>ML791896.1:273032-325576 GCA_009831015.1 Picea engelmannii
GTATTGTAAATGGACCTTGAGCAAATGGCTCTCGTCCTTTAGTAGATAGACAACATTTAAAATAGTTAATGCAGGTAGATAGACTTAAATTCATAGATTAGACAGTTTTAGAAAGAAGGAGGGAAAATGGATATAGACACCCTCGTTTGTACATTGTAACATAACTCAGAAATAGATTGAAGCAGGAAGAGCATAGGAGGATATCAGAGAGAAGTAGAAGAACATCCATGTATAGATCTTTAATAAATATAAGAATTTGATTCAAATCCATGGTTTTGTGTCTTTTCTCTGTGTGTTGATGTTAAATGATGTGCTCATGAGTGTTTGTTTTCCTGTTATGCATCTGCTTTATTGTTGTGTATGTGATTTCATATTTGAGTTTGAAATATGAAGGGAAGAAGGAATGAGTTTCAATTGTTTCTCTATTTGAGCCAGAGATTCCTGCAAGGAGTGCAGTCGAATTGTCCGCAATGAGTGCATTGACATAGGGTTCAGATAGAGATAATTTTTGTTCTCATTCATCCCAAAGGTGCAGTTGGGCACAGGAGCTGTGCAAGGAGTGTGAAAGCCGGGTAAAATTCTCAGGGTTTTGAACCTGAGTGAGTCTTTGAAGGAGTGTTGCTGCAAGTGTGCGCAGAGTCGAAGACTCCAACACCCAGATGTGGTTGGAGGGTCGTCACAAGGAGTGCGTGCGAAGTTTCTTTCTAAGGACTTGAAAGTCGTGGAAAGATCAGGAAGGATAGGTCTTCGAATTCGTCGAAGGATTGAACAGAGAAGTTGAAGTATTCAAGCAGGCGTTGCAAGTTGCGCACAGGTGAACAAGTCTTCGTGGAGGAAGTACTTGACTCATTTTACAGAGTTCTCTAGGAAGGAATGGACGGTCGGAATTCCTCAAGGAGAATTCGCGAATTGCCGTAAGTCGTTATATATTGAAGAGATATAGGGAAGATACCGCGACATATTCCCGAAGAGTTCAAAGCTCAGGAGGGGTAGAGCCATTGATCAGAACCACGAGGGTCATTGGATTCACACGCATATCGTGGATTGGGGTTTCATGAACCAAAACTATAAAATATTGCAAAAAAAATTGCGATATTGTGATCCGTGATATCCTGATGAGTCCAGAACCGTCCATCATTTGGGACGCATGTCAAGAGATCCAAAGAATTTGGGGTTCGGAGTGTCGGATATTTCGGAGACAAGATACTCTTGCAGCTTGGAATCGCAAAACGTGATATCCCGATGGGAGAGCTGTGTGGGACCACAAGAGTCAGAGTTGAAGATAGGTGGCATAAGTCATCGGGGTTTTGTAGCAAGAAGTGCCGAGACATAGAACTTAGAATTCACAATCCCGCAAAGTCCAAAATCTCGATAGAAGTGACAGGAGTGGAAAAGTCAACTCGCATGTGTGCGTTGGATTTTCGGCGTATCGGGCATTGGGAGTCGGTAAGACAAGTTTCTTGGTATTGCGAGTACCGAAATCACGATAGGAAAAGTTCCGATAGAGGAAAGTTAATATTGACTGGCCATCGGTCTCGGGGATTCAAGAACCCGGTGATCGACCTTTGACATCGCGAAGTCACGAAGTCCGATTCCCCGATAAGGAGGCAGAGGGGATCGCATGGAGGTTTCTGTGGGTAAAGATTTCCCGATAGGGAAATAGGACCGATTAGTGTTCTTCGAGCCAAGGAAGGAGAAGATCCTGTGAGCAGACGTGCTCTGGGGAGTGCGACTGCGTCAGAGTGGTATTAGAGCATGGATAGAATGTGCAGGAGCTCATGGACAGGATCCCATGAATGTTTTCAAGCGAGGGAGTATGATGCAGGAGCATCTCCCACATCAAGCGAGCCAGCGCAGAAGCGAAAGACAGCTGGACAAGCCAACACAATTTTTGAAAAACCTTGAGGTTGTTGCACAAATCTTAAATGAGCCATTAAGATGAGGTGCACTTGTGTATTGTAAATGGACCTTGAGTGGATAACTCTCGTCCTTTAGTAGATAGACGACATTTAAAATCGTTAATGCAGGTAGATAGACTTAAATTCATAGATTAGACAATTTTAGAAAGAAGGAGGGAAAACGGATATAGACACCCTCATTTGTACATTGTAACATAACTCAGAAATAGATTGAAGCAGGAAGAGCACAGGAGGATATCAGAGAGTTGTAGAAGAACATCCATGTATATATCTTGAATTAATAGAATAAGTTGATTCAAATCCATGGTTTTGTGTCTTTTCTCTATGTGTTGATGTTAAATGATGTGCTCATGAGTGTTTGTTTTCCTGTTATGCATATGCTTTATTGCTGTGTATGTGATTTCATATTTGAGTTTGAAATATGAAGGGAAGAAGGAATGAGTTTCAATTGTTTCTCTATTTGAGCCAGAGATTCCTGCAAGGAGTGCAGTCGAATTTTCCACAAGGAGTGCGTTGACAAAGGGTTCAGATAGAGATAACTTTTGTTCTCATTCATCCCAAAGGTGTAGTTGGGCACAAGAGTCATGCAAGGAGTGTGCAGGCCGGGTAAAAGTCTCAGGGTTGTGAACCTGAGTGAGTCTTTGAAGGAGTGTTGTTGCAAGTGGGCACAGAGTCGAAGACTTCAACACTCAAATGTGGTTGGAGGGTCGTCGCAAGGAGTGCATGCGAAGTTTCTTTCTGAGGACTTGAAAGACGTGGAAATCTCATGAAGGATAGGTCTTCGAATTTGTAGAAGGATTGAATAGAGAAGTTGAAGTATTCAGGAAGGCGTTGCAAGTTGCACGTAGGTGAACAAGTCCTCTTGGAGGAAGTACTTGACTCATTTCACAGAATTCTCCAGGAAGGAATGGACGATCGGAATTCCTCAAGGAGAATTTGTGAATCATCGTAAGCCGTTAGATATTGAAGAGGTACAGGGAAGATACCGCGACATATTCCCATAGATTTCAAAGCTCAGGAGGGGCAGAGCCATTGATCAGGACCACAAGGGTCGTTGGATTCACACGCATATCTTAGATCGGGGTTTCGTGAATCGAGCCTCTAAAATATTGCAACAGAAATTGCAATATCACGATTCGCGATATCCCGATGAGTCCAGAAACATCCATCATTTGGGATGCATGTCAGGAGATCCAAAGAAGTTGGGGTTCGGAGCGTCGGAGATTTCGGAGACAAGATACTCTTGCAGCTTGGAATCGCGAAACGCGATATCCTGATGGGAGAGCTGTGTGGGACCACAAGAGTCAGAGTTGAAGATAGGTGGCATAAATCATCGGGGTTTCACAGTGAGAAGTGCCGAGACATTAAACTTAGAATTCGCGATCCCGCGAAGTCTGAAATCCCAATAGAAGTGACGGGAGTGGTAAAGTCAACTCGCACGTGTGCGTCAGAGTTTCGGCGTATCGGGCATTGGGAGTTGGTAAGACGAGTTGCTTGGTATCACGAGTACCGAAATCGTGATAGGAAACGTTTTGATAGAGGAAAGAGGAAATTCAGTATTTACTGGCCATCGGCCTCGAGGATTCGAGAGCCTGGTGATCGACCTTTGACATCGCGAAGTCGCGAAGTCTGATTCCCCGATAAGGAGGCAGAGGGGATCGCACGAAGGTTTCTGTGGGTAAAGATTTTCCGATAGGAAAATAGAAGGACTGATTAGTGTTCTTTGGGCCAAGGAAGGAGAAGATCCTGTGAGCGTACGTGCTCTGGGGAGTGCGGCTGCATCATTACATCCCTTGCACATGCTCTTCCATAGCTGCAAGGAAGATATGAATCTCAAGGAAACTCCCTGGTTCCGTCCTACAATCATGCATCTTTGTTCCTCATCATTGACCAAGCTCAACCTTTTCGTCATAGAGTTGAGTATCGCCTCATGCGATTCCAACCAATCCATACCAATCATGATGTCATAATATCCTAAGATCGTGACGTACAGGTTGGCCCCGGTGAAAAACTCTACCAGGTTAAGGCTACAACCTATAACCTTCCCTCCAACCTTCTGTTTGGCTCCTGAAGCCATCTCTACAAATCTAAACTCATCATGTTTGACTAGCTTTAACTTAATTCCTTTTAGCACTGCACTAGAAATGAAATTCTCTGTAGCACCTAGATCTATCAAAATACTAAGGGTATGGTCAGCGATGGTACCTGATGTCTTGATCACAGTCCACTGGTTCTCTACCTGGTATTTTTTCACCATTGCATGAATCTAATGGGCCTTGCCCAAATCTCCCATGGTAGTGGGTCCGGTTGATCTAGATGCTCTAGTCCTCTCCATGGGGCAGTCGCACTGGGAATGTGACTTTCCACATTCCAACACACTTTCTTCAGTCCAATATTCTTGGTAACCAAAGTAGGAGTTGAATCCTAACATTAAGGCCCAACAAGAACTTGTTGACCTTAAGTTTATTGGTAAATTAGTGTGGAGCATATTGAAATAGCTCCAAAAATGAGCCTCGTACTCGGGCACCATACGACTGCCCTATCGCAAGGCATTGAACTCGTTGAGTCGAAGCTTAATGAATCCCTCCGATATATACCTTTCTTGGAACCGTTCCTCAAACCGTTCCCATGACATGTCTTTGACTTCCATGTTCAAAAGAGACAGGAGTGTCTTCCACCATAGAAGAGCGCTCCCCTTCAGTTGAAAGGTCTTCATGTAGACCTTCATGTTGGAGGTATAGTCATGAAGTGAAAATATGTTTCCATATTATCCAACCATCCTCGGCGGCTGCGTCGTCTGGGACACCAAAGAGCTCGGGAAAAATACCTTCTCAAGTTCACGGTGAAATCTAACAGCATTGGATGGGCGCATTGTGGACCCTCAGGGGTACAGGTGCCCTGGCCTCATCTCAGTACATATGGTGAATCAAGGCCTTTGACAATCTCTAGAAGGACCTTGTCATACCATCATCATCCCTTACAACAATCGAATCTATCCCAAGGAATTTTTCTTCCGCTTGGGGGTTAGACTATGAGGGTGTGAGCACCTCTGGAGGCATCACACCTCCTTCCATGACACCACATTGTGAACCTATGTGGCATCCTCTAAACAAGATCACCACATGGATACATTAAATTTTTAGTAGCGCTAGCTTAAATACTCAAGGGTTTACTGCAGTGGAAAGCTTGGCGATCCACAATCGTAGGGTTGAACCTACTCTGATACCATATGTAATGTCCCCATCGTTATGACAACATGCGACGCAAAAAGTATATTTTTTTTTTTTTAGGAAGGTAACAACGACAATAGGTAAACATCACAACTTGAAGATGAACACATTACATGCAACCTAGATAGTAGGAAAAAAGATGACACAAGAAGCATAATTTTTTTGTGAGCGAGAAAAATCAATCAAAGATTCAACACTTTGCATGGTACCCCCAAAAACAAAACGACCAATCATCAGTGGCCTTTCACCTAGCAAACTAGATAAATCTAAACATTTAGACATTACCTCAATCCACCTAAATTTACAAGCATGCAAAGGCTGACAACACAAATAACTAGAAAACATACTTTAGTTGCAATTCTATTTAATTTCCAGGCGTGCTACTTTCATCAATCAGTCCAACACAACAACCTTCATGATAAGTAGTCAGAACCCTCTCAGCGAACAAAATACCATTATTAAACGTTGCAATAGGTACAAACTCAAACAAACAAGAACATTGTCCACAAGGGAGGCACATGATCCTAAGTCGGGTTTCATATGTGTTTATTTATCAATGCATGCAATGACCCAAACATAAAGTGCCACGTCGCCACAATGTGACCAAGGCGATAGGGACCCACGTGCAAATGAACACTCCTCAACCTCCCCAAGGTGGGACATCCATCAATCAAAAGTGACAAGCTTGACATCACATGTATCTAGAACCCTCTCAACAATGCTATATTAGTAAATTTTTATCAATCATTTTACCTTTTATTTACCATGTCACCACTTTCTAGGTGATCTATTTTTACTACCTTGTCATTGTTTTCCTTTATGATGCCAATATGTTACCTTGGCCGATTGAGTAAATACATAACTTCATCGCAAAAATGTTATTTTCTACATCTTGTTAATTGACAAAAGAATGTTTCTTACCACATTCCTTTCCCTTTAAAAAAATTTAATCTGATGTCTTAAGTTTGTAACTTAGAATTTTAAATTTTATTTAGCATTTTTTTTTCAATTGAAAATAAGATTTGCAAAATTCTAACTTGCCTTGCATATGTGGAACAATGCAGATAACAGAAGATAAATGTGCAGTGAAATATCTTGAAATGCATCTCAATACTATCCTTTCCCATAGATAAAAGGTGTTAGGATATATGGGAATTAAGGTTTATACCTCCCGAGTAAAAACACTTTGTAAAAACGTGGACTGTGTTCAACATTGTGTACAATGCTGACTGCAATTCATTAATATTTTAAAAAAAACATTGTCATACCTAACCACCATTACAACGTTTTCATGAATTCGTTGTCTGTCAATGATATCATGGTCTGACAATCCATTTCCAACAATGTCTATAACTCTAGGTTTAACAATGATAGCTATGTAAAAGTCCGATAAGATATAAGCCAACAATATGTCTTAAGTTGTCTTAAATTCTAGCTTGATATTGTTGTCTTTAATTATATAGCAGTGATATGGTTGTCCTTAAGTATATCACTAGATTTATCTATAGCATGGATATCGTTGTCTTTCCAAAATAGAGAGATACTATGATAATGTTGTCTATCCCAACACAGAGATCATGTTGGGTAATATGCCAAGACAACGTGCTGCATACTGGGTAGAAATGCCAATAAAATTGCAGGCATTTCATCCAAAAACGCAATAAAAAATAATTTCGTTGACAAGTGTAGATTCGATGTCTTTCAAAGGTAAGAATGCAGGCATTCAAGGTTTAAATTCACTACCATTAAAAGTACAAATTCACCGTCATTCCAATATTAAAAACGCATGCATTCAAGGTGCAATTTCGCTGCCATTAAAAGCATAAATTCAATGACATTCCAATATTAAAAATGTTGGCATACAAGGTATAATTTCCTTGTCATTAAATTCATAAATTCATTGTCATTCCAATATTAAAAACCCAGGAATTCAAGATATAATTTCATTACTGTTAGAAGCATAAATTCACTATGATCCCAATATTAAAAATGCAGGCATACAAGGTATAACTTCACTGCCATTAAAAGCATAAATTCATTGTCATTCCAATATTAAAAATGCAGGAATTCAAGTATAATTTTGTTTCCGTTAGAAGCATAAATTCACTGTCATCCCAATATTAAAAACGTGGGCATACAAGGTATAACTTCGCTTCCATTAAAATCATAAATTCACTGTCATTCCAATATTAAAAATGGAGGCATTCAAGATATAATTTCGCTTCCATTAGAATCATAAATTGACTGTCATTCCAATATTAAAAATGCAGGCATACAATATATAACTTTGTTGCCATTAAAAGTATAAATTCACTGTCATTCCAATATTAAAAACACCGACATTCAAGATATAAGCATAAATTCACTGTCATTCCAATATTAAAAATAGAGGCATACAAGGTATAACTTTGTTGCCATTAAAATCATAAATTCACTTTCATTCCAATATTAATCGCCGACACAGTAAATTCGTAGACACAACATAAATAAGAGCAGACATTAAAATATTAAAATGATGATATTTACCGATCAAGGCACTGGGATTCATCAATCAAAACGTAGATTTTTACCATCAAAAATGCAGAAGAAATCAATCACAAGAAAGCACAATACCAATCTTTCAGTAATGAATCAATCAACATAGAGAGAAGTAAGGTAGATGGTTGGGAAAACGTTATCCTTCGCTCATCATCCATGCACAAAAAATCAAGGCATTAGAATCTATAGGTCTATTAACACTGAAGTGACGACTATTGATTCAGTTCCTGGACGACTGCTTAGGCATGGATTGATGATCTAGGGATAAGGACGAAAGATAATGCACAATATATTCATAATAATTAATAAAACCAAATAGAACAGTCATAGCAATCAAGGATTGGGTTCCCAAGGAAATCAATTCAAAAGCAGCGAGCATAAGGCTATGATGACTTTATGTTCTCTATTAAAAAAGTTGAGTAAAACAAATTTCTTCACACAATAGAAGTATAGTAATGAAATCACAAGAGCAATATTAATATACCATTCAAAATAAAAGCATGTGTACCATAACCAAGGTGATAGCTTTGAGTCGTTGTCCCATGTGCGCTCCATTCAGCTCCCATTTTCCTACCAATGTGACTTCACCGGTACCTCCCAGTTAACGCTAGGGGTACTCTTCTCCCCCCTGGGCCCCACAAACCGCAAAGGGGCCATGCACACTAAACCAAGAACAACTAGAACCCAAATCGCCTCACAAGGTCGAGCTACCACTCGTTACTTGAGTTGGGTATCCCAACTCCTACAAGATAAGTCAATCAAGACAAAAATTATGCACCATAACATTATGAATAAAAGACGAGATCCATATTCCTCCTCCTCCATCCTTTTTATAGAGTTTCTATGTGATTTCTTTCTCAAATTCCCATTTAATTTATTTGTCATTAATTTAATTAAGAAAAAACCTCCCTTGTACACATGTCTCCCATCCCCCTAGTTGCACCAGAAATTAATTTCATTAATTATTTAATTACTCCTATTTCCCTCACCCACCTAAAAGTATTCCTAAAATTGCTCCTTGGTGTCCCCATATTCCCTTACACATTTTAAATGACTTACGCCCTTACTAAATTCCTATTTGAGTTCAATTTTAGAAGGTTCTTAAGGCAAGATTCCTTACTATGTCAGAAGTCAGCTTTTTCTTACCCTTCCCTTTTTCTTTATGTTTCCCCTTTTTCCCTTAGTTTCCCATTTTTTAAAGTTTCCCTCTTTTCCCTTCTTAACTAAAACTCAAATTAGTAAGTGTAGAAAAATCACCTTTTACCCCTTTTTATTTTTAATTAATAAATTTTAATTAGCATATCTAGAAAAAAAATCAATTTCCTTTTAAAATTTTAATCCCTCAATATAATTTGATTTTAATAAATTAATTGAATTTCTTACCCCCTTCTCATCACATGGTTAATTATGATTACCTTATTTTTTTACCAAAAGTATCACTTAGACCTAGATTTTAATTTCCTAGGTTGGGCGACATTTTTATTAGGGAAATTGTTTTTTTTTTAAGTCTTAGTTATCACGTCATTCATTTTAAGGCTGACTAGGATTATTCACTTATCCGTTGAAATCGCGACGTTCCCTTCAGGACGTAGTAGGTTCTCCAAGGGTGCCACTCACCTTTTTTGGTTTTCCTTGCGCGACGTGCCCTTTAGGATGCACTACGTGCTCCAAGGGTGCCACTTGCCTCTTTCCATTTTCCTTTTGCGACGTTCCCTTTAGGACACACTATGTGCTCCAAGGGTGTCACTCGCCTCTTTTTATTTTCCTTACGCAAAGTTCCCTTCATGACGCACTACATGATCCAAGGGTGCCACTTGCATCTTTCCATTTTCCTTGCGTGATGTGCCCTTCAGGATGCACTACATGCTCCAAGGGTGCCACTCACCTCTTGACTGACTTGGTAGACACAAAAAAACCCTGGAGTCAATACTCCACTAGGTGATCTTGTGGGAGACTAAGGGACTCTAAGGAATAAGGCCCCTGCCTTATTGCACACCCCTTAGAATCATCATGAGCAACTGTCGCAGTCTGCCTTCACAACATCATGGGTCTTCTCGAACTATGTAATTGTTAACCTACAATTCAAGCCATGAAGAGAGTGCTAGTAGGTTGTGGCAGGGTTGTTGTCCACACATCTCCCTCAATGTCTCTGGTTGTCATGCGTGACCCCTCTACTCCACATGTGAGTCTAGTCGGAAAGCTATCACTAGCCTGCATCATCAACAATCATGTCATCATAATAATCAATCATCGTAACATCTAATTATATGTACATATGTCATATCTACAACAATCAAACCCCAATAGTCCACTCCCTGACTCAATCTAGACTCCAAGGGGTTTCATCGATGCCTCTGCATCCTCAAGGTCCAAAGTCCTGTACACTCAGGAGAACCCAGTCAATAGAACTTGTCTATGTAAACATGCAAAATAAAACATCCATAATGCCTCGTAATCATAATCAAATGGACAATAAGATAATAATCTATATCACTTGCAAGCAAGTGTCAAATAATAAGTTTGCTCAGTGCACGCAAGAGTGGGATGTTACAGTGCCTCAATATCTTATGTGGAGTACCATGTGATTTACCCTTTTTATTTGATTTATGATATCTGTCATGCCCACATTTTAGACATATCTCTTTGTCTACATATTCTCCTCTATATAGAATACAATGATTCAGGCATGCATGATATGATATGTACTCAACACCCAATATTTTCAAAATCTTCTTTGCCTCTTCATAGCTACCAGGAAAGACATTATCACTCGGAAGAACCTTATCTTTGAATAACCTGTAGTTAGTGGTAAATAAGAATGTACAATGTCATACAAAGTTCATAAAAGAGATTGTTTGATCGTGTGACAAGATTTCTCAAATTATAAGGGACTTAATGATGGCCAGTTACCTCAATATTGTCGAGAACCATGTGTTTGACATGCCAAACTTTGCTTTCAAGTTGTACAGTAACATTGTTGTCCCTAGTTGGGTAGAATTTGACTGGCTAGGTACAAAGAGAGGGGTGGTGGAAGTAGATTTTAGACTTTAGACTAAGGTATCAATGATATGAGAATCATCCCCTCTCTCATCATTCTAGAATGCATCTAACAACATTGTCTTCGTGGCAATTGTATCCCGTAAATAATCATCCATACCAAACTTTATTTCATTGACTCCATTGCCAACTTGTGAAGAACTATTATTGTTGTATTCATTCCTAATTGGTGAATCTGGACGTAGTGGGAATTGAATAGGTGGTTAATTCAACCATTCTTGTTATGGTTCCTCTCTGAGTTGTGCTCTTATTGTATACTTCTCTCTATTTGATATTGTAGTGGGGTGCAACAGAAGATGATAGGTAGGTCACTCATCATCAAAATCCTATTTTCAAAAGTATTAAACATTAGTACATCAATGATATTAGTAAGCATAATGCAATTGGTTTGTTCAAATCACATTATACCCAGCATTAATTATTACCGTCGCTGACCCAAAATTGCAGTTGGAAGATGACATGTTACTATTCACAACATAAAGCGGTTGTCCATTTTCATCTACCAACTGCTTGTGGTATGTTGCTCATGATAAGAGATTCCAACATTTTTTAATTGGTGGAATATTATCTGCATATGAACTCGATTCTGAATTAGGATTCTGCAAATTTGGATACATTTTTATTCAATTTGACAAGGATAAAAAAATTAAATTCAATCAGACAATCGAAATATAAATAAAATCTGAACTTACTGGAGATGGAAAGGGAGAACTTCACGATGGAATTTGAGTAATATGGAACATGATAGAATTTTAAGAATTGACCATTTCATATTATAAGATTTTCTCCCTGCATTTGAGAAAAATCAACAATAATTTTTTAAGAATAAGGAGACTTTAAGAGAAAAATGTAAACTATGGAGTACTGCAAGTCATGTGGATGCATCCTAAAAGATAATTTAGGATGAATATAATATTTTGCGTGAAAATAAAAATTCAGATAACTTTGAAAGCATAATGGTGTTCTTATTTAAACAACATGCACCAGTGCGTATATAACAATATAAATCATTGGGGCGTTTATTTATGAGTCAAATCAGTTCATAATAAATAAAATGAATTATCTCATATTGGTTCTCCAAAACTTTTAAGTGCACCGGTGCGTTTTATACAAAAAACGCATCGATGTGTTATATTAATAGATGCACCGGGGTTTCAAAACACCTGCAAAAAAAATGCCACTTTGTTTTTTTTACAATTGAAAAATGAGAGGGAATTTAAAATCTAATTTCATAAAGTCATTTAAATAGTAAAAAACTATTCACTATTTCATTATTTTACCAAAATTTACAGTGGAGAGATTTGCAAGAGAGCCATACTGGAGAGCACTCTGGAGCAACATAATACTTTAGAATAATAGGATTATTTAGAAGATCAGAATTTAAAGGTTATGGTGATTCATTTAAAATCATTTTTCATAAAATATTTCTTGGGTATTAAGCTATTTATTATTTTATTATTTTTCCAAAATTTACAGGGAAGAGATTTGCAAGAGAGACATACAAGGGAGGACTGTGGAGCACCAAATCAATAATTTGGAACAAAAGACTTATTCAAAAGATCAGAATTTGAAGGTTATGGTGATTCATTCAAAACCCTTTTGGAACAACAAAATTATTCATAAAATTAGAATTTGAATGTTTTGTGATTCACTCAAAACCTTGCATAGTAAAAATTTTAAATTTTACTATTGATTTTAATAACATTTTTTTTTACAATTTGTATCTCTATTTAGATTTAATTAAAATTCATATATATATATATATATATATATATATATATATATATATATATATATATATATATATATTTGCCTTAAACCCTTGCTTCTTCTTGCTTATGTGACTACAAAATTTCACCTTAGGTTTTAACTTCCTCTATCACCTCATAATTACATCTTTTAATTTTATGAATTTTAGATTTAATGGGTTTATGTTTCCATATAAAAGGTGTTTGACATGTGATGCATCGGATCCAAACCCTCTCGACCCTGTCACATTTTTTTGGTTAAATTTTTCAGGGCAATCCATGTTCCTAATTGAATCTAACACACCAGTGCGCTTCCGGATAAAACACACTAGTAATGCTCCAACACAATTAAAAAAATTCGTTCATCAATGTGTAATTTTATTTTTTCATGGTATTTTTTTTATTTTCGTTTTTTTTTCTATTGGATCGATGTTGATAATGATACATATCACACCATTGTAATTTATAATTTAAAAAAAAACTATTTTTTATATCGGTGTGTTTCATATATGGCATGCACTGATGCTTTTGTATTATGAAAGCTCACCAGAAACGTTTTTTTTGCAGAAAATAATGTGATTTATTTATAATATATATTTAATAGCTTGTCTATTGAATGGTAGAGGATATATATTGAAAACAAAATTTGTGAGAATAGTTCAAGTAACAAAAATTATGATTGACACAATTATAACACATCCAAAAAGGAAAAAAATTCTTTGCAAATTCTATACAAAATTAATATGTTAAAAAAACAAGTTCTTTGTAAATTCTATACAAAAATAATATGTTTGAACTATATCTAAGTTTAACTAATATGTATTGGTTAGTGTGTGTCCTGCAAATCCATAAAATGAAGAAACTCGATAAGATTCATTGTGATCTAAGTGCATAAGAGCGTAAAAGGTTGATGGAAAAATTGCAAAAGGAAGAATCGGGTGAATGAAAAATCTATATTCAATATGAGTTCTTTTTTGAATTTTCATTAATAATATACTTAAAAATATTAGATAACATGTTTCAAAAAATATATTAATTCGCATATGTTTAATGTTCTACAGGGACCAACAACGAAGGAACGTAATGTCATCCTAAGAAAATAAAAATTATAGAATATGTAAATGATGATGAATTGGTCCTTAGCTCATATGGAGTGGTGTTGGAGGTTAATGAAAGGGGGAAACGATTTTACAAAACTATGAGGGATATAGTGAAACAAATGTATAGACGTATTTTCCACTTATAATACAAAAATCACTCGAATGATTCTAAAAACCAGGTTATATCTAAACTAGATGAAGCGTTTCCAGAGAAATGGTCAATGAGACTTGTCAAACTTGCAATAGAAAAAAAATACAACAACAAAAAAGAATCATTCAAAAAGTTATATTCCTAAAAATTAGTTTTCTAGAATATGTATATATTACTACAAACCATGTCTTTATTAATATCAATTTTGTTATATTTAGTTTTCATATATCATTCCTTGCCTTGCCATGTCATTCATTTCCTTGCCATTGCATGCCTTGCCTTGCCATGTCATGCCTTGTCATTCCTTGCCTTTCCATGATATTCATTTTCTTGACATGACATGTCTTTCCATGCCTTTCCTTGCCATTCCATGCCATTCCTTTCCACACCATGCCATGGCGTGCCTTGCCTTCTCATGACATGCCATTTCATGCCTTGCATTGCCATGTCATGCCTTTCCATGCCATGCCATTCATTTCCAAGTCATTCCATGCCATTCCTTGCCTTGGACACACTGACCACACTGAGAGGGGGGGTGATCAATGGGAGGCTCTTTTTACAACTTATTATAAAAATTTAGTTAGCCATCATCATTCACAACATCATTACTCATTACTTCTATTCACACTTAGTTGATTGCATGTAAACATATCTCAATGACATATCTCATTACTCATTACTTCTATTCACCAACTCTCAATGCAATACCTAACCTGGAGATCTCAACAAAAACTGAGAAGAGGAATCCAATCCTCAAGTACAATACCCAACTTGTAGACATAAACTAATTTGTCAAACTGTACCAATAGTCTATACCAAGACAAGTGCATCAACTATGAACAACACAACCTGTCACAACAACCTGTCTCATCAATCTCCTCATCCAAATCTAATCTACTCACAAAGATCAATCATAAAGTCAACTCTCAACCATATGCAAAATATCACCATGTTAACTAACAAGATACCTCTAGCAATACACCATACTCTCTATAAACCAAATACCATCAACCCTTACACAAGACCATGTGCTAAAACCATACCTTTAATCCTGTAGCAAACATTGAGACCAATACCATACCATGAAACAATTAGAACAATTCCAATATGAAAATCTGATGTGGTTACCGAAATTCCAACTTTCTGCACCTGCCAAATCTGTTGTCATGATTATGCTGTTGCGGTTCTATTGTCGTGGTTCTGTTGCCGTGGTTTTTCTACCGTGATTTTTCTGTCGCGATTCTGCTATTGTGGTTCTATTTACGCAATTCTTCTGTCGTTATTTTTCTACTATTCTTTTTTCTTCTGCGATTTTTCTGTTGCGAATTTGCTCTATCAATAATACATGCCCAAATAACCTTTCACAAATGGATATTCAATATGGTTAAATATCATACACATAATAGACCCTTTCTCTCTTATTTATGCTTATCCAAGTAGCTTCCTCTAGAGGTTATCTTCTAACCAACTTACCCAACTTCCTTCTTTTGGGGCTAACCCACTTCTAACCACTTTTTCCACTTACAATCACTTTATCCACAAATAGTAAACACTCCACTTCTACTTGCAACTAATTTATTTTTTATTGTTTTCTTGTTGAAACCACTTAACCCATGACTAACCACTTTGATTGGTCAACTTATTCTAGGAGCTTCTAGAATAATTTGAATTCTTTGACCTTCTACGGTCTTCTAGATAACTTATGAGGGTTATCCAACTTCACATGGCCATAACTCTCTAACTGTGAGGAGTTATGGAACGTTCCACATATCACTGGAAATGGCATGACATATACTATCCATATGGAATAGTTTCTCCTACAAATTCACTGATATTCATTAAATTATTCCTCAATCAAAATTGGGTTCCCTAACCACATTGTTGGGCTACTCAACCACCTAACCATTTGTACTTCATAAAGAATCTTCCCGTGAGGGATTTCACCATAAGGGGACCAATTTGAGAACTTTATCCAAGAGCATCTTCCCATGACGACTTTCACCATAAGGGGAACACTTTGGAGTTTATCCATTTGGTTCTTCCTATCAACCATGACATGACAAAAATTATACAACTCACTTTAATATCAACACATCATTATGACGCAACTTGACATCAACCCTTTGACAAAAATTACATCAATGACCATATAACCAATAATAAATATATCAATGATACAAACACATCACTATGAAAATACTTGACATCAACCCTTTGACATCAATCCTTTGACATCATTGACAACATAGTGCAAAAATATCCCCCTTTTGCATTGATGGAAACACCAACATTGATGTCAACACCAATCATTGATGGAAACAGTTGGACATGGAAATGATCATGTTCCCTCTTCGATCAATGGAAAAGGGAATTTATCTCCTTAGGGTTTCTCCCCTTGCCTAAACTCTCCTTGGGGTTGATCCCCCTGTCTGGATGCCTTTGAGATTCCTCTAAATAATCTCTCGCCCTTTGGTCAAGGGATATCACTCTGATGCAATGATAATGGAATGGCTACCAATCATATATCCTCCTAGAATCATGCTGCTGCAACTAACCATGGGAAGAAGAATAACTCCCCTTGTGGGTATGTCTCCCCTATCTTCTTTGCAAGATGAACAATATGATACCACTGCAATATGCTTATGCTACAGATGCTACTGCTCAACCAGAACATAGATCAACTTCTCAAGAATGATATTCTCCTCCTATGATGATCCTTATACCTGTCCATGCATCAAACTCATGCCATACCATACATCATGAAGAAAAATATATGTCAACAATGAATACATAATTGTTGTCATAGGGGAATACCCAGGGTTCAACTCTTACAGTGCACCAATAAGCCCTAACTAATGGCCCTTTCAAAAACACCTGTGAAGTATATGCAGTCTCACCTGAAGTAACAATAGAGGGTTGTAGGACACAGGTGTCTACAACCAGAGGAAATGCAAGGTGAATCCAGGATAAAAAAACACATCAATCAAGATATTCCTTACCCTTCCTAAGATTAATTCACAATTTATATCTCTGATCTAACACAATAATGAAATAACCATATATCAAATGGAAAATAACACAACATCTATCACATAGAAAAAAAATATATACATGGTTCACCCTCTCCCTAGGTCTACATCCACAAAACTATGTTTTTTGATATTTTATATGAAAACATACAGTTCTATCTCTGCATTTATCTTGCAAATCTCTCTCTCTTTCTCTCTTTCTCCCCCCTCCCTATGCACCCAGCTGTAGGGTTGACATTCACACTCAGTAGAAGATCTTACAATACAGACTCGATACTTCTCTCAACAATAGTAATCAATAATGAACAACAAAAATCATAGTATCAATGAACCCACTTAGAACGAACCCTCCCAGGTATTCTAGACTTTTATTTATACATTACATAGCAAAAGTCTAGGTGTAAAACCCTAGATCCAACACCCTAGGTTCCTAAACCCTAGGTCAAATTGACCCGTGATTTAAGGTCTTTGCCAACCTATCTTTCATTATTTTCCGCGAGGTGCTCCAAATCACTCGTTGGTGTCTTCTTATGTTTGTTGAGTTTTCCATGATCCCTCTTCTTTGTTTCTTTGTCTTCCTTGATCTTCTCTTCCAACAGATATATTTTCCTTTACTTCCCTCCTTCTTTTATTCTTCTTTAACCACTTCAACCCCTCCTTGGTTTATGTGCCTTCCATGCAGTTCGTACTTCTCTTTTCTTCCTTCCATAACCAAGGGCCAACAAGCCCCCAACACTCACATGTGACTCGTCCCAAGTCACTACAATATTGAACCTTTTGTTTCACTTCAACTAAGAATGTGTGGGGCAGACTGTGCTTTCTACTCTGTCCCTTCCCATGTTTGTGTAGACTATATTTTGTGTGTCTGGTACCCAGTTACAACTACACTTGGTACCTAGAACCATCTTCCTTATTTTTTTACTAAGATTTGTGATGCTGCTGGTTGTCATAATAAAATTTCAACCGGCTCCCTTTTACCAAACCTTCTTTCCATTCTCCTTTAAGGGTCTTCAACTACACAACTCCTCCTTTTGTAACATAGGCAACCTCAAATGTCCCTAGCCAATGTGTCTTGAACTTCCCTGGATGCTTCATGAACTTGTTTTCATACAACAATACCAAATATTCATGCCTGAATGCCTTCCTCTTGATATGTCTATCATGATAAGCCTTCTCCCTTTCTTTTTGTACCTCTTGATGAAAGCTTGTAATGAACCTATCTTCCTTTAGTTCCAGTAACTTCACAAGTCTATCTTGAATAGTGTTGGTGTCATCCATGCCTGTAAATGCTGCAATTCTTAGGATAGGAACCAAATATTCCATAGGTACCACAACCTCCAAGCCATATACCAACTTAAATGGAGTCTGTGTTGTTATCTTCTTGCAAGTATTTCTATAAGCCCATAACACTACTGGAATTCTTAAATCCCAATCATCTATGTTAACACTACAAATCATAGTCAGTGTTGTCTTCAATATCTTATTGAAATCTTCGACTGTACCATTCTCCTGGGGGTGGTATGGAGTGCTCTTATGATGGTGAAATTCAAATTCTCGATTCAAGGCTTCAATAGTTTTGGTGATGAAGTGTGTGCCTTTATCACTCATGAGGATCTTCAAGCATCCAAATCTGGTGATAATATCCTCAAAAATGAATTGTGCAGTTGTAGATGCAATACAGTCCTTAACTTCTCTTGCTCCTACGCATATGGTCAAATACTTTGTCGCAATGATAATGTATCTAGCTCCTATGTGCCTTCCTAGTGGGTTAATAGGTACCACAAAGCCAATTGCCCATTTCTTGAATAATTGTAATGTTAATTGTGGTTCCAAAGTCATATCATCCCTTCTAGAAGTATTTCCTACTCTTTGACATACATCACAGGCTCTGTAGTATTCCTTAGCATCCTTATGTAAAGTAGGCCACCAGAGGCCTTCTCTGAGAACCTTCTGCATTGTTTCTTTCCCTACATAATGTCCTCCTGCGATGCCTTCATGTGCTTCTACAAGAATCAGTGGTATTTCTACCTCCATAACACATCTCCTCAAGATCTCATCGGGTCCCATCTTGTACAACTATCCATCTATGAGTTGAAATTTAGATGCATGGACTACCAACTATTTCTTCTGAATGACTGTGTACTCGCGAGGTGCCATTCCTGTGGATAGGAACTGGACTATCTCAACAAAGTGATCATCTACTTTTTTGATGGCCAACAATTGAGCATATGTAAGTGTATCCTCTAGACTAGTATGTTCCTCTCCATGTTCCAACCTAGATAAGTGATCAGGTCCTTTATTCATTCTTCCTGGCTTGACCACAATTTCAAAGTCATACTCCTGGAATAGCAGTATCCATTTGCATATTCTTCCCCCCAACATTGGCTTGTTGACTAAGTAATTTAATGCAGAGTGATCAATGAACATCTTAAAATTTCCTCCTAGCAAATAGTGTTTGAAATTTTGCAGCGCATATACCATAGCTAAGCCTTCTCTTTCAGTCATAGTATAGTTCCTTTCAGCTGTAGAAATATTCCTGCTAGTGAAGGCTATAGGGTGGTCAATGTCTCATGCATGTGGATGAAGCATCAACATGGACATTGAACTGCTCCTAATGCAATGTACGAAGCATCAACATGGACATTGAACTACTCCTAATGCAATGTACGAAGCATCAACATGGACATTGAACTCCTTACTCCAATCTAGAAAAACCAAGATTGGTGCAGTGACCATTTTTTTATTTAGTGTGTTGAAGCTCTGCTGACATTCTTCTGTCCATTGGAACTTGCTATGTTTCTTTAAGAGCTTCTCCATAAGTGTTGTTATCTGTGCATAACCCTTAATAAAATTCCTATAGTATCCTGTGTGCCTCAATGCAGTGCGTTGTTGTCTAATTGAAGTGGGAGGAGGTAGATAAACAATGATGGAAATCTTGGAAGGATCCACAAATAATCCCTGTTTACACACAATATGCCCTAGCATCACTCCAAAGGGTGAAAAGAAAATACGCTTTTTTCAGATTTAGGGAAATCTGACATTGCTTGCACTTATATAACATCAATATCAAACATTCAATGTGGTCTTTTAGTAGGCTAAAGACGGTCCAATCATCAAAATAATATTCCAATAACTTGTGTAAGAAGTCCTTAAATGCTTTGACCACCACCCTGGAAAAGATGGTTGGTGCATTATTCAAGCCAAAGGGAATCATTGTGTACTAGAAACAACCCCATTTTGTTGCAAATGTGGTCTTATGTCGATCTTCATTAGAAATTCGGATCTGGTGATAACCTGAAAAGAATGAGTAGACCTCTTGTCCTCCTACATTATCTAGAACTTCATCAGTAAAGGGTGTAGGGAATGGATCATGTAGACATGCATCGTTCAACTTTCTTAGATATACACAAATTCTGATTCCTCCTATATTCTTATCTTGGACCACCAAAGGGATAATCCATTCAGATTATTCAACACGTTCTATGATTCCTGCTTCCATCATTCTATCAAATTCAATCCTAACTTTCTTCTTATATTTAGGATTTAGTATGTAAGGTATCCGCTTGATAAGTCTTGCATCTGGTCTCAAGGGGATGTTCATTTCTCCAATGGGCCCTTTAATTCCCTTCATGCCTGTGAACTTGGTTGTAAACAAGTCCTGATATTCATGCAATAGCTCTGTGATCTTGCTAATAATAGCATCATCCCAATACTCTCCCACATTTGCTAATTTAGGTGTTTGCTCTGTTCCGATATTAACTTTCTTAATTTTAATGGGTTTTCCAATAAAAGGTAATCCAATCTCTGGTCCTTCTATGTCTATGTGACCTTCAGTTTCTGCAATGCTTACATCTCTAGGGTCATCATCCTCATCAAAATTAATATTGTAACAATCTTGTAATTGCTGAAGAGGCACAATCTATTCATCTTTTTCTTTCTCAAAAGGGAGGTTAGGTGCCTCCTCAAAGACCTTTTTTATTACAATTTGTAAAGCCCGATCTACTGTAGGGTGTTGACTCTCAAATAAAAATGTAGCTATAAAGTTATGTGTCATTCCATACCAACCTGTAGTGATGAGGGACATTTCTGCTTGAAGATACCAGTTGATAGGCATAGTATCCAAGGTTTTAATGAACTTATGAACCCACTATTCTTTAGGGATGTTTCTCTATGCTTCCTCACAACTTTGCATGTGGTCCTTTGGACAACTCTGGCCTGTATATGAAACTTCACATCCTTCTTCTTGGTCTGAAAAGCACATTGTCAATAAGGTGTGACACTGTATCTACTCTAAGATGTTCCTCTTATGTGCTCCCCACCATCTAGCTGGTGTGGATTTCAAGGCTTTATCTAGTCCCAACATCCTCTGTTGTACTAGTACAATTTTCTCAATTTCAGCTAGAAATGTCTCTAAGTGATTTAGACCATCAAATGTTGGAAGATTACTTACTTCTATGCCAATCCAATGAACTACTCTGGTCAATATGGACCATCGTTGTGTGGAGACTTCATACATTCTGTTCTCCCAATTTTCCAAGGCTTCCATTGAGTCTGATGAGCATGCAATTTCACTTCGCCAACTGAGATTTCCATCTGCTGTAGGATTGATGTATTTCTGTTGTCTTGTTTCCAGTTTGTAGATGTTCTCTAGATCATATGCATGGTCTTCTTCCCTGATAGTTTTTGTTTATTTGTGACCTTCATCTGGGTCCATAGGTGCAATGACTTTAAGGCCATTATCCTCAAATGTCATTCTTCTCTTCTTTAGGTCAACAACAGTCTAATTATTGAAAGCCCAATCAATTCCTAATAGTGCAGGATAAGGACAACTATCATCAATAATTTCAATCACTTTGAAGTCTACAAATGCCCTTCTCCCATCAATGTCTACAAGGACATGCTCTAGTCTTCCAAATGGGCTCACCACTTGTTGATTATCCATCCTAAGCCTGATAGGAGAGTAAATCAATCTAGGTTTTCCCATCAGTGCCCAAGTCTGCTTCGTCATAACATTGACTTTTGATCCTAAGTCGAGGACCGCATAATCCACATCATAGTCTCCAATCTAAGTACTAAGGTGTATTTTCTTGTTTGTTCTCCTTTTTCTTGATACTTGGTTCACAACTCTACTCAACATAGGATTGATTCTCCCAATTTCATACTGTCTTACTAGGTGTTGTAATTCTTGTATAGCCTTTTCATCTTTAATAAAATTGATACATGTCTATAAAAAGTCCATCATCTTACTTACCTCTTTCCCTTGTCTATCTAGAGCATACTGATCAAATGATGTTAGCATTTCACATTCCCTTACTTTTGGTTGTATCTTAGATGAATAATCTTGTCCTTCTACAAATTCTTTCCTTGCTTCTTCAAAAGTATGCCTCACTCTCCTTGGATCGAACAATTGTTCCTTCTCTACATCTCTTTTGATCCCTGATCCTTCTGCAGTCTTTCCTGGGGTCACTCTATCTTCTCCTGGAGCAACAACTCCTCTAGTAATAACAATGACTCTAGGGTCTTCACCACGATTTTATGCTAATATTAGTTGTACTTGTTGGTTTCCTCCTCGTCTTTCATAGAGTTTGGCTAACAATACTATACAATCTTCATTGACATGATCAAATGAGTTACAGTAGTTGCAAGTGGTACAAGGGTTCTGACAATCCCTTGCCAAATGTCATGGCTGTGCGTAGTTATAAAAAAAATATGACCTCTACCTCGACCCATACCTCATCCTCGTCCTCTTCCTCTGAATCCACCACAAGGATTGAAGTTTCCTCTTCTCATGGAGTTGAACTGCGCATTATTTCCTTCTTTCTGTGTTTCTCATTGAATTCTATATGTATCCCTTGATATTTCATGCAAGAGATCATAAGCCCTACAATCCTTCTCATCATGCCCCACAGACTTACAAAATGTGCAGTAAAGATTGGTAGGTGTCTGGACATATTTTTTCATATAATAACATTCACCAGGGTGATATCTAGTTCTACATACCTCGCACCAGGGTATAGTAGCCTACTTCAAAGGACTAGGTTCTACAGATGCCAAGTATTCATGAAATAGGGGACAGTTCTCCTTGTCATGGCCCTCTAATTTACATCTGATACATTAGATATCTTCTCTTTTCTCCTTTCCTTTATCTTTCTTCATATATTCTATTTGTAAGGATAAACTAGTTAATTGATTTAAGATCTGAATCATACCTGAGTTGGATTATCCTATAGGGGTTGCTTCTAATTTCATGGAAATATCCATATCTTCAGCCTACGAAGCGATTTTTTGTTGCATCAGAGGGACTTTGATGTGTGACAAGAGAGGAACAATGAACCATTCTTTATTCTGTTAATATAGAATCTGAAAACTCAAACGACCTGTTAGAGTCTTAAACCTCTGATTAAACTGCCAAATAGGTTTAGTGACCTTATGATCTATCTCTTTCATCTCTGTAATACACTGTGACTCTGAATTAGGTTTCTTGAATTCTGCACTCAACGCAATATTAATGTCATTCAACAGTTTATGCTATCCAAGTCCTGAAACAAACTTCATATACCAGTTTAGAGCATGATCCCTCAAGGTAGTACTAAACTGAGTTCTCTTAATATCTTTGTCAGTGACTTGATTGATGCTCCATACAGCTTCACATAAGAACCAGTTCTGATCAGGATCTTCAGATCCATTTCCTCTAAATATAGGTAACCTCACTTCATCTGCCATAGATATTCCTTGGTTTCTTGACTGAGTATGTGCTAAACTGCTTGTAGCAGTACTCTGACTTCTCTGACTACCATGATTAATTAATGATTATAAAACAACATGAGGAGTAATAATACTTACTTTGACAGTAGGCACAATTCCTGAATTTTCTGGTTCTCCTTGACGAGGTTCTTCAGTTCCTACTTCCTCTGTTCTTACGGACTCTGAATACTCTTTGTATGTTAGATCTACTTCTTCTCCACTGTAGAATCCCTCATCTACATAATTCTTCTTAAATAGGTTCGCAAGAGGAACCTCTCTTAATGATCTCCCACTGCGTGTGTTTCCAGCTTCCATGTCACTATCGCTATCTAAATTCTTGAACATTAGCTTCATCAGATCTTTAGGATATTATTCTCATGCAATAGCATCTTAATCCTCAGCTTCAATAAGTGTAGGAAATTTCCTCTAGGTCCCTTAAAAAAATACCTCTCATCTTGACTATATGATTCGACTCTGTCAATGGAAAACTCAGTAATGTACCCTCCAATAGTGCTATCAAACCAGATATTCACTGCTCTAGACACAACGTTGTCAACTTTCTTGACCTTCTTGATCAACGTCGTTGTCCAAACCACGGGTGGTCTAGATCTAATATCAAAATGGGTATCTGCCAATCTGGATAACCACTCGTATAGCTCTTTATAAATTCCTCCAAAGAAAATCTTGTGTATGTCGATGAAGATGTACCTTCCCAACCAGTCTTCTGTACTAATGCTAGGATTCTTGTTTAGGGTTTCAGCAAAGTCCTTCTCTTGTTCTTCTATCTACTTTTTAATTTGTGTCTTCAAACGAAACCACCTTGACATTCCCTCAAAAATATCCTAGTCCCGACAATGGAACCATTTGTTGGCACAGGGGAAAACCTAGGGTTCAAATCTTACATCGCACCAACAAGCCCTAACTACTGGCCCTTTCGGCAACACCTCCAAAGAAGATGCAGTCTCACCTGAAGTAGCAATAGGGGGTTGCAAGAAACAGGTGTCTACAACCAGAGGAAATGCAAAGTGAATCCAGGACAACAACACACAACAAACAAGATATTTCGTGCCCTTCCTAAGCTTAATTCAAAAGTTATATCTCTGATCTAACACAATAATGCAATAACTATATATCAAATGGAAAACAACACAACATCAATCACATGGAACAACAAGATATACATGGTTTACCCTCTCCCTAGGGCTATGTCCACAGAACTATGTTTCTTGATATATTAGATGAGAACATACAGTTCTATCTGCGCACTTAGCTTGTAGATTTCTCTCTCTTTCTCTCTTTCTCCCCCCTCTCTGCACACCTAGCTACAGGGTTGATCTTTGCACTTAGCGAAATATCTTACAATACAGACTCAATACTGCTCTCAACAAAAGTAATCAACAATGAAGAACAACAATCATAGTATCAACGAACCCACTTAGAACGAACCCTCCCAGGTCTTCTAGACCTTTATTTATACATTACATAGAAAAAGTCTAGGTTTCAAAACCCTAGGTAAACTTGACCCGTGATTTAAGGGCTTTGTCAATCTATCTTTCCTTTTTTTTCACGAGGTGCTCCAAATCACTCCTTAATGTCTTATTCCACTTGTTGAGTTGTCCACAATCTCTCTTCTTTTCTCCTTTGTCTTCCTCGATCTTCTCTTCCAATGGATAGATTTTCCTTTACTTCACTCCTTCTTTAACCACTTCGACCCCTCCTTGGTTTATGTGCCTTCCATGCAGTTCATACTTCTCTTTTCTTCCTTAATATTTGCTTCCTTCCATAACCAATGGCCAACAATAATCATGAACAAAACATCAACCATGTACATCCTGTGCCATACTGTTTTCCAACCATTCACAACACCCATGTGCATCCACCATGTACATCAATAACATACAATATACCATAAGATATCATCAATGGAGTCTATTAACCATATGCAAAGAGCATGTTCCAATTGTGTACTAACCATATGCCTCAAACAAGTGTCATATCTCTCATGATATGCCTCTACCATGAACCAAGTGCCAAAACCATGTATCTCAACCATCAATATATTGACCAAGAATCATAACAAGTGTCTCAACTATATCATCCTATACATCATGTACCAAAGAAAGTGCATCAACCATTCACCAAAATTCAACAAGATGAACCACAATCAAGATGTGTTCCCATACATGTATGTCATATCAACCATAAACCATGTACAAATCATAAAGTGTCTTCCCATGAGGGATTTCACCATAAGGGGACCACTTTGGAGTTTATCCATTTGGTTCTTCCTATCAACCATGAGATGGCATCAATGATACAACTCCATTTAATATCAACACATCATTATGACACCAATTGAAATCAACCCTTTGACAACAACTACATCAATGACCATAAACCAATAATATATATATCAATGATACAAACACATCACTATGACAATACTTAACATCAACCCTTTGACATCAATCCTTTGACATAAATGACAACATAATACAACAACCATGCCATGCCATGCAATTTCCATTCCATGCCTTTCCAAGTCAGTGGGAAGTCCCAAACACCACAAATAAATAAGGAAACTATAGTTGTTACAAAACTTGTGATTAAGATGTTTAACTTAAGAAATATGACAAGTTACAACAAGACAAATATAACAGCCCTTAAAACTAGTAATCTTGAAATGAAAGGGGGATGAAAATGCAAGCCTAATCTAGGGTTTAGATAACAAATGCTTGTTGAAATGGAAGATGGCTGATCCAGGTGGATATCAGTGGGCACCTACATATTCCATTGGGTCAAAGAACAATTTCCATTTTGATAGTTGTTTTATAGTTTTTCGGGTCCCAAACTTCTAGGGCCGTTTTGAGGCCCTAAACATTGTTTTTTGGGCTTGACAACGCCTTGCATGTAACTGAATGAAGATGCTAGGATGAATGAAATATTTAATCCTTGGATATACCTTTCCAACAATGTATCATGTGCCCCAACAGAGATTGTATGAAAAAATTACACCCTCGGGAAGTTGACGTATCAACTACCCCAATCAGGCAAACAAACCTTTTGGTGTTTCATCTCCCAAGGTTAGGGTTTTGGATGTTTAGGGTTTTCTCATTTGTTTTTTATGTTAAAAATAAATTTGGAGCCTCATTGTACTCATATTCTTGCGAATGAGTGTAGCCATCACATCTCTTCTCAGAGATATGTTTCCACCATTTGAGCAAGTTTGTTTCAGTCTTCATTTTTACAGTTTCACCAGTTTCTCTTTATTAATAGAAGTCAAGTTTTACTATATCTTTGTGTATTTCTTTGCTATACATTTGTACTTCAATTAATTCCTTTTATAAATATGGATTAGTGGTATCTGAGCGGTCTTCTCTTTATTTTTTTCTCGGTGCATGTCCCCAACGAGGTTAGGGTACAAGGAGTTGGGAATCGAAGTAGTTGATCCCTTGCAAGACCATCCCTTTTGATCATGATGACATCCCATGGTGGAAGAAAAGAGAGATTATGGAGAAGGAGATCCTTTTAAATTGTTGCTCGAGGAAGAATTCATAAGAAAAAAAGAATGACATTATGGATAACATTTCACAAATCCTTCGACGAATGCTAACAGGAAATTCATCTTCATCAAGCGGCCACTTGGGAGGTGCTGCCCCCTTCAAGGTACAAGTCAATTTTGATATCCCCTTATTTGAATGCCAGATAGATGAAAATGTTGTAGATAAATGGTTGAATATGCTAGAAGGGTATTTTTTGGTCCATAATTTTCCCAATAGAGAAAATATTACATTTGCGCTCCTTAAGGTTTTCCCCCATGTCAACGATTGGTTGGAGACTTACTGTGAGAAAATAAAACGCTGAGGAATCTGCAATATTTTCAGTCATGCCCACTTGTGATTCTTTCAGGGATACTATTAAGGAACAATACTACCCTGTTGGAAGCTATGATGACCAATATACAAATTTCACCGCATTGTGATAGGAAAGGGGCTAGATAATACCCGATGATAGTGAAACCCAACTTCTATTAATGATAGTGAAACCCAAATTCTATTAATGAATAAGATAGAAAAACATTTTAGAACACAAATTGGAAGAATGGAGTATCTTATCTCCGAAAAGAAAGAGATGTTGGCTAGGCTTAATTCACAACAAGCTTTACATCACACTCCATTTCATGCTTAAAGGGAATCCTTCACCTCAATTATATGTGAGAGAGTGAGAGGAGAAAAATTCCCATGATGCATGTGGGATAAATTAGTCTCAATTTATAAAATTCCATAGTCATGTAAAATACTAAGACTTCTCAAGAGGTCACTCATTCGAGTACTACTCTAGCCCAAGTGTGCTTAACTCTGGAGTTCTAATGGGATTAGGTGCATTAACGTTATGTTGTAAGCATGTACATAAGACCACTAGGAAATCATTACATGATGTCTATAATTAAAAAATGAAGATGGAATTACATTCCATTCCCCATAAAAAGGGTGAATATCATGGTTTATCAAAACTGTATGCTTGAAATGTTGATTCATTAGAGAAAGTGGATGGCCACCAAGATCCACCTAGATCACCAGAGTTCACAAATATATTCCATACCTTACGCACCAAGTTGGGTATCAAATAATCCGAAGGATATATGGTTCTCAAGTACAATGGTTTTATGCATAGATACATCCAAACAGAAAATGGAGTTTCTAGACATCTCATCACTAGGCGTGGCTTATCGATATGTTGTCAAAATCAAGAAGAAATTTAAATAGAAGAAGTGAGAGTTTGGATATGCAAATTCCTCACAATTGAAGAAGGGAAAAGGTGGACCAAACCCATAGAACAAAGTACATATAAAGGATGGACCCCCTCAAGACAACCAATCCAATCCATAAAAAAATAAGGGTAATGAGAAGACTAAGAAAGATGCTAGGAAGTGGTGTGAATTCAATAAAATACCCTGGTATAACACCGATGAATGTCGCTTGAAGAATTCACTGGTGGCCAAGATGAAAGCCTCAAAGTTAGAGGCATGTTTCAAATCTGAATCAGATCCATTCAAGGGGAAGAATATCATTGATGAAAAAACCATTGCCATTGTTTCTACCACCAAGGTCTAGCCGATCGAACCTAAATAACTAGAGGAAGGTGAACGCCTTTTTCAATCACAAATGTGGGTGAAGGGTGTTTCGCTTCATTTCTTTGTCGATAGTGGAATTCAAAAGAACTTGATCTTAGCATAGGTCACCAAGAAGTTGAAACTATTGATGAGACCACACCTACAACCCTACACCATCGGGTGGCTCCTCCAAGGAAGAGATCTCCGTGTCAACCAACAGTTTTTTTTTCCCTATGACATCAAGTCCTTCAAGGATGAGGTATTGTGTGATATTTCCACCCTTGAAGTTTGTGATGTTCTTTTAGGCCAACCATACCTATGGAAATGACATGTTTTATATGATTCTATCCCTCTTAGGGTTATTATTACTTTGGGTAGACAATTTTAAAACATTCCAAAGATAACTCCGCCTACCACCATTTCTTTGATCTTTTCTAAGCAATGTAGTAAGGTCATTTCCTAGACTGAGAAATTTGTCTTCTTAATGATTCACTCTCAAAGTGAAAAAAAGGTCACAACCACATCCATGGCCTCTACAAAGGGCCTCTCCACGCAACAGAAGCAAGTGGAAAATATCATGGAATAATACAATGACATATTCTCCTCACCCACCAAGGTATTGTTGCACTATCAGATCAAGAATTCAATCGATCTAACCCTTGGTGAACCTCTTTAAAATGGGCCAGTCTATCGCCACTCTCTAATGGAAAATGAGGAAATCAAAATCTAACCCATATACTCACCTTGCGATATCCCAATTGTACTCATGTAGAAGAAGGGTGAGACTTTTTGACTCTTCATCGATTACAGGGCCCTGGACAAAATCACAGTCATGAACCAATACCCAATTTCCTGAATTGATGATTGATGACCTTCTTAACCAACTCAAGGGAGCCAAATTTTTATGTAATGTTGACCTAAATTCTGGCTACCACCTGGTCCCAATAGAACATATTGATGTATGGAATACTACTTTCAAGTCCAAAGAAGGTCTTTTCGAATGGCTAGTCATGCCCTTTGGTTTGAAAAATACTTCAACAACTTTCATGAGTTTGATGGACAATATATTGCAACCTTTCACCAATTCTTTTGTGGTGGTATATATGGATGATATCCTCATCTTCAACAAGAATTAGGCAGAACACTTGCAGCATGTTTATAAGGTCCTTCACACTTTGAGACAACACAAGCTATATGATAACTTGGAAGAATTATCCTTCAGCATGAACATGGTATAATACCTAGGCTACATTGTTGATGAGCATGGTGTGCATGTGGATCCAACCAAAATCCAAATCATTTGTGACTGCCCAACCCCAACCACACTAACTAATATTCGAAGTTTCTTAGGAATTTCCAAATTATTTTCTTAGGACTTTCCAAATTCTTTTCTTAGGACTTTCCAAATTCTATCACAAGTTCATGTTTGGATTCTCCCATATTGCATGGGGCCTCAACCAAGTGACCAAGGGTGGTGGAAAGGAAAAGTTCATGTGGGGGAAGTCACAACAACAAGAATTCGATGATATGAAAAATTTCTTGTTCTCAGCTCCAATACTCTCCTTACCTGATCTACAACAACCTTTTGAGATTGATACTGATGCCTTAGACTATGTCATGGGTGTAGTTCTCACTCAACACAGTCATCTAGTGGAATATCATATTGAGACATTATTAGATGTCATCCATAAGTACCCCACCTATGAAAAAGAAATGTATTCCATTGTACAAGCATGCCGACAATGGAAGAAATACATTATCAGGAAGGATATAGACATCCACACTGATCACAAGCCTCTATAGTTCATGCAAACACAAGGAAAATTCAAGAATGACCACCATCAAAAGTGGTCCACATACTTGTAGCAGTTCCATGTCAACATCAAATATAAGACAAGGAGCACCACTTGTGTCATTAATTGCCTCAATCGACCTCCAGTTGCAACCTTAACCACAGTGTTCCACTCATGTGGCCATGAGGCATTCGAGTTGCCCCAATTCTACAAGAGAGATCCTGACTTTGCTACCACTTACCATATGTTGGGCACATGCTAGTCACCGAATTTCATCTTCAGGACATAATGATATGCCATATGGGCCACCTATTTGTTCCTTCAAGTGAGCATGCGAAGATGATTTGGGAAGATCACTACAATTGTGTGGGAGGACAATTTGGCATGGAAAATACCATGGAAGTACTACAAAATAATTTATGTTGGCCAAAATTGTGACAAGACGTCAACAATTATATTAGGTCCTGCACTACCTACGCCATTTCCAAAACATCCACTAAGAAGAAAGGCCTATACATCCCTCTACCTACTATTGACAAGCCATGAGAATCCATATCAATGGAATACATGTTGGGCATTCCTTCAACCAAACAGGGAAATGATAATGTTTTTGTGGTGGTTGATCGATTTTCTAAGATGACCATCTGAACAACCTGAAAGAAGAACATCATAGAGAAGACCATTTCTAAGATCTCCGTTGAACGAGTGTGGGCACACTTCAGGATACCACACACCACCATATTATATCGAGATAGTAGGTTCCTAAGCACATTCTGGTCCAGCCTCTAGTCACTATTGGACACCAAGATCACCAAATCCACTGCCTTCCACCCCCAATCTGATGGCCAAACAGAGGTCGTTAACATAATGATTGTGCATATATTGTGCATGTACAACTCCAAACATCTACACAGATGCAATGAGAGTCTCCCCTATGTTAAATGTAGCTACAACAGATCCCTTCATATCTTGATGAACCACATTCCCTTTCAAGTGGGGTTGGGATTTCAACCATTAGGTCCCTTTGATGTCGCACTGCCCCTTTCATCCACACAAGAAGATTCATCCCATGTTTAATTCGAGGCTGAAAAAGCCACTAAGTTTATTGAATGGATTCAACACATCTGAAAATAGGTCGATGATATTTTACAGAAATATAATGCTAAGTATAAATAGTGCCATAATCTACACTGGGTGCCACAAAAGTCACTGAATTTCATCTTCAAGATGAAATGTTATGCCATATAGGCCACCTATTTGTTCCTTCAAGAAAGCGTGCGAAGATGATTTCGGAAGCTCACTACATTCATGTGGGAGGACATTTTGGCATGGAAAATACCATGGAAGTACTACAAAAGAATTTATGTTGGCCGAAATCATGACAAGACGTCAACAATTATATCAACTCTTGCACTACCTGCGCCATTTCCAAACCATCCACTAAGAAGAAAGGCCTATACATCCCTCTACCTACTATAGACAAGCCATAGAAATCCATATCGATGGACTACATGTCGGGCCTTCCTTCAACCAAGCAGGGAAATGATTGTGTTTTTGTGGTGGTTGATCGATTTTCTAAGATGACCATCCGAACAACCTGCAAGAAGAATATCACAGCGAAGGCCATTACCAAGATATTCTTTGAACGAGTTTGGGTACACTTCGATATACCACACACCATCATACTATATCGAGATAGTAGGTTCCTAAGCACATTATGTTCCAGCCTCTGGTCACTGTTGGACACCAAGATTACCAAATCCACCGCCTTCCACCCCCAAATTGATGGCCAGACAGAGGTCGTCAACAGAATGATCGTGCATATATTGCACATGTACAACTCCAAACATTTTCATACATGTGATGAGAGTATCCCCTATGTTCAATGCAACTACAACATAGCCCTTCATATCTCGACAGACCACAATCCCTTTCAAGTGGGGTTGGTATTTCAACCATTGGGTCCCATTGATGTCGCGCTGCCCCTTGCATCCACATAAGAAGATTCATCCCATGTTCAATATGAGGCCAAAAAATGCACTAATTTTACTGAACAGATTCAACACATGTGAAAACAGGTCCATGATATTTTACAGAAAGACAATGCGAAGTATAAACAGTGCCATGATCTACACTGGGTGCCACACAATTTTTAGGTGGGAGACAAGGTCTGGTTGCATTTGCAGAGAGAGTGCCTTATAGGACCCCATCAAAATATTCACCCACTTTGATATGGACCTTACACCATCACAAAGGATGTGCATGACAACACTTTTGAGCTAATTATTTCCCCCTTCCTTGGCTTGCACCTAATGTTCAATGTGGACCTCCTTCGATCATACTTCCCACCATTATTAGACACATCGGAGATCGCAAAGCAGTTGGAACTGGCATAGCTCAACCATGACTACATGGAGCAGGAAACCATTGATCATATTAGGGAAAATCATATTAAGAGAACTCACCAATAGAGGATCCATATTTATCGAGTTGTAAAAGAAGGGAAACATGTGCACCAAGGCAAGTGGCTCACCCGAGGCCAAGTTCAACAAAAGTTTTCCCATCTAATGGGGGAACTCAATGCAATGGAGATCATTTCTTCCTAAGGGGCGAGGAATGATCCAGGTGGATATCAGAGGGAACCCACCTATTCCACTGGGTCAAAGAAAAATTTCCATTTTGGTATATTTTTCACATTTTTTCGGGTCCCAAACTTTCAAGGTTGTTTTGAGGCCTTAAACGACGTTTTTTTGGGCTCAACAATGCCTAACATATAATTAGAGATAGATGAAAGGATGAACGGAATATGTAATCCTTGGATATAACTTTCCAATGGTGTATCAAGTGTCACAAATGGATATCATATGTAAACTTTATGCCCTCGGGAAGTTGACGTATCAACTACCCCCATCGGGGCCCACAAACCTTTTGGCTTTTCATATCCCGGGGTTAGGGTTTTGGATGTTTAGGGTTTTCTAATTTATGATTTATGTTAAAAAGGCCTTTGGGGCCTAATTTTACTCACGTTCTTATGAATGAGCATAGCCATCACATCTCTTCTCAGAGATAAGCTACCACCATTCGAGCAAGTTTTTTTCAATATGCATTTTTACAGTTTCAACAATTTCTCTTTATTAATAGAAGTCAAGTTTTATTGTATCTATGTGTATTTATTTTCTATACATATGTATTTCATTTCATTCCATTTATATATTTGGATCAATGGCACATAAAATCCCTAGAATATTCAAGACATCAAACCCTAAAGGGATGAAAATTATGACATAAATGTAATAAAAGGTGTCAAGATGTATTATAAGGGTGAAATATGAAAATTAAACCTTAGACGTCAATCTAACAAGGATATAAATTGAGGTTAAGTCCTAATCTAAACAATAAATTGAGGCTTTCAATACATTGGTTGGTTCAAGAAGTGCTTATCATCCAGTTCCTTTCCATTCAATGAAGTGTTTATGACATTTTAATTCTAGGTGAAAAAGTTTGCATGCCTTGCCAAGTCATGCCATGCCTTTCCTTGCCTTGATTTTCCATGCCATTCCATGCCATGTTTTCCCTTTCCTTTCCAATCCATTCCATTCCTTTCCATGCCATGTCATTGCATTTCTTTCCTTTCCATGCCATTCCTTAACTTTCCATGGCTTTCCATGCCTTTCCATGCCTTTTCATGCCATTCCATGCCATGCCATACATTGCCTTGCCATGCCTTTCCTTTACTTTCCATGCCATGCCATGCATTGCCTTGCCATGCCTTTCCTTTACTTTCCATGCCATGCCTTGCCTTTCCATTGCATGCCTTACATTTCCATTCTATGCCTTTCCATGCCATGCCATGCCATGCCATGCCTTTCCTTTCCATGCAATTCCATGCCATGCCATGCCTTTCCAATCCATGTCGTGGCATTCCTTTCCCTTCCATGACATGCCATTGCATGCCATTCCTTTCCATGCCATGCATTTCCATGCCATGCCATTCCTTTCCATGCCATGCCTTTCCATGCCATGTCATGCCTTTCCTTTCCATTCCATGCCATGCCTTTCCTTTCCAAGCCATGCCATGGCATGCATTTCCTTTCCATGACATGCCATTGCATGCCTTTTCTTTCCATGCCATGCCTTTCCTTTCCATGCAATGTCATTCCATGCCTTTCCAATCCATGCCATGGGATGTCTTTCCTTGACATGACATGCCATTGCATTCGTTTCCTTGCCATTCCATGCCTTTCCATGCCATTGCATTCGTTTAATTTCCATTCCATTCCTTTCAATGCCATTCCATGGCATGCCTTGCCTTTCCATGCCATGCCATGCCAAACCATGTGTTACATACCAAAATGTCACACTTAAGTGTCACATCTATTATTCACCTAAGTGTCACAAGTGTTGTAAAAGTGTCGTATGCACCTTCCTAAGTATTTCATGCACTTTATCAAGTGTTGTATGCACCTTACTAAGTGTCGCATGCAATTTTACACCATGAAATAACATTTGTCATGATCCCTAGTCTTTTTGGAGGAGAAAACCCAACATGAGATGGTCAAAAAACTGTTTTTAACCTTGAGTTTTGACCCATTTTTTAAGGTCAATGCCCGCTGCCCATGTATAGGGAGCATTGATACTTGATCAACACTCCTTTTTGAACTATGGGAGAGCATTGGAAATGCTCTATGCTCCATACTAGGGGAGGGTTGAGTGGTTAGAGGGATATTTGGTCAGCCAACCTTATTCTAAGAGTCAACCCCGAGATTCTCTTAAGTGGTTTTGGTCGAGGGGTTGAGTCATGAGTTGAGTCACCCATATTCCCTCCATTTTGGGTAAGAAAATCCTAACCTAAGGAGATAAATCCTCAACCATTTCCTAGAATCCTTCATGGTGGTTAAGCCTCCAAAATACTATATAATGAGGCCACTCAAAGGTGAAAGGGGAGAAATTATTCCAGAGTGTCAAATATTTGACCTTGGAGTTAAAAAATAGTTCGAGAGCATCATAATTATCATCTGGTTATACATAAGGGTTTCGAAAGGAGAAGCTTGGAGGAATGCTGGCACAACAAAAATACAGTTTTAAGTGTTTCCATTTTTTCTCATTATTAATATAACTTGGCCTATTCCCTTCATGTTTGTGTCTTTGATTCATACATGTCTATTGTTGTAAATTCATCATAGTTAGATCTATCTTTAGTTGACAATCTAGTGTAGAGGAAGGTGGTTTCTTCGTGTCAGGGATGATTTTAAGGATGGAAATTTATATTTAAATGTAGAAACCTAGGATAATATTACTAGTTCTTAATATGCAAAATGTAAAATGTTTCGTGATAGTTTTGTAAAAATTTTCAAATTTCTAAGGATTTTATATATTTTTTATAAAATTTGGAAAATTTTTAAGGTAAAATAATTTTATTCTATGGAATTTGGACGAATCATTTTTAGAAAAAATGGAAATTGGCGAATCATTTTTTGGGAAATACCATGGAATATTATCCCATTGGTGAAATGTATCCCCTAAAATCATCTATGCTTCATGTTCTATGCATTATCTCTCTAGTTCCTATGAGCTTGGTCAAGAAGGTCAGAGGCTGGATCAGTGAGGACAACCATTGTAAGAAGGTAAGTCCCCCATCTTGTTCTTCTCATTTGATTGTCTAAGTATATCTAAAGAGAAATTATTTACCACTTGTTCTCTTCTATACTCGATCGAAGAGAACTCGGTCCAGGGGGAGTTCAACCTATCTGTAGGGTGAAATTTATCACAATAGAAAATTGGCGACCATACTGGGAAATCTAGTTCAACCTAGGTTCCTATCCCTTTGAATCTTAGTTGTCCTTTGATATTTTTCATGTTTATGTTTGTTACCTAAAGTCTTCCTTCTTTTTGGTGAATCTGGGAAAACTTTGGTGTTGTTTTAACCACTTCCAAGAATCAATGCTCTGCCATAGTGGCCCACAGAGAATTGAAAAAACTTATCAACAATCCTTTTCAGTGTTCTAGGCAACGTTGACCCCTGTTCAACGCCTTGTATTTCTCCTGACATGAGCATTGATATCCTCCCTCGGTCAGTTTTCAACCTATTTTTCTTGCTTCTCCTCAAATTTTTCACTCAGATTTTTGCAATAGATTCCTCTGAGCTTGGTTACAACTTTGTTTGATTAAAAGAACTGTGATCACCAACCTTTTTGGCCTCCTTTGAGCTTGCAATTCCTTTAGAATTAGGGAATGAGCATGAATGCCTTAGGTTAACCTGATCCTTGGGTCAAAGTATGTCTTACCAGTGGTTTGATCCTCATCACAAAGGTTTTCAAACTCATGTTAACTTGATTTCAAACCTTAAGTTTAAGTTTTCTTCATTTGATTTTCAATTTCAACTTGGAGGTTTTCAAACAATTATTTCTTTTCTCTTTCACGATTTTGAGCCCTTGATTGAACAAGTAGTCTCATTCTTGATTTCTTTCAGTTCTCATAAAAATATTTAGTGCACTTTGTTTGGTTTATTTTTTATTTGTATTCATTTGTGTCAAAAATGGATTGCTTTCATTCTCTTTGAAAGATAGGAAGAATATGTTTTTTTCATTTGAAGATATTTCATTGCACATACTATCAAACAAAGAGAATTTCTGCATTGTTAGGAATTTTGTTTTGGTAAATGTTTCGAAAGAGCTAGTCTTGCATTTTCTTTAGGATTTCATATTTGTTTGATAGTTTGGCATAATTTTGAAAAGTTGCATGATATTGAGTGCTCGTTAAGAATAAAATAACTCTTCTCCTTCTTGTAGATAGAATTCATCGAAAAGAAACGATTGCATTTCATTATTTTTTCGTCCTATTGGAGTCGAGTGACACACATCATTAATTTTATCTATGTGGACCTTTCTGAGTAACAAATCCATTAAAATAAAATAGTGTGCTAATTAAATCAACTAGACATTTTTTTTTTTATAGTACACCAATAGTAGCATAAGGTTAAAATATTTGGACTAGGAAAAGTGAGTAAATTGTCCAATATTACTAAAACAGACTGTAGAACACTAACGAGTGATCAAATCAAACTTTCGTATAGGAATAGCTAGTAACCCCCTCTAACAGAAGGTTGTGTGTGGAAGATAATTGGATATTACCCCTCCAAATCCTGACCAATCATAGGAAAAATAACATATATTGGGGGTTTTTCTTGAGAAAATACTGGTTTCATTTGGTCTTGGTGTTTCATGAATCCTGAATCCATTAAGGGTCCTCAGGAGTCTTACCAGAACACTTTCCTTTAGTTCCCTTGAAGAGATCCATAATTTTTTATCCTTCCCACACATTCGGTCCTAGCTGTCAACTGTACCCCCGTGGAGGCCAACCGAGAGTTGGTAACCTTAGTGTCCTTTCCTAGGTATCTACAGAGGTGACTATGGTGGGATTCCCACAGTACCTGGGGTAGACAATGAATCACACTTTCAATACCCTTGGAGGGCGAACTTGCAAAGAGAGACTTTATTGCACTAATAAGGGTTGTTACATGGAGGTCTGGGTAACTACTTCTCATATCTTCACTGACAGCTTGACATCATGTCTTCAGAATATCCTTCTACTATTGCTTGGGTGATTACCTATAGATCATTTTTAGAGGTGTGTGCTTTTGGAGTTTGTAGTTGTCCTGAATGATTGTTGTTTTATTTTCACCATGGCTGATCAAGGGATTTGAAGATCTCGCAGAATGCAAGATTTGGATTTTGAAGTTCAAGAACCTCAACACGACCCTTCTTACAAAGGAATGGTCAAAGAACAAACTTTTGAAACTGGGAGTGTAGCTCATGGAAGTGGCCAACACATAGAAGAACTAGTCATAACCTTCATGGAAGGCTTCGTATCTTATGAAAATCCCCTTTTTACTGATCCACTCGGCCCACTACTCTTTGAACAACCACTCTTGATGCTTATTCTTCTTACCATTTACCATCTAGTTCATCCATTAGGGAATATTTTGGTGTGAATCCACCAACATTTGGTTCTCCATATGGATTGGGAGCTTTACCTCCTCTATCCACAACTCCTATAGTTAACCCTACAAGAGAACAAATAAATACTATGGTGTTTCTTATTTATTGTGAACATTTGTGACCCAGGTTACTCCGACACGACCACTTGCGAGTACATCTCTTTCCACACATAGGTCGGGTAATATTCCTACTTCACTAATCCCACATATGCACACACCAAGTGCATTACTTGGTCATCCCATCAGCCAAATGGCCAACAGTCAGGTATTTCAAACAACCACATTTACACAAGCTACTCAATCCACATCTCAAACTTTACAAATGGGGATTTCTTCTATACCCTTCACTGGAGGTCAATCTTCAGCTGGGGGGAAACCCTCATATATGAGGCAAAATCCTATGTGGGGGCTACAAAAACAAACCTAAGGGAAAGAGTCTCATGCATTTCCATCCATTCCCATTAGTAATAGCCTATATCTTGGACAACCATATCCAGGAGCTGCAAATCCTTTATGGGTTCAACCTAATCCGACAAGAATTCCTCAGCAAGGAACTTTTCCAAATCAATTTTCGAACCTCGTGATTCCAACACAACATCCCCCTCAAACACAGTATATGGGAGGTCCATCAAGCCAACCAAAATACATGGGGGGACTATAAGTTAAACCGTATTACATGGGAGGACCATTGGGTCAACTACAATACATGGTAGGACCCTCAGGTCAACCAAAATACATGGGGGGTCAGCCACAATACATGGGAGGACCATTTGGTTTTTCCATCTCATCACAACCTATATATGGTCCTGTTGGTGTTCCTATGTCACATGGTTACTACAAATATCCCCAAGATAACTGGAAACTTCCTTTCTTGGCTACATTATATCTTACTGATCTGTCATGTTTGACCAATGATCCCATACTGCATGCTTCGTTTTGGCCTCCAATCCCTGCCAAGCTACCCTCCAATATCCAAAAATTTGACAGGAAACCTAGAGAATACCCTAATAACCATGTAATGAATTTCCATATTTGGTTTTCTTCAAACTCTTTGATGGATTAATCCATTCATTTAATATGTTTCTAGAAAAGTCTCACAAGCTCAACAACCAAATGGTATATTGATTTGTCGTGACACTCCTTTGGTGACTTTAATATTTTAGCTTTGAATTTTTTGACACATTTCCAGATGTCAATTCGATATGAGATCGATGAAAAGATATTAACCTTTCTTATACAATTCACCTCCACAAATATTTATGATCATATTCACAAATGGAGGCGGCGAAAATGACTGATTAAAGATAGTATTCCAGAACGACCCCTGGCATATTGGTTTACCAAGTCACTTTTTCCAACCATCGCTAGAGATGTCACCATGGGAAGTGTTGTTACTGAGGAGTAAATGATTAGTTGTGCTCAATATTTGGATTTGGTATATTCCCAATTAGACACACTTTACAATATGATCCCTCATGCTCCTTGCCCATTGAATGATCCATCAAGACCTTCTCTGGAATCCCATGTCTATGGTGTGGAATGTTCCATTAACAAAAATGCTCCCTCTCCTGCACAAACCTCCAAGGTGAATGTAGTCTATTCCACTTTATTTCAGTAACCTGGAGGGAAGAAGAAAAACAAGGGTGAATCCAAGAATTCTTCTAACCCACAAGAGAGTACAAAAAATGTTAATACCCCATCGAAAAGGAAGTTTAAGCTTCCCTGTATGATTTTTATAGAGGACCACTACATGAAAGACTTCCCTCATTGTGACGAAGTCGCTAAACTTATGAAAGGTACCTCCCTACCTGCAGTGTTAACTAATCCTTTCCCAACTCAACATCAAAAAATGTCTGCGCAAAATCCTTCCCCTCTGCAAGGGGGAAACGTGGGTCATTCCCACCATGCAGATGATTCTGCAAGTGTCGCTCAGGTATTTATGTGTAAGGATACAATTAGTATAATGACCATAGCTAATACTTATGAAACTCCTCTAGATAATCATTCCAATGGAGGTGCTACCGGTAAGCTCTCTGCTTCCACTGCTTCTCCATCCTCTACCCCTCTTCAGATTGAGAGGCCTGTTGTCGATTCAGTGTTGCGCCTACCTAAGGCCGCAATTCGAAAGTCAATTTGCAATCCAAGTTCTCATGCTACTCAACACTATAACATTGTTGAATATTTGGTGCAAGAACCTTATGCTATGTTGATGCTTGAAGTTCTACAAAACTATCCAAGTCAATGTAGAACTCTGTTATCAACCATTGTAGTTGTGGATATAGAGGCATAAAATATGATTATGCTTAATCTGGACTATTTTAATCCAAGGATATCCCATCACCTGGACTTACAAATTTAAGCTATGGTTGGTGGGAAGAACATCCATTACACCATTTTGGATGAAGGAGATTCCATATGTGTCATGTCTTTGTCCTGTTGGAGAACCATTGGTTCTCCTGAACTTAACCAATATCCTACCACCCTTAAAGCATTTGATGGATGTCGTTTCCAACCTTATGGACTCTTAAAATATTTCACTATGGAATTAAAGGGAAAATCCATTTCTATCGACATTGAAGTGGTTGATGTTCCTGTGGATTGTAATTTTTTTCTTGGACGTAGTTGGTTATATGCAATGATTGTCATCACTTCTTTAGTGTTTCACATTTTTACATTTCCCCATCAAGGGAAAATTGTTACTATTGATCAACTTGATTATTTCACACCATATATCCATAGTTCCCCAGTGAATAATTTCCCTTTCTTGTTACAATATTATCTTAAGTATGAAAGTGTGGGGTGATGGCCCTCGACAGAGTTTTGATGAAACCTTGGTCAGGTTTGGACCACCTTTTGGTATTGTTACAATATGTCTCACTTGTTTTGCAGGCTATGTGGACCCAACAAGGGGTTCTTTAGGGTTTTGTAATGGGTTATGGGATGTCAGCCCATGGGTTTACCCATGTTTAGGCATTTTTTTAAGGAATTGTAAAAGTATAAATAGATAAGAATGTATGGTAGAAAGATATAGAGACAAGAAGCAAAGTCTTGGTAGATAAGTGAAAGTAGTTCTAAGTTGCTTTGTGCAACAAAATGTGTATGTAAGGCTCTGTGCTCTATAGAGAAGTTGGGTTTGTGCCTTGACCTTGTTTTGGGAAGGAGGATCTGGTGCTCAATGCACATATATCATGTTCAATTCAAAGCTTGGCTCTGTGGCTTAGTGCACAAGAGAAAAGGAATGTATGATATTGAAGAATAATAAAAAAGACGAAGAAGTTGGTGGGCGTAGCCCCACACTGGGGTGAACCACGTTAATATTGTGTCTTTGGGTTGCTTTGTGCTTTGTTGTTTATGTTATGAATCTACTTAGTGCCTTTATTATTATGTATGATAGATAGATCTGATGTTTCTTAGTGCTTCAGTTGTGTTAAGGATGAATGGATGTTAGATCTAACTTGTGATGCTAAGTTCTATGGGTATATTGTCATTTGTTACTGCATTGATCTATCCTTAGGTATGTTCTGCGATGTTGTTTAAGCTAATGAAGTAATGCATGTTATTACTAAGTGTTAATAGAGTACTCTGTGAAGTGTTGTTATCATAGATCTGTGTCCCAGCTTGGTTACAAACACCTGTATCCTGTAACCCCCCCTACTTCTACCTCAGGTGATACTTTGCCTGCCTCGCAGGTGTTGCCGAAAGGGTCGATAGATAGGGTCTTGTTGGTGCGTTGTTGAAGTGTTGGACCTTGGGTTTTCCCTTGTTCCAACAAATGGTTCCATTGTTGGGACCTAAAACTGTGATTGCTGGAAGCTGGAGTAAAGAATAGAGAAGCTCTATGTGTAGATCTATTGTTGTAGTGCATAGTAATCTACTTGACTTGTGAAGCTTTGTACTAAGAGAGAAATCTGATATGAATAAAAGAGGTAAGCTTTGTGCTTTGATAAGAGTAAGATAAGTGAAAATTTTTATTTCGAAAGCATGAATTTAAGTATGTCTAATAGATTATATCCTAGTCTGAAGGATAGGGCGCAGTTAGAAGAAAGGCTTGATATGAGTAAATGTAATATAAATAAAGGAAGATATGTCATTCCTATGCATAGAAAGAGTTTTTGGACTAATAAGTGGATGAAAAAACCTAGAAAGAATTTTTGCAGATTGCAAGTCCAACACTGTGATCCTAGTGTGCAATACAGAAGAGGTTGGGAATGTTTAAAACAAAAAGAGGATTGACATTGTGTTGTAATTGCAGAAGACTGGGACATCCTGATAAGGAATTCCCTGGTGCAAGTCCTATTTGTCTTTGTTGTAAGATTGTTGGTCATGAGGTTGAGGATTGTCCAAAGATGATTTCTAAAGTTGAAAGAATGAACATGAGACAAGAAAACTATCAAGAGACTAAGTGTTGGTTGTGGAGCCTGATTATCTTCCATATTCAGAAGTCTTTGTTTTCAGCCATATTTATACCCCATGAATACTTTACACCCCAGAATAATGTACACTCTTCCACGCGGGAGATTGTCGAGGGGGGGTTACCCACAATGCGAGATCCGAGGGAAAGAAGCCCCTAACAGGGGTTCGGGGGAAGCATTCCCTGATGGGGGTTTGGGGGTGAAGCCCTCGAAGGAAAAATTTCCTTGTAAAAGTATATTTTTAATTTAATTTTAAATCTGGACCGTTCATTATAAGGTCACAGATCTGACGGTAGAAATTATATTAGGGTTTTTTCCCTAGAAGGCAACCCTTTGTTATGAGGGAAATGTATTGTGGTTATGCATTATGGTGAATATTGTATTCTGAGATAGGAGACTATGAGAGAAAGAAGAGGAAGTTACAACGGGTTTGTTGTAGGTTGTATCCCTTCATTTGCTAGATAATAATAAAGGAAGGACCTGGCAATTTCTCTGGTGGATGTAGCCCACACTGGGTGAACCACGTAAATATGTGTCTCTATTGTATTGTGTATCTTCTGTGTTTTTTTCCGCATTTTTTTTATTTTATTTCTCCACGGTCCTATTTTTTATAAAAACTGGTATCGGAGAGAAAGGTAACTCATAGGAAAGGAGGGTTTCTAGTTTAAGTGGGAGCAATGTCAGAAAATGGGAAGTTTAGGGTCAAAAAATTTAACAGCCAAAAATACCAGTTATGGAAGATGCAGATGGAAGATTATTTATATCAAAAGGATCTATTCCTACCATTGGGTGGAGTAGCAAAGAAGTCGATGGCCATGAAGGACGAATAATGGGAGATTATTGAAACAAAGGCTCTAGGAATGATACGGCTGAGCCTAGCAGCGTCGGTGGCTTTCAATATTTTGAAAGAAAAGATAATGAAGGCTTTGATGGACACATTGGCTAAATTATATGAAAACCCCCCGGCATACAATAAGGTATTTATAATGAAGAGATTATTTAATATGAATATGTTAGAAGGTGGTTTTTTTGCAGATCATTTAAATGATTTTAATACGGTTACTAATCAACTAAGTTTTGTAAATGTGGACTTTGATGATGAGGTGGGATCTTCTAATATTGTGATCATTGCTAGAAAGCTAGAACGACTTGGTCATGGCTATAATTAAATTTGTCTCTTGTTCAAATACTTTAAAATTTGATGATGTTGTTGGTGTTATCCTTAGTGAGGAAATGCGACGGAAAAGAACAGGTGAGACATCAGGTAATGTGTTGAACATGGGGAATAGGGAAAGACAAAAGGATAGAGGAAAGGGCCCAGGGAACCACGGGAATTCTAGGAAGCACATATCCAAATATAGACTTGGAAATATAGAGTGTTGGAATTGTGGGAAGAAAGGACATTTGAAGAAAGACTGCAGAGCTCCAAAGAAACAAAGAGATGGACAGCAGGAGAGAAATCAAGAAGCAAATGTAACAGCTTATGTGTTACAAGATGCTTTGATTCTTTATGTAGATAATATTTATGAGTCTTGGGTAGTATATTTAGGGGATTAATTTCATGCCACATCCCATAGGAAACATTTTCTAGATTATGTTCAAGGTGATTTTGGACAAGTTCATTTGGGTGATGATGCACCATGGAAAATTGTTGGAACGGGAAAGGTAAAAATAAAGAAACGCAATGGAAACTAGTGGTTTTTGAAAGAGGTAAGACATGTTCCATATTTAAGGAAAAATCTGATTTCAACAGGGCATTTGGCAAGTGAAGGATGTATATCCATATTTATAGATAAGACATGGAAGGTCATCAAAGGATCATTGGTGATAGAAAAAGGAGAGAAGGTAGGTACATTGTATTTATGTACTGGTAATATTGAATCTTCTATCCCTTTAGCTTCTACAGGAGTGGATACAACACTATGGCATCATAGTCTAGGACACATGAGTGAGAAGGGTATGCAGATACTTCACAAAATAAATTTGTTTCTAGATCTTAAACAAATTGATTTGGACTTTTGTGAGCATTGTGTTTTTGGAAAATAGAAGAGAGTCAGATTTCTCAAAGTCGAAAAAGAAAAGAAGAATGAAAGGTTAGAGCTTGTGCATATAGATGTATGAGGACCAGCTCAGGTATCATCTCTTGGTGGCTCTCGTTATTATGTTACTTTTATTGATGATGCAACTAGAAAAACTTGGGTTTATTACATTTGACAAAAATATGATGTTTTTGATACTTTTAAGAAATGGAAAGCTTTGGTTGAGAATGAGACAGGAAAAAGTTTGAAGTGTCTCAGATAAGATAATGGAGGTGAATATTGCAGCAAGGAGTTTGATGATTACTATTCATACCATGGGATTCGTAGAGAGAAGACAGTTCCAAGAACACCACAAGAAAGTGGTGTGTCAGAAAGGATGAACAAGACAATCATGGAGCGTGGAAGGAGTATGAGATTGCATGTTGGTTTTCCCTTACAGTTCTAGAAAAATGTTGTAGATATTGTTGTTTACTTAATAAACAGAGGACCTTCAAGCTCTTTGGATTGTAGAATTCCAAAGGAGGAATGGGCAGGAAAAAAGGTAAACTATTCTTTTTTGAAAACTTTTGGTTGTGAAGCATTTGTTCATATTGATAAAGAAAATAGAACAAAGCTTGAGGCAAAATCCAAGAAGTGTACCTTTATTGGATACGATGTTAATGATTTTGGTTATCGCTTATGGGATTATGAAAATAACAAAATCATTAGGAGTAGATATGTCATATTCAATGAGAAGGTCATGTACAAAGATCAGTTACAGGGAAATAAATAGGAAAAAGAAAAACAAGAATGCACAGTGCTTGATGAGATCACAGAAAAATAAATTCCAAAGGAACCAAAAAATACAAATGTACAACAACAGGAGCAACGGGTACCTCAAACACTTGCAAGTGTTGTTAGAAAATCTACCAGGTTAAGTATACCCCTTAAATCATACTCTCCTTCATTGTATTATTTATTGTTGATTGATTATGGTGAACCAGAATGTTATGAAGAGGAAATGCAGGTAGACACCAAAAAGAAGTGGGAGTAAGGCATGAAAGAGGAAATGTATTCCTTGGTAAATAGTCATACTTGGGACCTGGTTCAGTTTCCTATAGGAAAAATAACATTGCAGAATAATTTGGTTTACAAGTTGAAGGAAGAAGATGGAGGAATAAAGAGATACAAGGATAGACTTGTTGTAAAGGGGTTTGCACAAAATAAAGGTATAGTTTTTGATGAAATATTTTCTATTTTTGTTAAAATGACTTCAATTAGGACTATTTTAAGTCTTGTAGCAGTAGAATATTTGCATCTTGAACAATTAGATATTAAAACAACTATTCTCCATGGAGATTTGGAGGAAGAGATTTATATGCAGTAGCCATAGGGGTATGAGGTCAAAGGGAAGGATAATTTGGTATACAGGTTGAAGAAGATCTTGTATGGCCTAAAGCAAGCTCCAAGAAAGTGGTATTTGAATTTTGATAGGTTTATGATAAAACAAGGTTATAGTAGATGTCATTCTGAACACTGTGTTTATATCAAAAAGCTAGAAAATGGAAGCTATATTATCTTGCTATTTTATGTAGATAGCATGCTTGTTGCAGGGTCTAATATGTAGGATATAAATGTGCTCAAGAAAAAATTAGCTAATTCATTTATGATCAAGGATTTGGGTGCTGCAAAGAAAATCCTTGGTATGATAATAACAAGAGATAGGGAAAATTGCAAATTGACATTGTCTCAGGGTGAGTACATAGAGAAGGTGTTGGAGAGGTTTAGAATGAAGAATGAAAAACCAGTTAGTACGCATTTAGCCAACCATTTCAAATTAACTAAGAAAATGTATTCCAAGAGACATGAGGAGATAGAATACATGTCCAGGGTCCCTTATTCATCATCAGTTAGTAGCCTAATGTATGCAATGGTTTGCACCAAAACATATATTGCACATGCAGTGGGAGTTGTGATCAAGTATATGAACAATCAGGTAAAGAACATTGGGAGGAAGTAAAGTGGATTCTCAGGTATTTGAGAGGTACTTCTACTCATGCATTATGTTTTGGAGGTTCAAACACTTTTCTATAGGGATATGTTGATTCAGATATGGCAGGTGATAAAGACAGCAGGAGAAGCACCACAGGGTATGTTTTTACTATAGGAGGAACAAAAGTAAGTTGGATTTTGAAACTACAAAATGTTGTTTCACTTTCAACAACAAAGGCAGAGTATGTTGTTGCTATAGAGACTAGTAAAGAGATTATTTGGTTACAGAGGATTATGGAAGAATTGGGAAAGAAGTGAGAGAATAGCAGGTTGTACTGTGACAGTGAGAGTGTCTTTCATCTTGTAAAGAACTCAGCCTTCCATTCAAAGAATAAGAATATATAGTTGAGGTATCACTTCATATGATCCTCCTTGGAAGATGGACATTTGAAGTTGGAAAAGATACACACTGTCCATAATCGTGTAGATATGTTAACAAAGGGAGTGACCAGGGAGAAACTGAGTTCCTGCTCAATTTCAGTTGGTCTTCAAGAATGAAGATGAAGATGAGAAATTTTCTAGGTCCAAGAAAGTTCATAGTCCAACAGAAACAATAGTGGTGGAGTTGTTGAGATCAGTCTCCAAGTGTGATATTGTTGGTTGTGGAGCCTGATTATCTTCCAGATTTAGAGGTCTTTGTTTTCAGCCGTGTTTATACCCCATGAATACTTTACACCCTAGAACAATGTACACTCTTCCACGCGAGGGAGTGTAGAGGGGGGGTTACCCACTTTGCCGGGTCCAGGGGCAAGCGGACCCCCAGCAGGGGTTCAAGGGAAGCGTCCCCCGAAGGAAAAAATGCCTTGTAAAAGTATATTGTAATTTCATTGTAAATCTGGACCGTTCATTATAAGGTCACAGATCTAACGGTAGAAATTATGTTAGGGTTTTTTCCCCTAGAAGGAAACTCTCTGTTATGAGGGAAATGTATTGTGGCTATGCATTATGGTGAATATTGTATTCTGAGATAGGAGACTATGAGATAAATAAGAGGAAGTTATAGTGGCTTTGTTGTAGACTGTATCCCTTCATTTGTTGGATAATAATAAAGGAAGGACTTGGCAATTTCTATGGTGGTCGTAGCCCACACTGGGTGAACCACGTAAATCTGTGTCTCTATTGTATTGTGTATCTTTTGTGTTTTGTTTCCGCATTTGTTTTATTTTATTTCTCCATGATCCTATTTTTTATAACATCAAGGGTATGTTAGAGAATCATAAAGAGAAAGATTTAGAGGAAGTTCAAACTACATTAGTACAGTTGAAAGAAATGATGGATGTTCACAAAGATGTCAGTTTACCAGAGATCCTGAAAGTAAAACAATGCATAAGTGAAAGAATATAAGACTTCGACATAGATTGTGTCTTGGATGAAGAAACACAAGTAAATATTATGACAGAAGAAACTTGGGAAATTTTGGGAAAGCCTACTGTGGTACCTTCATTGGGAAGGATACGCTTGTTTAAAGGAAATATGATAACCCTATGTGGAAGAGTTACTAATATACTTATTATTGTTCATGGAACATCGACTGAAGAGGAATTTGAAGTCATTAAGTTTGTTCAGAACAATGCCCCTTTCCCACTATTGTTAGGTAAGCCTTAGATTGAGAAGGACCAAATCAGAAGAAAAGCAGAGGAAGAAGCTATAGAAAAGAAAAAACAAGAACTAAGGGATTTCATAGATAGAAACATAGATCGATTAATAGAAGAATGAGAGGATAAGTCGAAGCAACAGAATAAAGTAACAACGTGGGAGGGACATAAATAAAGAGAATTAGTTGTCAAGGTTGAAAGAATGCAAGAAGGCTTGAATAACCTATCTATGCAAGAAAGAAGAATAGCCACCCAGGAAGTATTAAGAGAAGGGATATTAACTTCAGACCCTTTGAAGGCACATCAACAGTGTGAAGTCACTACGCTAGGAGAAGATAAGAATAAAAATGGAAAGAGGATTCCAAAAATAGTTAGAGAGACTTAGATCATAGGAAAGAAGGTAAGGAAGCTCAATAAGAAGAAGCTAAGTTGGAAAAGTTGGATGAAGCTATAGAGAATATATGGAAGACTTCGCAGGAAGCAGGTCTGCAGGACTTGAACCTCTTCAGAACAACAGAACCACGCAGAATGGGACTTCACCCTGGAAAATTTATATGACCATTGGCGGTGCCCCAACCATTAGAGCGATGCTCCAGAACAGCTAGAAAATGCATTTATGATCTTTTGGATGTTGAGACCATGCCATAATGAACAGATTCACATTTATGGAAGAATTCATGCCCATTGGAAGAATCTGTTACGACGCTCACTTATTTAACTCATCGGTCGTTGCACCAAGACCAATTTTTTCCACCCGTGATTAACTGAGCCAAGAAGAGAATTGATTGTGTGTTGAACTGTGTTACCAAAATCTAGATCTCACCATCCAATTATCTACCTCACCTCTATGTTCATCTACCCCGACCCATATGTTTAAAAGTTTGAATGTCGGGCAAACCTAGTGCACTAGAGAAGTCTGTAGAGGAATTTATAAGGAAGTTAATGCCTGAAAAACTATTATCTGAAGGAGTACATGCATCGTTGACTAGGGGACTGCAAGCTTCCCCGTTGACTGGACATCATTCTAGCCATGTTAACCTCACGAATGAATGATGAAGTAAGCATCATGTCGATATGGATAATGTGAAGCAGATCTCATCCATCCTACAAGAGTATATCCCAACTTTGGCTAGCGCGGTTAACTGCAACAACATTTCACGTGATTACAAGTACATCTTGATCACTTCGTACATCCGGAAAGGAATACGCGTAGTTGGAAGTCAATTGGGACAGATCCCGTTACTAAAGAACAACGATTTCAATATAGGTGACATAAATAACTATGCTATCCTAGCACCCCACCTCTACCTGATGAAGTCAACTGGGAAGAAGCCTCACATCGTCTCGTAGCCATCGATTAAGGAACTCGCGCAGTCCACTATGATGAACATGATGCAAATTCCCCATTTTGGACACCACAAGGAGGCTAACGCTTATGTTAAAGTCCTCTTGTCATGCTATCATGGTGGATACATGTGGATTTACTGGAGGATTACTGTGGATCCAACACTGATCCACCAGATTACAGGATTAATCATGAAGGGACCTGACCCTCAGTAGTTTTATCTAGGGAAGGATTTAGACTGCTCCCTGGCACAACACATCAAGGAAGATTACAAAGAAGTCGAAAAAGGAAAGAGAGGCTACAAGGTAGCCTCTAAATAGGATGGAGTAGTGTGCCTCACTTGAAAAATCATAGTTGGAAAGCTCGCAAGAAAGAACTGCCCCACACAAGTCACCGAGTTCATGGTGGACCTTGCAAGAAAATGTGTGGAGCGCATGAAAATGAATTGGGTGAGTTACCTCGTTAATGAACTCGAGAAGGATTGTCGTGAAGCTCGGGATTTGGGATATGAGTTCCAATTTAGCTGGATGATCATTTTGATTGCATTTGTTGCTTGGAAAATGCCTAAAAGAGCCACCTTTCTGGAGATCGAACCATCAGAGTCGTTAGCCACTAGTTTTTCTACCTTGTGGTACACCAACGATATGTTGAAGAAATGGCAGTTGAATGTTGTATTTCATGTATATTATCAAAAAATGAAGGTTTCCATTAAATAATTTATGTGCATGGAATTGCACACCTTGCACCAATATCGACCTTTTGTGAAGTTCCACGTAGATCTGCATTTCATATATATCACTACGCATAGAGATGAGAACAAGGAAGAACTATAGTCATATTACAAGATAACAGGTGAAAACATGGAGTAGATCACAAAGGAGTGGCTAGAATATTTCCTCGTACCTGTTGTTGATGTCGAACTCTTCGACACTGACACCATAGGAAGCCCCTTGGTCACGTGGGTTGAGCATGTCAGATAGTCTAGTGGGACAAAGAAGAAGAAGAAGAATGAGGAAATCTAGAATATAAAGACCAATGAGGAGGACAAGGCCTCTGAAGAAAATGGATTTGGCTCACTAGGAGGAGGGGATCAAGGAGAAAAGCAAGGAGAAGTTGAAGCTACACTGCCTCAAGATCCCCCTACTGAAACAATAACACCGCAAAAGAGAAAGGTTTCTCCAAAGAAACTTCCAACAAGAAAGAAGACACGTGCTAGTAATCCCCAGTTGGAGACCACACTCATAGAGGATGATATCAGTCTAGTCCACAGAGCCATGGAGGATTCTTCAGAGGATATCTTGTAGAGATATGGCACAAAGAAGGAAGATATATATGGAAGGATCAAAAAGGAATTAAAAGAAGTACAACAAGTTATTCATTCAATCCACGTAGTACCTATTGTTCCCTCCTCACCACATAATATAGAATTGGGGGATGAACCAACCCAATTGAGAAGACTTGCAGATGCGACAGAGGCCCAACTTCAGAAAATCCAGGAAGAAAAGGAGAAGGCTACAAAAGCATTGAAACAAGAGAAGGATGAATCCCTAGAAAAATTACGCGTAGCGCGGTACTGTGTAACCGCCTATGAAAATGAAAAAGAAGAGTTTCAGATGATGGTCCAGGAGGAAAAAGTCCAGCTACAGAGAGAAAAGGATAAGTTTCTCACAGAATGAGCCACGGTTAAGGAAGTTGTGAGTAAATCATGTCACTGTGTGTCAAGTTTGGCACAAGAGGAACAATAGTCGATCGAGGCTCAAGTGGAAAATGTTGTTGAGACCATCCAGTAGCTTCAAGCGAGGATAACAGAGTTGGAGGTCCAAGAAGTACTAAGCACTCCACAGGAGGCACGTGACCATAGGGAGGAAGTCACTAAGAACACAATTATAAGAATCAAATCCCTTGCCTCAGAGTGAAAACAACTAAGTGATAGAAGAAAACAGACATATGAATGCCTCACAAAATATCTAGAGCTAAGGAAACTGAAAGTGCAGTTACAGGAGGCGCAACAATAGGAACTGTCAGTACAAGCTCTAATGAAGCTACTCACTATGGTAGAAACAATGAAGAGATCTCAAGAGTAGTGCACAATGCAACAATAGATCATTTCCCTTCAGGGAAAAGTAATCAAAGTCGCCTAGAAGCTACAACCTTTGCAAGATGTAGCCTGCAAGGTCTTCGAAGAAATCGAGGGATAGGGCTTGTAACTAGACCAAGTGGTTTCATCAATTGAACAATGCCTGGAATGGCCTGTTATAGCACAGATGATCCAGGATCTGGTTGAGCAGGAGGCTCATGTGAAGAAACAAGTCGAGGCAGCTTGAGTTAAGCTCAATTCCTTTAAAGCAACATTGACAAGAACTGAGTGACTTGGGATGAGTCACAGGTGAATGTTGGGGGCCTGTTGGCCCTCGACCAAGTTTTAAGGAAACCTTGGTCAGGTTTGGACCACCTTTTGTACTTCGATGTGATGGTCAAAGATGGAGCATCGTGGCAGAGCTAAGATCATGGATCTCACTTGTTTTATGGGCTATGTGGACCTAGCAAGGGGTTATTTAGGGTTTTGTAATGGGTTATATGATGTCGGCCCATGGGTTTACCCATGTTTAGGCATTTTTCTAAGGAATTGTAAAAGCATAAATAGATAAGAATGTATGGTAGAAATATATAGAGACAAGAAACGAAGTATTGGTAGCTAAGTGCA
>ML791897.1:7725-25997 GCA_009831015.1 Picea engelmannii
GAGTTTTTCCATAAAACTCGCCAAAAACTCGTGAAAAAATCGTCCGAGTTTTTCACCGATTTTTTCCTTAAAACTCGGCTTCTGGAAAAACTCGCGATTTCTCGCGAGACTCGCGAGTTTTTCACGAGTTTTACAACACTGCCAAGAATAAGTCACTCTTCGAGGAGCACCTTGCATGGAAGGCTCTGCAAGACATTTGTAAGTGATCCAATTCAAGTAATAAAGCATTGTTTAAGGAGCGCTCCACTTGGAAGGATCTAGACAGCACATGTATCAAGAAAGCACAATTGTTTAGTGTAGTGCTATAGGATTTTATAGGAGCTTCTAATCAGGGAAGAAATTGCAAGGTGAACCTATAAAAGGAAGAGATCCCTTCACTTGCAATTTGTGTTTTCATGGTGGATAAATCCCTAGACCATTGGGCTGAAAGTGAAGATATTTATTGCATGTTTGGAGATTTGTTAGGAAAATACTCAGGTCTGTAGTCTTCATTTGTAAGGTTACTGTTATACCATTTTTCGTTTTCTTCAATGCTGGAAAATATTTCTTCTGTTGTAGGGTTTGTTTACCAGCATATGTGGCCTGAAGAGTGACCTGTTGGTCCTCCCAAGGATTCTTAATTTCAGATCTGGGTTATGTAATGTATGGGGGCTGTTATTCTAATGGAAAGGTGTCTTTTTGCTTCAAATATTCGTATTTGGTGATATGGGATAAGGAAAATAGATAACAAGAGTGTTGTAGCATCTTATTGAGCTTAGTATGTTGGCTGAAGTGAATTCTGCAGACCTGTTATAATAAAAATATTGTTGTCTGAGGTTTGTGTAGATTTTTGAGGAACTATGAGGCCTGCCCAACAGGTCTGTCTTTGACCTCTTCTTGGGCTCTAAGTTTCATCAACTAAATCTGTCCTTGCTGCTGTTTTAGGACAGCAAACAGGTCTTTTCAAATCTGCCAAGAATTCTTCCCTCAACTGATGGATATATGCTCTTTTAAGGTGCCCTTGCAAGTAGTTTTAGTAACCCAATGTTAGTACATGCAAACCTCAAAACATATAGCACTCTAGGATCTTAACAAGCTCCTACCGCCGATTTAAACACTAAGCATACATGAAAAATGAACACAGGTATTTTTGGTCAACATGAACCTGGATAAACCCCCCCCGGGAAAAACCAGTTTGGAGATAGATGTATATAGAAGATCTCAAAGCAAAAGTTACAACAAGGAAAACATATACAAGTGAACCTGGTACAATAGCAACCACTCTTGGATGCTTTGGAGTCCCTTGTAGATGTCCCTGCTAGCCCTTTGAATAAAAGCACCCTTTGCCTTGGTGCACCCTTCTTCTCTTGCTAAGCCTTTAGCCCTCTTTCCTTTGTGCTTGCCTTTGCCTTTTCCTTTGCTTGAACCTTGTCCTTTGCCTTTGCCTTAGCCCTTGGTCTTGCACCCTTTACACAAGAGTGCCTCCCTCCTTGTCTTAGTGCACACTATGCTCTAGTGTGCCCCTCCTCTAGCAAAAACTCCAACCAATTGTGCGCCCTCACTTACCCATGCACCCTCCATGCAATAGAGTGCGCCCTCTCTGAGTAAATGAGTCTCCCTCTTCAAGGAAGCGACCTCGCCCAAGCTAGATGCGCCTCCTCTCACAAGATGCGCCCCTCCACTAGCATGTACACCCCCTTGCTCTAGAATGCACCTAGCTTCAAGCTAGTACCCAACCTCCATGAAAGACTCTCCATGCAATCTAGCATCCTCAACAATGGCTTCTCCTCAAACCCTTGACCTCATGCGCCCTCCTCTCCTCAAGAAATGCACCCAAGTGTTTTTCTTTTCCTCTTCTCCTCACTCAACTCTCTCAAGTGACAAATGAGCCTCTCCTTACCCTTTTCCCTCCTTTAGCCTCTCTTTGTTCAAACCCTAAAAGATCAATGGCCTAGATCCAATCTAGCCATGTCTAATCAATGGGTGAGATTTAATCCAAAAATCTCACTTAGAAAACCCACTTTCCCAAGTTTCCTTAGTTTGTCTCATGTCCTTTAACTCACCCACAAAGTGAATTAAATGCCACTTTTTCCATAAATGACATATTTCACTTTTGACTTAAATCTCCTAAGTCAACGTGAAATTAGAACATAAAGTAAAGTAATAAGGGTGATAGTCTCCCCCTTTGTGTTTAGAGACTCACAAACACAAGGGGACCACTTTCCAAGGTACCCAAATCTCAACAGTTTGAATATGTTCTATGCTTAAGTTCTCCAGAGTCCAAATCATTGATTTGTTTGACTCCATAGCCAAAGGATACAACACTCATCTACTTGAATTCACCATCTTATTTCTATTGAAAATATTAAAGTTCTGTTTTGCCACATCTGATGGTAAGTATTTGGTTTTAAGGACAGACTGGCGATCCTATTAGGGAAAACCCCCTTGCGCCGGAGGCGATTCGGCCTAAAGTGAGAGAGGTGTCCACCGAGGTGACAGTGGGTGCAACTTCTAAGTTGCCTTGTGTTTGTGTCTTTATTATTGGACTTGAGTATTTTGCAAGTGCAGGTCTAGAAGGTAACAATGCTGATTTAGGCTTTGTTGGTGGTTCCTTTCGATCCTTATCTCTCTAAACATAATGTATGATTATTTATACCTATCACATTTGTATTGATATTGTGCTTGAGTAATTGTCTTTAAAGAGTTGTTTTTAGCGAGCTCTATTTTTTAGTAACTTCCATCTGAAAAGTGGGAATACACATGTAATCAGTCTAGAACCCTCATCTCTCATCTATTTTTGTAGCTGAGAAATCTAAGTTCAAAGTGTTCATAGCTTTCACTATTCAACAAGTTCTGTCCCTCATATATTTTCAGTTAGAAGAATTGTTTTAAGTTTGAATCTCAGCACTAATGTTATTTTTGACCATGTTTGACTACATCTTGAGACAAATCCACTAGTAGTGTTATCATATAAATTCTTTGGTTATAGGTATGATTGAAGCAGATATTTAATTATATTCTATTTTCTCAGAATATGGTAGTGTTGAACTTTTTGTGTATACCTTTTGCACATACTTAAATGGCACAGCTTTCAGAAAATTATCTTTATATTATGGGATTACACTTAGGAACCAAATCTCTCTCAGACAAGGGATTCAATCTAGTCTGCTATCTTTTTTGCATTTTTTATTTTGAACTTTCTTCATTCATACTAGATTTTGATAAATATTATTTGGCCTATTGAAAAAACCTGAACTTGATGCCACTTTACTATCTTATGCTTAATGTTGTGGATACAATTTATTATGGTTTGCAGAAAAATAATTTAAAATAAATAACATGTAATTTAATCATGGTTGATTGTTTCTACAGATCAGAGTGAAGAGGAGACAGGTCCTCCATCACCAGTTCAAATTTCAAAGGGAGGATTCAAAATGGGTATAGGAACAATTGTGCGTAAGGCTGCAATTGCTGCATCGACAGCAGCAAAGCATGCCTATGATGCTGTTGGGGCTGCTAAAAAGACGGACTCTGAAATGTTGCCTCTGAGATGCTGTCTGATGTCAATTTCACTTCCATGGGAAAATATTGCTCATGATTTATTATTTAAGGTAAGGTGATCTTCTATTACTCATCTCCATAAAATTTGTATGTCATTAAATTTAGACAGAGACCTAGCCTTACTACTGCGGCATAGCTACCAGTTAAAAGAACTTGATGAAAAATGATATACCTTTAAGTTTTGTGTTATTTTTCAAACTGAATATCCGCTTTCTACAACTATGCAGGGTTTGTCAAAAACGGATTTTTAACGTACATCTGTTTGTTGTTCCCTATATCCTGAACTTGCACTCAAGTGTCTACAGTCACATGTAGTGTGCTTCTCAACTGCAAAGTGGAATTAGATTGATCTTCGCAAAAATCAAAGTGGAATTATACAAATCAGATTCCATAGCTGAAAGGCTATTTCCTTAAAGAGAACATTGCCCATCAAGTATTCAGTCTCTTCTCATTAACTGTGATTTTATGCATTTCTCTGGGGTGGATCAAAACTTGGGAGTTATTCTGAAATGTAATAATATAAGGGCTTGTATTTTCCACACTGATCTACTCACTTGTTTTAATTTGTACAAACTGCTATGATTAAATATGATTTCCTAAATATACAATCACAATATGCTCGCAATTTAAGATTGACACAGGTGAGTTCTTTGCCCACCCACTTTACAGCCATTATGTAATATGACATCCACATTTACAGCCATGGTACGTGGATGGAACATTAACAAGTTGAAAATTTAATCTGAGGTATAATAGTCTTGAATACTTTTGAATTCTATAAATTCAGAGATTTTGTGAAGTTTATATGACTAGGGTGATTAGAAGCATCCATACTCATTTCTCCTAAAAGCAGCATGACACCAACTATGTTGCTTGAGCTTTCTGGCGATAAACTGTGTATAAAATATTGAATAACTGTGAAAACCTACATACTCATATACCAACTATGTTGTGAAGATAATGTTAAAAATCATCAAGATAAAATCTATATAAGGGATATTTGAACAAAAACTATACGGTACGATCAAAAGTGGAGTTGTTACCCCCATATACTAGAGGTAACTATGGAGGTTATGTCTTGATGCTCATAGGTAGCAGACATGGAGTGTTGAGAGCCAGATTGATTAGCATAGCCCCGTAGGGCCCCTCCTATTCATTGATGAACCATCATACATCACCGACAGAGCAACATTCATCACACCGGCCTGGCCCCAAAGGACAACAGGTCTTGCTTCATGAGGTAATATGTCTGGTATTGTGGTAAGTGTCACTGTTGGCACAGGGGCAAACCCAGGGTTCAGCTCCAAGAGCGCACCAACAAGCCCTAGCTACCAGCGCTTTCGGCAACATCTGCGAAGCAGATGCAGTCTCACCCGAAGCAACTATGAGGAGGTTGCAGGACAGAGATGTCTACAACCAGGGGAATATCAAGTGGATCTAGTACAACAACAATAGAACATGCATCTATCACTTATCAAGCTAGATCTACCCTGCGCAGTTATAGATTTGATCTAATACAACAATGCAAATAACAATATAACAGTGACAGAGATCAAAGCATCAACCACACACACAACATAAGATGTACGTGGTTCACCCTCTCTCTAGGGCTACGTCCACAGAACTGTGCTATATTATATTGATGTAAAGCATACAGTTCTTGTATGCGCTCTCAGCTCGCAGATCTTCTTTCTTCTACTCTCTTTCTCTCCCCTTCCTGCACACCCAGCTGTAAGACCTGACCTTTGCACACAGCTGAAGATCTTACAATACTAGAAGGCTCTCTCTCTCAATACAATAATATCCCATCACAACAATGGAGCTAGATCGACAACAATATCTTACCAACCCAAAGTACCAACCCAACCTAGGCCCTTTAGACCTCTATTTATACATTAAAATCACTCACCGACAGCCCTAGCCGAAACCTAGGTGCCAAAACCCTAGGCGTCTAAACCTTAGGTCAACTTGACCCATTTTTTTCGGGCTTCGCCAGCCTGTCTTTCCTTTCCTCTCGCGCAGTGCTCCAAATCATCCAATGGTGGATTTTTTCCGCTTGCTGAGTTGTCCTCGATCCTTCTTCCTTGCTTATCTATCATCCTTGATCTCCTTTCGTCCAACGACTTGCTTTTCCGAACTTCGCTCCATCTTTTCTGCTCTTTTTCTCACTTTGTTCCAGTGACAGTTACTGTGTCTTCCGCGAAGTTCGCTTTTCACCTTTTCTTCCTTGTTCTTCGAGGCCAACATGCCCCCAACACTCACCCGTGACTCGTCCCGAGGCACTTCATATCTGATCTCTCTGTTTTGCTTCGACTTTGGACTGCGTAGGGAAACCTTTTCTTTCTGCTCTATGCCTCCTTCTCATCCTTGTGCAAACTGTCTTTTCTATGTCTGGTACCCAGTTTCAACTGCAACCTAGACCCTTTTGTTCCATGCTCCTACTGTGAGCTGCGAGGCAACTGGTTGTCATAATACAACTTTAGCCGACTCCCATTCACTAATCCTTCCTTCCATGCTCCATTCAATGTCTTCAATTGCGCAACTCCTCCTTCTGTAACATAAGCGATCTCATATGGCCCAAGCCAATGCGTTCTGAACTTCCCAGGATGTTTCAAGAACTTACTGTCATACACCTGTACTAAGTCACCTTGCTTGAATGCCTTCTTCTTGATGTGCCTGTCATGATAATCCTTCTCTCTTTCCTTCTGAACCTGCTGCTGGAATCCTGCAATAAATCTGTCTTCTTCCTATTCAACCAACTGTGCAAGCCTCTCTTGAACTGCTCCAATATCATCCATGTGTGTAAAAGAAGCAATTCTCAGGCTTGGTACTAAATACTCCATTGGAACAATATCTTCAAGACCATAAACCAATTTAAAAGGGGTTTGCAGTGTTAATTTCTTGCAAGTGGTTTTGTAGGCCCATAGTACTGCAGGTTCTCTTAAATCCCAATTATCTCTGTTCACACTGCATATCTTCGTTAATGTTGTCTCCAAGATCTTGTTGAATGCTTCAACTGTTCCATTTGCTTGTGGATGGTAAGGTGTACTCTTCTGATGGTGGGTTGCAAATTCTTCATTCAGGGCTTCAACTGTCTTATTGATGAAGTGTGTGCCTTGATCACTCATAAGGATCTTTGGGCATCCAAACCTAGTTATTATGTCATCAAATATAAAACACGCAGTTGTAGTCGCACTACAGTCCTTAACTGCTCTGGCTTCAACCCATCTAGTCAGGTATTTTGTCTCAATAATTATGTACCTTGCTCCTGTGCACTTCCCTGGTGGGTTTATAGGTCCCACGAAGTCAATGGCCCACTTTTCAAATGCTTGTAGGGTTATCTGCGGTGCTAATGACATTTCATCTCTTTGGGATGGTTTTCCAACTCTCTGGCATACATCACAGGCTCTAGCATAATCTTTAGCATCTCTGTGTAAGGTAGGCCACCAAAGGCCAGCTCTCAGAATCTTCTACACAGTTGTTCTCCCTGCGTAATGTCCTCCTGCGATGCCTTCATGAGCTTCTGTGAGGATCAGTGGGCGCTCCGTCTCCATAACACACCTCCTTAATATTTCATCGAGTCCCATTTTGTATAGCTGACCAGCTATAATTGAAAAGTCTACAGCGCGCACCACTAACTGTTTCTTTTGGGGAATTGTGCACTCATTAGGTGCCATTCCTGTTGACAGGAACTTAACTATGTCTCTGAAGTGGTCGTCAGTGTTTCTAATGGTGAGCAGTTGTGCATCCGACAGTGTATCCTCCAAACTGGTGGGTTCTTCGCCATGTTCCAACCTCGACAAGTGGTTAGGGCCTTTGTTCATTCTTCTTGGCTTAACTATGATTTCAAAATCATATTCTTGAAACAACAGAGGCCATCTGCATATTCGTCCCCCCAACACTGGCTTGTTGACTAGGTACTTCAGTGCGGAGAGACCTGTGAACATTTTAAAGTGTCCTCCCAACAATTAGTGGTGGAATTTTTGTAGCGCATACACCATGGTTGGTCCTTCTCTTTCGGTGGTGGTGTAATTAATTTCAGTTGTAGATAGCTTCTTGCTAGCAAAAGCTAATGGATGGTCGATATCCCCTTTTCCAGGTTGTGCCAGTACTGCTCCTAATGCAATAGAAGACGCATCGACATGCACATGAAATTCTTTGCTCCAATCTGGAAAAACCAGAATAGGTGCAGTAACCATCTTTTGTTTCAGTGTGTCGAAGCTCATCTGGCATTCTTCTGTTCAGCTAAACTGACAGTCTTTCTTCAACAGCTTCTCCATAGGTGTTGTAATTTGTGCATATCCTTTGATGAATTTCCTGTAATAGCCAGTATGTCCCAACGCAATGGCATTTGTTTGACTAAAGTAGGAGGTGACAAATCAACTATAATTGCAATTTTTGATGGGTCAACCAACAATCCCTGCTTGCATATAATATGTCCTAATAACACTCCAAATGGTGAGAAGAAGATGCACTTCTTCAGATTTAAAGCAATTTGACACTGCCTGCATTTATCCAACATTAGCCTTAGACATTCAATATGGTTTTTCAACAAACTAAACACAGTCCAATCATCAAAGTATGCTTCTAAACATTTATGCAAGAGCTCTTTGAAGGCTTCTACCACCACCCTGGAAAAGATGGTTGGGGCATTCTTCAGTCCAAATGGCATCATTGTATATTGGTAGGATCCCCATTTTGTGGTAAACGTGGTCTTGTGGCGGTCCTCCTTGGCAATCCGGATCTGATGGTATCCTGAAAATCCATTTGTAAAAGAATATACCTTCTGGCCTCCCACATTATCTAATACTTCATCAGTGAATGGTGTAGTGAAAGGGTCATGCAAACATGCATCATTCAACTTCCTGAGATCTACGCAGATTCTGATCTCGCATGTCTTCTTGTCTTGTACCACCATAGGGCTAATCCACTCCGACTCTTCAACAGGTTCTATAATCCCTGCTTCTAGCATTCTGTTGAGCTCAATCTTCACTTTTTCCTCATCTCTCCCTCAGGACCTTTGATACCTTTCATATCAGTCAACTTGGTCGGAAACAAGTTCTGATATTCGTGCAACAACTCTGTAATCTTGTCAATGGTAGCAACATCCCAATAATCTTCGACATTGGCAAGCTTTGGTGTCTCCTCCGTCCCAATATTGACCTTTTTAATCCTGATTGGCTGACCAATAAATGGTAGCTCCACTCCTGGTCCTTACACATCTCTTTGACCTTCTGTTTCAGTGGGGTCATCATCGTCAACATTGATGTTGTAGCAATTCTGCAATTTTTGGAGAGGCGCAGTCCATTCGTCCTCTTCTTGTTCCATAGAGAGGCTAGATGCCTCCTCGAATACCTTCTTTCTCACAATCTGTAATGCTTGGTCTACTGAAAGATATTCACTTTCAAATGAAAAGGTGGTTACAAAATTCTGAATCATACCTTCCCAGTCTGTAGTGATGAGGTGTAGCTCCGCTTGAAGGTACCAGTTGATAGGGGTCGTATCTAGCGTGTTAATGAATCTATGCACCCATTGTTCTCGAGGGATGTCGCGCCAGGCCTCTTCGCAGCTTCGCACATGGTCCTTTGGGCAACTTCGATTGGTATACCTTACTTCGCAACCGACTGCTTGTGCCGAGAACCGCGTTGTCATCAAAATTCGACATTGTGCCCAGTCTGTAATATTACTTTTGTGTGTCCCCCACCATCTTGCTAGTGTGGCTTTCAGGGCCTCATCCATTGCCAACAACCTCTGTTGTGTTGGTACATTTGCTTCAAAATCTGATAGGAAGGCTTCTGAAGGGTTCAAACCATCAAAGGTGGGTAAGTTACTTACTGTTGTGCCGATCCAACAAACTTCTCTGGTTAATCTAGCACATCTTCTGGTGGATACTTCGTACATCTAGTTCTTCCAGTTTTCCAGCGCTTCTTCTGAATCTGATGAACACATGCTATCACTTCGCCAGCTCAGATTCCCGTCGGTTGTAGGGTTGATGTGATCCTGTTGTCTGGCTGTCAGTTTGTATATGTTTTGTAATGCATATGCGTAGTCTTCTTCTCTGATGGGTTCTGTGTATCGTTGACCTTCATCTGGATCTAAAGGTGCGATGACCCTAAGGCCATCCTTTTCAAAAGTCATGTGTCTCTTCTTTAAGTCAACAACAATAGAGTTATCAAAGGCCCAATCAATTCCTAACAGCGCAGGGTAAGGACAACTATTGTCAAATATTTCAATTACCTCAAAATATGCAAACGTTCTTATTCCATCGATGTCCACAGGGACATGCTCCAATCGTCGAAATGGGTTGACAGCTTGTTGATTAGCCATCCTAAGCTTGATAGGGGAGTAGATCAACTTCGGTTTTCCCATTTGTGCCCAAGTTTGCTTCGTCATGATATTGACCTCTGACCCTAAGTTGAGGACTACATAGTCTATCTCATACTCTCCTATTTGAGCATTCAAATGTAATTCCTTATTTGTCCTTCTCTTCTTACCAATTTGGTGTACTGCCCTATTCAGTAAGGGGTCTGTCTTTCYTAGTTCATACTATCTGATTAAGTTTTGTAGATCTTGCACATCGTTCTCGTCCTCAATTAACTTAATACAAGTGTATAAAAAGTCCATGAGCTTGCTTACCWCTTTTCCTTCTCTTGGCGAAGCAGACTGATCAAATGCATGAGGCATTCAATGCTCTCTTATTTCTGGCTGTGTTTTTGACGAGGAACCTTGATCTGCTTTGAATTCTTGTCTTGCTTCCTCAAAGATTTGTCTTTCTTTCTTTGCATTAAAGGCTTGGGTCTTCTCTGTGGCCTTCCTGATACCTGAGTCTTCTGCAAGCTTTCCTTGAGTCATTCTATCCTCTCCTATAGCAATGCCTCCTCTGGTTATGATAGCGACTCTAGGGTCTCCTCTGCGAGGTTCAACATATATCGGTTTCACTTGTGGGTTTTGCTGAGGTCCTCGTTTTTCCTGAAGCTTAGCAAGCAACAAGGGACATTCTTCTATAACATGGTGAAATGAGCTACAGTAGCTGCAAGTGGTACAAGGGTTCTGACAATCCCTTGCAAGGTGTCTTGGTTGTGTGCAGTTGTAACAGATGATCTGTCCTTGGCCTCGACTCATTCCTCCTCGTCCTCGTCCTCTTCCTCTGAATCCACCACGAGGATTGAAGTTCCCTCTCCCATGAGAGTTATACCGCGTAGCATTTCCCTCTTGTTGTACTTCGCCTTGGATCTTATATATGTCTCTTGACCTTTCGTGCATGAGATCATAAGCCCTACAATCTCTATCATCATGTACTACAGACTTACATAATGTACAATATAAATTTGTAGGTGTTTGGACATACTTCTGCATGTAATAATACTCACCTGTGCGGTGCCTATTTCTGCATACTTCGCACCAGGGCAGGTTGACTTGCTTCAAGGGGCTCGGTGCTTTTGAGGCCAAATATTCATGGAATAAATGACAGTGTTCCTTATCATGGCCTTCTGATCTGCATCTTACACACCATATATCGTCTCGTTTGTCCTTCCCCTTGTCCTTCTTCATATCCTCGACCTGCAGAGACAAACTAGTCAGCTGGCTCAAGATCTGGCTCATACCTGAGCTGGATTCTCCCATAGGGGTTGATTCAAGTTTCATAGAGATCTCCAACGCCTCAACCTGCGAAGCGATCTTCTGTTGCATCAGAGGAACTCTGATGTGTGGTAACAGTGCAACGATGAACTATTCTTTATTCTGTTCATCTGGGATCTGAAAAGTTAATAGGCCTGTGAAGGTTTTGAATATTTGATCGAACTCCCATACCGGTCCAGCTACTTTCTGCTTGATCTCCTTTAGTTCTGTAATACATTGAGATTCTGACTTAGGTTTCTTGAACTCTGCAATCAACGCATTTTTTATCTCGCCCAATGGCTTAGGCTACACAAGTCCTTGGACAAGCTTCATGTACCAGCTCAGTGCGCGATCCCTCAGGGTAGTGCTGCACTGGGTCCTTTTAACAACTTCATCGGTGACATGTTTAATATTCCATACAGCTTCGCACATAAACCAATGCTGATCATGATCTTCAGATCCATCTCCCCTAAAGATAGGTAGCCTCATCTCATCTGCCATAGATCTTCGTAGGGTTCCTGACTGAATAAGTGGTGGGCTACTATGGACAATGCTCTGGACGCTCTGGTGACTAGGATTACTTTGGTTGCTTACTACCAAATCAACAGGAAGTATAACAATACTTACTTCGATGGTCTGCGCGGTTTCTGAGGTTTCAGGTTCTCTTCGTCGAACCTCTTCAGCTCGTCCTTCCTCTGTTTTGGTGGGTTCTGAGTGTTCTTCGTTCGTCAGATCTGCTTCCTCTCCGCTGTAGAAACCCTCTTCCCCGTAGTTTTTCTTAAACAAGTTCTCAAGGTGAACCCCTCTGAATACTCTTCCACTGCGCGTATGCCCAGCTTCTGTGTCGCTGTCGCAGTCTGAATTCCTGAACATTAGTCTTTTCAAATCTAGCCAATCTATTGTATCTTCAAGACGTTCTTTTCGTGCAACATCATGATTCTCAACTTCAGAAAGTGAAAAAAAATTTCTCTGGGTCCTTTGAAAAAGTATCTCTCGACTTCGCTATATGATTCTATTCTATCAACATCAAACTCTGTGACGTATCCTCCAATGGTACTATCGAACCAATGATCTACTACTCGTGATACGGTGTTATCAGCTTCCTTGACCTTCTTGATCAACTCCTACGTCCAAGCCACAGGAATTCTAGATCAGATCTCGAACTGGGTATCGACTAATCTAGCTAGCCACTCATACATCTCCTGATGGATTCCTCCAAAGAATATCTCGTGTATATTTGTAAAAATGTACTTCTCCAACCAGTCCTCTGAACTAAGATTAGGGTCCTTGTTCTGGGCTTCAACGAAGTCCTTTTCTTGATCTTCTATCCACTTTTGAGTTTCTGTCTTCGATGGAAACCACCTTGGCATTCCCTTCAAGAAGATTCATGTCCCGACAACGGAACCATTTGTTGGCACAGGGGCAGACTCAGGGTTCAACTCCAAGAGTGCACCAACAAGCCCTAGCTACCAGCCCTTTCGACAACACCTGCGAAGCAGATGCAGTGTCACCCGAAGCAACTATGAGGGGGTTGCAGGACAAAGATGTCTACAACCAGGGGAATATCAAGTGGATCTAGTACAACAACAACACAACATGCATCTATCACTTATCAAGCTAGATCTACCCTGCACAGTTATAGATCTGATCTAATACAACAATGCAAATAACAATATAACAGTGACAGAGATCAAAGCATCAACCACACACACAACACAAGATGTGTGTGGTTCAGCCTCTCTCTAGGGCTACGTCCACATAACTGTGCTATATTATATTGATGTAAAACATACAGTTCTTGTATGCGCTCTCAGCTCGCAGATCTTCTTTCTTCTTCTCTCTTTCTCTCCCCTTCCTGCGCACCTACCTGCATGACCTGACCTTCGCACATAGTTGAAGATCTTACAATACCAGAAGGCTCTCTCTCTCAACACTTCCCTCTCTTAATACAATAATATCCCATCACAACAATGGAGCTAGATCAACAACAATATCCTACCAACCCAAAGTACCAACCCAACCTAGGCCCTTTAGACCTCTATTTATACATTACAATCATTCATCGATAGGCTTAGGCCGAAACCTAGGTGCCAAAACCCTAGGCGTCTAAACCCTAGCTCAACTTGACCCGCTTTTTCCGGGCTTCTCCAGCCTGTCTTTCCTTTCCTCTCGTGCGATGCTCCAAAGCATCCAATGGTAGCTTTTTTCTGCTTGCTGAGTTGTCCTCGATCCTTCTTCCTTGCTTATCTGTTGTCCCCGATCTCCTTTCATCCAACGACTTGCTTTTTCGAACTTTGCTCCATCTTTTCTGCTATTTTCCTCACTTCGTCCCAGTGACAGTTACTGTGTCTTCCGCGAAGTTCGCTTTTCACCTTTTCTTCCTTGTTCTTCGCTTCCTTCCATAACCAGGGGCCAACAACCACCCTAATAATTGAAACATTTGAACATGTTGCAACAAATTCTTTATTGATTACGAAACGTTTGCTTGGAAATTATGCTTTTTGCCTTATTTAACCTTGGTGGGTGTCATTTCGTCCTAGTAAGTTGTTCACCCTTGGGGATAGGGTGTTACAGGGGGTCCCTTGAAGAGTCATTGTCCATTCTCGATCATCCTTATCACCTTCCATGCTCTTTCTATTTCGTTTCCTTATCTTTTGGGATTTTCAGGTGTACTGACCCAAGAAGGTATTGTACCTCATTTCATGGGAAGAAGAGGTTGAAGGGCTAGAGGGAATGTAGTTGGCAAAAAGATAAAAGCCAAAATTATAACCTTCTAGATGCTCACCCAAAGAGGTCTTGAGAACGATGACATGTTTCTCTTTAAAGAATTGAAGACATGGTCAAAAGAGATTTCACATTATATAGATGTCCCACTTGTTGAGGTGAGTACACGCATGCAGTGTCTCATTCTTTCCATGCATATGGCACTCTGTGTACTTCTAGCTTCAAGTGACATTTGTTGATGATTGCAACTATGTGAGACATTGTCCAGCTTACAAACATGTGAGATGTAGATCATTGCAGCTATGTGAGACTTTCTCCAACTTACAAACCTAAGAGAAAGCCCCCGAGAAGGTTGTGTGGTTCCTATCTGAGATAGAGCTAGAACGTAGATATGACCTCCACCATTCAGAGAGTTGAGAAGAACTCCATATGATTATCCCGTGGGAAAGGCGATCTGCTGAGTTGGGCGTGTCTGTGGCTGAGCACAAGGTGAACGTGTGAAATCCCAAAGTGTTAGGTGCATCGTCATGAGAACATAAATGAAGATTATGTATTAGCCTCCTCTGAGCAGCAGAGTCGATGAGAAACTCCATATGACTCTCCTGTGAGATGCAGTGGGAAAGAAGATCTGTCAAGTGGACGTGCCTATGGACGAGCACATGTGAACGTGGGAAGAATTGGTTCTTTTGTGTAATGCAATGAGCCAGAGATATGGAAATCCCTATGGATGTGCCCCTAGTGGATGAACACTAGTGGGTGTATCAAATCCCTTGCTAGATTGTTCAAGAGTCAGACCTGCCTGTAACCTTAATTGTAATGTAAAGGGTACAGGTCGGTCCCGTCTTAATGTGATTAGTAATAAATGTAAACGATAATTAATCTGGTTAATATTAATTATAATGTGACTTAGAGAGGTCGGCCTTGTTGTGCCAATAAACACTTTTGTTGATAGGACAAGTCTAATATAAGTAAAGGAAGATTCCCCATTGTGAAATCATATCCTCCACACAAGTTTGGAAATTTCAGCAAGTACATCCTCTTGGGAAAAGTGCACACCTCTCTTGGCCGCTAGTCTTCTAGGGTTTGAGCACCCTCTTGTGTGCTAGGTCTTAATGGTGGTGAAGGTCTTTCTATTGAAGAATATAGCAAAACATTTGGTTGGGTTTTCTTCCCTTGTTGAGAAGGGTTTCCTAGGATACTTCTTGTGTTCTTGTGCATGGTGTTTCTTCTTGTGATCTTGGTCGCTGCAACATTATTGTTTATGGTTAAGTGAAATGCTAAAAATGGAATGAACTTCATGCTTAACGTAACTTATGAAAACTCAACAATATTGTGGTGCTTATTTCAAGTCCTATGTTACCTAATTGTAGTACCCAATTGTTTTGGAATTTAATTAATTAATGGCAAATAAATGGGCTTGGAAAAAAGATCCATTGAAAACGAAGGAGCAACACACCCTCTACAAAGGCACCCATAAATGAAACAATACGAACCCTTGTATGTCACGAACTCCATGCCCAAAGGTTTTACCCAGTCCACCTCACACTCATACATGACTAAGATGGGTTTCTTTTGGAAAACACCCTTGACTTGAGGACTGACTGGCCCAATAGGATGCCTTGATACCCCTCCCACACCTAAATTTGACAAATTGTATAACATCTTTGAGCATTTGTTTATCTTGAAAAGGGGGGTTTGATGCACATGTTTGGGTGGTTTGATTATTAGATGTGGCTTACTTGGCATGATTCTTGTGACATATGGACCCTTGGAGGGCTCCCACCTTCTCCCGCCTGGACGCTAGCCTATGACGTCACCATGAAGAAGGCTAGGGTTGGATCATATGGAAGGAGGTTATGGCACAACATTTTGGCACATGTGGCATGGTTACTGGCCTTTGGAGGCCCAACGTTCCACCAAGCAACCTCAATGTTCGACATTGGATGCCCGACGTCACCCTAGAAGGGCATGACGTCACCCTTTGAGGGTCATTTTGTAATTTTTTTTTATTGAATTTAATTTTAATTTTAATAAGCAAATTAAGTAGGCTTAGATTTGTGAAAAGACAACTTTTGGATAATAAGGTTAGGATTTCCCATATAAATATCGCTAGCCTAAATCATTTTTCACATAACATTCCTCTCACAATAGGGAGTGTTATCCCCTAGCCTAGGGATAACTAAGGAGATCACGTCTTGAGGCCCACAGGTCCTAGACATGGAGTACCGAGAGCTAGACGACTTGAGCATGGCCCCGGAGAGCCCCTCTTTTCATCAGTGCATTCCACTTATCACCAACAACGATATCCATCCCACCAGCCTGGTCCTGAAGTGACAATGAGTCTTGCTCCATGAGGTAATGAGTTCGAGAATCATGTTATGTATCACTCTCATTTTTGAAGCACTTGAATATGTTGTATTGAATCCTTATTCATTTCATGATGTTTGCTTGAAAATTATGCTCTTTGCCTTGTTCATCCCTGGAAGGATGACATGGTGCTCTAGTAAGTTGATTTCCCTTTAGGATGGGTTCTACTGGCTGGATTTGTGAAAATTCATCGTCTGTTCCCTCCATACTTACAATATTTCATATTTATTCCTTTCATGTCCCCTATCCTTGTTTGGGCATTAGGATTAGCTACACTAGGAAGGGTTGTACCTTACCTCATGGCAAGAAGGGGATAAAGGCCCTGTTGACCGCCTCTCCAACATAGGTGGTCAACTCCATGTGCCATGAAGAGATGCATCATCAGATGCTCATTTGTCGAAGATTTTGGTTCTACATGGCATTTTTGGCCCCAACACTTCTTTTTGTAACTGGAATTTCCGCACCCCTGCGTGGGTCAATAATGTAATAGGTCTGCATGAGTCATAGTTAGGTCAGTTACATTGGGATCGGTTCACTGGGAGAGTTCCTTTCACTAAGGGTTTTTCATCCTCAGGTTATCAATTGGGCTTTTCAGCCTTATTGATTTCCCTTGAGTTTTTCCCTCACACTTGCAATAATTCCTCCAAAGTGGTGAACGACGTTCTAGTGGGCTTATCTTTTGGTAACTATTGTTAGGAATCACTGTAAATGACCATGCAAGAAATCTTAGAAAGTTTCACGAAATTTCATCGAGTCTAGATTAGTTTTTTTTAATTAATTAATTTTTAATTAAATTTCCCTAAGTTTGGAGGTTTAATTATTTAATTAATTGATTATTTTTGCACAAAAAATGTAAAAACTAGGTCCTTGGACTTTTGATAGGGATATTTGTGCTCAAAAGAAGTGGAATAGCACCCCCTACACCCATGGACCAAGTTTCATCTCAGTCGGACAACTTTTTCTATGGGTTTGTCCACCCAGAGTGTCAGTTAGTCAAAAACAACAATTTTAATTGTTAAAGTCTAAACATGACAAAAATGAAAAATTGTAATAATGAGTTAAAATGATGATTGAAGGTGGAAAAAGATAAGAGAGAGGTTTCCTAGCCTAAACCTGCATGTTGTCGTCCTAATACACACTTGCAAACGTGAGCTAATTCCGACTCACTTAGTTTGTCCTTGGAGACACAATGCCTAGGTTTACAGCCCACGCTGTGACTTTGACCAGAACCTCTTTCGTCTAGGCTCACTCCTAGGGAAGCCAAGGGCGGTAATCCCTAGTTTCTAGATTAGTTTTAGAGTTAAGTTCTAGGAGTTAGTTTTAATTATTTACAAGGTTTGGGGGATTCTAATCCTACGATGCACAAGCAACAATGCAAGATGCAAGGGTTACTATGTAAGTCAAACCTTTTCCTAGGGAAACTAAGACTAGTGTCTAAAGATTGGGCAAGGGTTCAACTAAGTTAGAGGGTTGTTCGTTACAAGTAGATCACAATATTACTTACAAAGAATAATTAAACTCAAAATAGTTACAAGATTTACAATTTAAGGAATGATAGATTACAACAACAAGCTAACCAATTATCTATTTGTGTTTGTGCAGGATATCAAGAGATTAAAGAATCACATCACATTATCATTAAAGAATCAAGATCATCATCATCAATACATTAAGAAGAAGAAAATATAAGCACAAGTATTAGAGATGAAGACCAACCACCCTTAAATATTAAATACACAAGTAGTTTTAAAGAGTTAAGTCCCGGGTTAAATTGTTAAGCTTTCTTAAGGTTTTCGAATTTTATTAAGCTTTCACCAAAGCCTCCTCCTCCTATTGCCAAATAACTGTTGGATGCTCAATAAGTGTTGCCACCTTAGCTTCACAGGTCAGCCCAAAACAAGAGTACTTCCCGGAGAGGACACATCCTGTGTGTCGTGAGACAGTCCTATTGTTAAAATAATGTAACTGCAAAGAGTATTCTTATTCTTATTGATATATTATTCATAGGATCAATCTCCATTGTG
>ML791897.1:37508-47836 GCA_009831015.1 Picea engelmannii
GTTAGCTACCCTTGTCTCTTCTTGGATGCATTCTTCCCATAGGCTATCAAACTGCATCTTCATGGCTCTGGCACATATTGTTTGAATGAATGCATCCCAAGGTCTTGTAAGACCATTTAGGGCCGTCATTACGAATTTGTCTTAATCTATGGTGTCTCCAATTGCTTTTAACTGTTCGTTAATCTCTGAGATTCTGGAGAAATATTCTTGAATCGTTTCTCCTTTCTGCATCTTTGTATTCTTCAATTGAGATCTTAGGTTCATCTTTCGGTTGATGTTCTTTCCTTCGTATAATTTTCTTAGAAAATCAAACTTCTCTTTTGGAGTGTTCTTGGATGACACATAAGGGATCACGTGGTCTTTGATTGAATCTGCAATGATTCTTTGAGCCCTGATTGAGTCCTTTTGATGCTTTGCTTTCTCTATGACATCTTCGGGTTCCAACACTTTTGCTTTGATGAACCTTGCTAGGTCATTCTCTGCAAGGATCAGACCGATCCTATACTTCCAGGCACGAAAGTTGTCTATGCCTTCTAGTTTCTCAATAAGCTTTGTGCTTGCAGACATCTTGTACTTGAGGCTATGAAAAATGACCAAAAATGAAAAATGCTTAAAATCAAATTTTGACCTTACCAGGAGGTGCGCTTGGCTGAGGCGAGCAGCCTGGTGTACTTGGATCTGAGAAAATTCAACTTTTGCCTTTCCAAAATTGATATGCGGATTTCTAGACTGGTGCTTATGGTTTTTTGGTACCTTTGGTACTCTGGTTTTCTTGTACTTTGTGAAACTAGGGTTTCACTTTCCAGGAGATTCGGCCACTGAAAAGGTGCGCTGAAGGTGCCAAAATGATCCTTGGGGGAGGGCGCAACTTTCTAGGTGGTTTTGGAGCTGAAAAGCTTCACTTTTGAAAAACCCTAATTTGCAGGTACAACAACAATGATGTTTTTCTCTTGCAAAATATGCTTCCTTCAGGTTGGCTCTATTACCATGTTAATGTTTATGCCATTATTATAGTTCTTTTCATTTCAATAGATAACAACAACATAAGAACAAGATCATTGAGAAATACACATTCACAAGAGACAACATTTATCCTGGGAAACCCTCTAGGGGAAGAAAACCCAGTAAAACTTCCTTATTATAGATTGTCAATACAATGTCAAGAGATAACTCAAACCAATACAGAAAGTCCTCTCCAAAAGATGTGCCACTCTTCTCTCTCTATCCAACTAGTAAATCGAAACTTGCCTCTTAGAATGAGCAAGTGAGTTGTATGTCAAAGTGAGGCACTGGCCTCTCTATATATACAAGGCTGGCACGTGTGAAGTGCCTTTACTAGCAGGGTTGACTTCTCACTCCGGGTTGGTAAACCCACCTTTATTATATTTCCTAGTCTCAATAATAACTGCTGGGGTCGACTTCTTATTCTGCCTATTACAATTGTCTGTTGACCAATCCACAAAAGGGGATTTGGTCCTAATATAATAACCGACATGATCAATCCACAATGGGGATTGATCCCATGAATAATATATCAACAATAATAAGAATACTCTTTGCAGTTACATTATTTCAACACATAGATCTAAGCATGAGACATAAAAATAAGCATTTGTAGAAAACTAAGCATGCATGAGATCTAAATAAGTTGATTTAGGTGCGCAATAAGCTTAAGCTAGAGAATTACTAAGTGCATTAGATCTAGATCTAGGATATTAGAACATTATAGCATTTAGATCATTAACCACAAATTAAAAACCTAACCCAACCTTTTGGGGTATTCCTCTCCCAACAAGGTAGGCAATTAATTATCTTGCTTATTAAGAAATTATTGAGGAAACAAACAAGCAAGCAAAGAATCAAGCCAAAAAGCAATCTGACAAGCAAGCAAGAAGTAAGCAAAAAGAAGAAAGAGAAACAAGCAAACCAAAAGACAAGCAAGCAAGCCCTACCCCACGTCCTAGGGTTTGGGAGATGCCCTTTATCTCACAAACCCTCATGTCTAGCAAGAGAAAGGCAAAAAGAAAGATAAAAATCAAGATCTAGACTAAAACCCTAACTACCCAAGGTTCACACGTGGGAGGGGGCCGTACCCTTTTCCTCCCACAAATGTGAGCCACTACAAGCAAGCAAAGAAGGAGAAAAATTAATGAAAATACTAGGAAATTGAAGGAACAAGGTTGAGAAATAGCTACCCATCCCTTGAGGGGTCTTTGAATGTTGTGTGGATGCCTTTGGGTAGCCAAAACCCCCATCAACCAGATTTGAACTTGCAAAAACCAACAAGGTATCCTTGCTGGAAATGACACACAACCAATATACAAATGAAGAAAAACTTTTGCCTTTTTAGGGAACAAAATTTTCTTCAGAAAAATTTGAAATTTTTGATATAAAATGACCTATCTTACTAGATTATGTTAGCTGAAATGTATGGAAGTGAACAACAATATAAGCGAAGAGTAAGGGTGAGAAATAGATGGAGTTTGAGTGTGTCTCAAGGGAGCCTTCTGGCTTGAGGTTGTCCCAATGAAACCCTTGAAGCTAAACCTGCAAAAACCTTGAACAATGATGACATACAATAGACAATATGTGCATATACTAATAAGATGACATTTCAATCCTATCTAGCATATCCAAATACATAGATCTACAAGCATGTGCATTACTAGATCTACCCAAATAACATTTTACCTTATGATCCAAGGATGCAACCACCAAACAAAATAATAGAACAAGTTTACCTCATAAGTATGGCAAGAAGAAGCAAGTGCATAACTCTTCCAATAATCCTCCAAAGTTTCTTTATTACTCAAGAAAAAAGATCTTGGAAAAAACTATCTCCAAAACCCTAAAGAGCTAGAAGATGGAAATGTGGAACAAAGAGAGAGAGAGAGTGGAAAATCAAGTAGCATAACCTTAACTCAAGATATGATGAAAAAAAAAGTGAGGGGAGGGTTCCTTTTATACTTGGAGAGGAAAACTCACCCCTCTTGGATCAATGCCAAGTGTCCAACACCAAGCAAAAGTGGAGATCCCAAGGGTAGGGCGCACCATCTAGGGTTTGCACAAGAGATCTATGGTGTAGATGAGTGAAAAAAAGTGTTGGGATCAAGAAAAGGGTGTGTTAGAGGCATGGGATCCGTGCTAGATAAGTGAAGAGTCACAAATAATTTAAAAAAATTATTTGGAATTTTCTAGAGAGGGAGGGTATAACTCCTCTTAGAGGGCGCATCACATGGGGGAGATACAAGAAATTGAGGGGAATTAATGAAGTAGAGGGAGTGGGGTTATCTTAAGGGATGACGTGGAGGCTAAATGGAGTGAAATCTCAAGAGAGGGGGCCACACCCAAGTCACAAATTTAATTAAAAAGGAAAAACCTCAATCCCCCTAGGGGGGCGTGACTTTTGAGTGTAGAGGGTGGGTAAGGGGTTAGAATAGGTTGGAAAAGGTTGGGAGGGTCATGTTATGCTCAGGGGGTCTCTCTCTAACCTTTATTCCATCATTTTGCATCCTCTAACTCATTATTACAATTTTTACATTTTTGCCATGTTTGGACGTTAGCAATTAAAATTGTTGTTTTAGACTAACTGACACTCTGGGTAAACAAACCCATAGCAAAAACTATCCAACTGAGTTGAAACTTGGTCCATGGATGTAGGGGGTGCTATTCCATTTATTTTGAGCATAAATACCCCTATCAAAAGTCCAAGGACCTAGTTTTTACAATTATTGCTCAAAAATAAATAATTAAACATTCAAACTTAGGGATTAATTAATTTAAAAAACTATACTAGACTCGACGGAATTCTGCGAAACTTTCTAAGATGTCTTGCATGGTCATTTACAATGATTCCCTATAATAGTTACCAAAAGATAAGCCCACTAGAACGTCATTCACCACTTTGGAGGAATTATTGCAAGTGTGAGGGACAAACTCAAGGGAAATCAAGGGGGCTGAAAAGCCCAATTGATAACCTGAGGATAAAAAACCCTCAGTGAAAGGAACTCTCCTAGTGAACCGATCCCAAGGTAACTGACCTAGACATGACTCATGTAGACCTATTACATTATTAACCCACGCAGGGGTGCGGAAATTCCAGATACAAAAAGAAGTGTTGGGGCCAAACATGCCCTGTAGAACCAAAGTCTTTGACAAATTTGCATSTGATGATGCATCTCTTCATGGCACATGGAGTTGACCACCTGTGTTGGAGAGGCGGTCAACATCTGGCTCCACGTGGGGACGTGTGTTTGATCTTCTCACTCGAGACGAAGAGCATACGAGTATCCAACACCTACAACAGAGTGCTCACCAATAACCAACATGAGAATACATGTATATACTATTAAATCAATGAATGCTATATACAACATTTACATAATGAAATGACTAACATACAACATCAATATTTTACAACAAATGAAATTTATAGTATAGTTTTTTTCTTCTAAGTATACATTTGCATAATGAATGAAACAATACAAAAAATAAAATACAAGGAAAAGGGTTAGAGATATGTTACAAAGGGTGTCTCTTTGGACACCAAGTTGCCCCTCATCTGAAGAAAAGTTTGAGTTGTTGCCCATTTCTTGTAATGTTAATGGGCTCGCCATCCAAATAGCTGAGATGAAAAGAATTCGGTCATGTTATTTCTCTAATCAAATATGGCCTTAGCCATAAACTGTCAAATTTTCTGTGTTTTCTAGGTTTCTCTCTGTCTTTATCCCATAACAAAACTGTATCACCAACCATAAAATCTCTTTGTCTGGCTGACCTGTCGAAAGCTTTCTTAACTTTAATCTGATTCCTGCAATTCTGATCATAAGCCCTTCGTCTAATTTCATCTAACTCAATGATCTGATTGACCCTGTTTTGAACTGCATCCTGCTATGCGGAAGTGTCCTCAACTGACCCATAAGTAGGAAGTCTAAAGTGCACTGACAACTTAGCCTCCAATCCATATACTAGCTCAAAGAGACTCTTTCCAATAGTTGTTTTCTTTGTTATTTTGTCGGCCCATAATGCATGTTTGATTTTACCATCCCAAGATTTTTTATTTTTACCAACTATTTTCTTAACAATGGTCGTTAAGTTTTTATTACTTGAATTTGCCTGACCATTTCCTTGGGGATATTAATCTGTTGCATGTGATAAGATAATACCATACTTGAAACAAAAGGATGACATCTCGGTTGAACAAAAGGCCTTGGCATTATCTGTCACTATTTTTTATGGGACCCCAAATCTAATTATGATTCTGTCTTCAAGGAAATCCATCACCACCTTTTCAGTTGTTGTTTTTGTAGGAATGGCTTCAACCCATTTTGTAAAGTAATCTGTAGCTGTGAGAACCCATGAAAAACCTTTACTTGAATTATCATTAAATTTCTCGATGAAGTCCAAACTCCACTGCTGAAAAGGCGCTTCAACCACTACTGGTTGCAAGGGGAGTGCAACTAATTTCTTCTTTCCTGTGAAAAGATGACATGGCTCACATTTCCGAACAAGCTGATGTACATTTGAAAATATAGTGGGCCAATAATATCCTGCTCTAAGGATTTTGTGGGTAGTAGTTTTAGCAGCAAAGTGTCCTTCACAAAACCCTCCATGGAATTCATCCATTAGTTTCTTTGACTCTACGTCATCCACATATCTATGGATAATTCCATCAAGATTTTTCCATCCTAATCCATCTCTAGTAAGGACATACTTAGAAGATTTTAATCTTAAATCCCTTTTCTTGTGTCCTACTAGATGCCCTGGACAAGTTAGATTCTTAAGATAGAAGATGATGTATGTGTACCAATCTGCTTGTTCAAGTTTCAATAAGTTAGGATGCCATTCTTCATTATTGATTTGGTTAACCATATCCAAGGCTTTCTCATTACTTTCTATCAACATTTTCGCCAAGCCTTGGCCCTTAATCAATTTTGTTGGTTTAATTTCCAAATCATACTCTTGGATTTTAGCAATCCATCTACCCCTTGAGTCTAATCCTTCCACTTGAGATAAAACGTCTTTAACCGCAGAATTAGGAACATAACCAATCACCTTGGAATATCTAATGAAGACTCTGAAATGTTTGAGGGATTTGACTAAGGCATATGCCTGTTTCTCAAACATGGGATACTTTAGTTCTGAATTTTGCAAGGCCCTACTCATATATGCAATAGGTTGATGATAGCCTTGATCATTTTTCTGAAGCAACACACCAACAATAGTGTTTTTAGAAGCAAAAGAGAAAATCTGAAAGTCTTTCTCATAGTCCGGGCTAATAAGGACTCGAGCTTCACATATGACAGTCTTTATACTTTCAAAAGCTTGTTTACTTTAATCAGTCCATTCAAAGTTTACATCCTTCTTAAGTAGCTTATATATGGGTTTCATGATTTCAGCATAGTTAGGAATGAACCTATGGACAAAATTGGTTTGTCCTAAGAAGGATTGAAGAAGTTTCTTTGTTGTTGGCAAAGGCACTTTACCAATGGCTTCAACTCTTTCCGAGTCTAATTTAACCCCATCTTTAGTTATGATGTGGCCCAATAATTTGCCTTCAATCACCCCAAAGACTGACTTAGCAGGATTTAGAGAGATTCCAAACTCTCTACATCTGTCCAAAAGTTGCCTAAGGTGGTCAATGTGAGTTTTACCATCCTTAGAAAATACCATTAAATCATCTTGATATATTTCAATCAATTTACCAATTAACCCCCTGAAAGCATAATCCATAGCCCTTTGAAAAGTAGCTCCAGCATTTGATAAACCAAATGGCATTCTAAGATATTCAAAAGTTCCCCACGGAGTAGTAAAAATAGTCTTATGCCTAGCCTTTGTTTTTAATCTGATTTAATTATAACCTAAGAAACCATCAAGAATGGAAATCATTCCTGAACCTGTAACTCGTAGAAGTAAAGTTTCCATCTTGGGTAGGGGATAGTGGTCTTTTGTGCAGGCAATGTTTAAATTCCTGAAGTCGATGCATATCCGAATATTTCCCGTCTTTTTCCTGGCAACTACCATATTCGAACACCAAGAAGCATGTCTAGTCTGTGCAATGATCCCTGCTTCTAACATTTTCTGTAACTCCTTCTGAACCAAAGGAGATAACTTGGGGTTTAACTGCCTCAACTTCTGTCTAAAGGGTTTGGTACCTTCCTTAAGAGGAATCACATGTTGAATCACATCCTCCCTGTAGACTTTGAGTTCATCATAGCTAAAGGCTAAGACATTCCTCTATTCTTTTAATAACTTAACAATTTCATTTATTTTGTCTATAGGGGTAGTCTTGCCTACTTTTATTAACTTAGGCTCTTCACTAGTTCCAATATTGACTTCAAGGTAATCACATAGTTTTTTCTTTGTTTCATCCTTTTGCTTATGACCATCATGTCTATCAAAATTCTTTTCTGAAGAAACCATTCGTTTAGGTAGTTCTTTCACCTCATCATCATTTCCAGTGTAATTGCAACCTTCCTCTTTCAAACTTATGCCCAAGTCTAAAAATTCATGGATGTGAAGTAAAAATTTGACCACCTGTTTTTCATCATCAAAAACTTGCCAATGGTCCCTGTTATCCGGGACTGAGGGTCTAAAAATGAATTCTACTGAAATATTCTCATCAATCAAACTGTCTGGAAGTTGTAGTGTGGAAGCTGCCACTGCAAGTTCATCGGATTTTGAATTCTGTTCTCTATGAATTGCAATCAAGTCTATAGCATCTAAATCATTCATTAAGTTCCAAATTGCATTCCTATACCCTTTCAATCTTTCTAACCTGCAAGCAAACCTGTTATTTAACTATTGTATGACCAAGTCTGAATCCCCTTTGATATTTAGACATTTATTCCCCTTTCTCTGCAAAGTTCCAAACCAAGGAGTAAAGCCTCATACTCAGCCACATTATTAGTTGCATCAAACTCCAACCTATAAGAAAATTTCAACATTTTACCACTTGGAGACTGAAGCACAATTCCGACACCCTTTCCTTCTCTAGAAAAAGAACCATCAAAGTTCATGTACCACACCTTGTCTAATTCATTATCTTTAATTGTTTATTCAAAAGGAACAATAGAATTAGACAAGATGGCATAGTTACCAAGACCTTCATCAGTCCACTTTAATTCATTTTTGGGATTATTGGGATATTCAACATGATACTTCCTATACACTTCCCTATTCAACTTAAAAGTACTTCCATTTGGGGTAGGGAGAGTAGCATAAGATAAATCCATTTGTAAACTACCACCCAAGTCTGCAGCTGCCTTTCTATTTAATAACATTCCCCACACATCCGGCACATCAATTACCACAATATCCATTTCAAACATGATGTCCGGAAATGATGCTAAGTATACTTGCAAACCTTTAATCAATCCATGCAATTCTATTGTTTGACTATCCAAGGCACAAATGTTATGATAAGGTCTTGATATTCTTAAGTTCAATTGTTCCATCACCTTCTTAGTAATAACATTTGAGGTTGCTCCTGAATCTAGCATGCAATTGTGTAACAGTTTGTCGCTCACAAGTAAGGAAAGGTAGAAAGGCAAATTCTTTTCATTCTTCCTATCCCAATTCTGTAAAATCACTGGTGCATCCTGGTAAGTCGAGGCTATTTGTTTTTCAATAAGACTCTTGGGTGGTTCATCTATGGCTTTAAGTAGCTTTTCCTTTTGTGAAGGAATCTTCATGAGTTCTGATACTGGCACTAACATCTTTGCATTACTCAAGCATCCACCTAAGTGTATATTTAAATCTGTATTAGTTGGCACTTTAGACTTAGGAGGAGATACCTTGGGAACATTGGTTTGACCTTTATTTTGACTTTTGTTTCCATTCCTTTGGTATGTTATGCCTCTATACTTAGCCATTTCTGCAACATGTTGGGGTGTGGGCTTGGGCTCATACTTTTCTGTAGCTTTATCAATATTACCACTCATAAAGTTTTCGTTACTTCCATAATCATTAACATCCATCCAATCATACTTGCTACCATAGTAACTATCATTACACATGCTCACTTGTTCATTTCCTTGGTCTTCATAGTCATTATTACACTCCTCAAGGAAAACTAGACAGGTTGATTCCTCATGAAACTCACCACAAGGTCTACAATAAGGCATATGGTGATGATCCACCAAGTTGGTGGATTCAAAAGGATTTGGTGGCCTTTGATCATTTTTAGGAGGTCTCCTTGGCCACTTATCATTTGGCTTATGTTGTTGCCTATTACTATTAGACCTCTCCATTGTGATCAATCTATTTTGCAAAGCATTTATTTGATTGGCATGGTTCACTTCCATTTGTTTGACCTGATTGGCATGTTGCTTCAATTGATTATCATGATTAATTTCCATTTGTTTAATCAATTGAATGAGCTCCTTAATGCCATCATTAGAGGATTTCTGACTTTCGACATTTTTCTTCTTCTCCTCGTAAGGTTGGGAAGAAGGCCCTCTAGTAAAACCAGGAATATTATACTTTCTAGCCTCAAGCATATTTTGTTCAATCCTTAAAGTTGTTTCTTGTGCTACTGGTAAAGTTTGAGGATCCTTATCCCGTAAGGCATACCTCATTTCTCCCTCAAAAGCCTCTATATAATAAATCAAAATTGTAGCAGCGGGGGGCTTGACATCTTGATGAAGGCTCTTTACCAAGATATTAATTTTTTTTTTGAGCTCTACCACTGTTTCATTTTCTTTTTTATGGCTGGTGGTAAGTGCACCCAACTGAAACCTATGTTCTTTCTGATCACCCCATCTTTTTCTAAATTCATCCAGTATTGCATTAAGGGTGTTAAACTTGTTTGCAGGAAAATCTTTAAACCACTCGGCAACATTTCCTTCCAATGAATACACAAACAAGGTCATATTTACATCCTCTTCATTATGACCTCCACAATACTTCGCAACACACCTATGAAAACTTGAGATGTGAGAGCTGGCACTTATAACATTGTTCCCATGGAAGATAGGCAATTTATCAATGGCTTTCTGAGGAACAGTGTGAGGGGCACCTTGGATTGCTGCAAAGTTCAAAGGACTCATAAAGGTGGCCATTAGAACGTTAGTGTTATTAATGGGATTATTAAAAGTTGGTTGATTATTAGTTTGGAACAAGTATTGGATATTGTTGAGTTCTTCCTCCCTAAGACTTTCAAGTAGCCTCCTAGGAGCTAAGCGGTTTAATCTTCTCCTATAAACCTTTTCAGCTTCCGACAAAGAATAAACCACTCCTTGTGAAGTGCTCCTAGTAGTACACTTGCTAGATTTTTTCAATGGAGTCGCCACTTAGATAGAAATCACACAAAGATAACCAATGCAGGT
>ML791897.1:99736-110435 GCA_009831015.1 Picea engelmannii
TGAGAAAACTTCTTCTCTGAGATACAAGAGAGAATATTTCTTTGTCCCGTCATGTGCTTGGATGCACCACTATCAATGAGCCAAGTGTCCTCTCCAGGTGTTACAAATCCTGAGAGGGCTGAGATCAACACATGGTCTTTGATATCCTCTCTTATCATCTTTGTGGGTGGCTTTTCATCTTCGACTACATGGGCATGAAGCCTCTTTTGTTTTCTCTTGTATTCTTCTCGTCTGAATGGACACAACTTTGCAATGTGTCCCATCTTGTCACAATGATAGCATTGTACAGATGAGTAGTCTCTTTCCTTTTGTTGTCCTTTCTTCTAAAATCTCCTTGGATGAGATTCTTTATGGTTGAATTTATTTGATTGTTGAGGCTCTTTATGAGTCTCCTTTTGGAAGTAGGGTTTCTTCCTTCCTCCTTTGGTGTGGGTTTCTAGGGCTTGATCATCACCATTTGCTAGTAGCGCTTCACGATTCGCTACTCATGTTTCTTCTTGGATGCATTCTTCCCATAGGTTGTCGAACTTCAGTTTCTCCTTTATGGCACATATCGTTTGGATGAAAGCATCCCAAGGTCTTGTGAGACCATTTAGGGCCGTCATTATGAGTTCGTCTTCATCTATGGTATCTCCAATAGCTTCTAGTTGTTCTTTGACTTTCAAGATTCTGGAGAAGTATTCCTGAATCATTTCTCCTTTCTGCATCCTTGTATTCTTCAGTTGAGTTCTAAGATTCATCTTCCGGTTTATGTTCTTTCCTTCATATAGTCTGGTCAAGGCATCAAACATATATTTCAGAGTCTTCTTGGATGACACATAAGGAATCAGGTGGTCTTTGATTGAATCTGCAATGATTCTTTTGGCCCTTATTGTGTCCTTTTGATGCTTTTCCTTTTCTGTAACATCGTTGGGTTCCGATAATTCTTCTTTGATGAATCTTGCTAGGTCATTCTCTTTAAGAATGAGGCCAATCCTATACTTCCAGGCACGAAAGTTTTCCACTCCTTCTAACTTGTCAACAAGCTTAATTCTCGTAGACATCTTTACTTGGAGCTAGGAAAATGACCGAAAAATGAAAGTGCTCAAAATAAAAAACTGAACTTACCAGGAGATGCGCTTGGCTGAGGCGAGCTGCTTGGTGTGTTTGGATCCGAGAAAATCCAACTTTTTCTCCTTCAAATCTGATCTGCGGATTTTTGCATTGGTGCTTCTGGCACCTTTGGTACTTCTGGTACTTTGTGAAACCAGGGTTTCACTTTCCGAGAGATCCAACCACTGAAAATGTGCGTTGATGATGCTAAATTGATCCTTAGGGGAGTGTGCAACTTTCTAGATAGTTTTAGGGCTGAAAAGCTTCACTTTTGAAAAACCCTAATTTGCAGGTACGACAACAGTGACGTTTTTCTCTTGCGAAAGATGCTTCCTTCAGCTTGGCTCTGATACCATGTTAATGTTTAAGACATTATTATATATGTTTTCATTTCATTAGATAACAATAGCATAATCCAAGATCACTGAGAAATACACAATCACAAGAGATACAGCATTTATCCTGGGAAACCCTCTAGGGGAAGAAAACCCAGCAAAACTTCCTTAATATAGATAACCAATACAATGCCAAAATATCTCTTATGCTAATACAAAAAGTCCTCTCCTAGATATGTGCCTCTCTCTCTCTCCTTTGCCGGTAACAGATCAGAACTTGTCCTTCAAACTGAGCAAGTGAGTTCTGTCCAAGTGAGGCGCTAGCCTCCTTTATTTATACAAGTCTGGCACGTGTGAAGTGTCTCTTCACTGGCAGGGCCGACTTCTCAATCTGGGTGGGTAAACCCACCTTTATTATATTTCTGGGTCTCTTTAATAACTGTTGGGGTCGACTTCTTATTCTACCTATTATAATTTTCTTTTGACCAATCTGCAAAAGGGGATTTAGTCTTATTACAATAACCGACATGATCAATCCACAATGGGGATTAATCCTATGAATAATATATCAATAATAATAAGAATACTCTTTGCAGTTACATTATTTTAACATATTTAATGCTTGAAGTAAGAAATTTAAGTTGCTTCTTTCTTACTTTTTATTTGCCAAGCTCTTCATTAAATTGATTTAGTAACTAGTGAAACCCTAGAACCCAAAATTGCTAGCACTAGGGATTGGACTTAGTTATTGTTGCATAAGTTTTAATCCATAAGAAGTATAAGGAGAGTAAGGTGCTAGGGCTTGGACTTAGTTATTGTTGCATAAGTTTTACTCCATAAGAAGGCTAAGGAGAGTAAGGTGCTAGGGCCTAGAATTGTCTACCTTCTAGCATTTTGTCTCTTGAGGTCAAAGCATAGGGGGCCTTAAGTTACTACTTCTCCTATTCCTTTTTCCTCTTAGACTTTTGTTCTTCATCATCAATAATTTTCAGCCTTGGAAGAAGTTGTCCTCCTTGACCCCATTACCCTTGAAGGCACTAGTCCTCTTCTCTTACTTCTTGACAAGACTAACTCAAACTCTTTCACTTCATACTCTATTAATTTGCTAACCTAGTCTAGAAATACTAACAACTAATTTGTTGATGTCATAATCACTGCTACAACTATCATTTTGCAGCTTATATTAGCCTACTAACCATCTAATTCATCCTAGAATTTGTATAAGGCAATGTACTATCAATAAGTGTTAAAGTGTATGTTTAATTGCCTTTTTAGAGTGCAAATTCTGAAGTTGTTACCGATATCATAGTAGTTGTTACAACCATTGTTGCAGCCCTAAAAACCCTAAAATCATCCATAAAACCATTGGGCATTTGTACTAAGAAAACTACAATCATTGGATATTGAAGTATTGTCTTATTGCTTTATTATAGTACTTTTTTGAAGTGGTTTTATTATTGTCATCATCATCAATTAATGTTGTTATAAATGTTTGGACAACCATTTAAGTAATTCATTGACTTGTATTTATCTTGAAAAGTGTGAGTGACAAACCATTATCAAGTTTGCAAGACTATTGTATCTATTCCTTGTCATCATAACTTGCACCTTTCAAGATACATTGCTGCTACTATGATCTCACTTTTATTGTATAGTAACTTGTTTAGGCAACACATAATTTGTTTAAGAAGTCATTGATTATAATTGTTTCTACTAACGTTTGATGTTTCATTGGTAAAGGGCAGGTACAAACCCATTTTCATTTCCCTTGTCCTTTTCAACTTCACCAAAGTGACTTCTTTTGCTGAGTGACCTAGAGAGGGGTGGGTTTTCACCATATATTTTTTCCCTTCATCAACCAACTAGGTCCTGAGACGTCTTCCTTGGAGTGAGATTTTTTTCCTCCTAAAGAGAACGAGGTACCCTATTAGGGTGACAGTGATAGGGTTACCTCTGTGTTACGTCAATCTAGGCCTACTTGCCTTTAGGCTTGGGCAAGTATAGATTGTGCGATAACATTTTTGGCGTCATTGTCGGGGAATATCGAGTCAATTTTCCTGGAACGACAAATTTCCGGTAAGCCTTTTTCTCAAAGCCTTTCACTTTTCAAATCTTACTTGGCGACTCCACTGAGGATGATTCTCTCTTTTCCCTTTGATAATTACTAGAAGGATTATCTGGTGACTCCACTAATGATAAAGCCAACCATGGCTTCTCAATGGGACCCAGGTAATTTTAAACCCTTGGATATGAGTGAAATTTCGGGTTACCCTCGACAAATGCCTCTGAGGTATGAGAATTGGCTCCCTAGATTCACTAATAATGATGGGGTTAGGGTCGAAGATCACATGGGTAATTTTTGGGATTTCTTTCAAATCCACAATATCAGTGATGATCCTAGGAAATGGTATGATGATCTCCCTGATGCTAGCATCACATCTATGGACAAGTTAGAAGAAACCTTTCTTGAGAAATGGGGTATTAAATTAGAAGATATCCACATGGTAATAAAAAGACCCGAGTACATGAAACATGTTAAAGTTTAAGCTATTATTAGAGTTCTTTACATTTCACTAGATAACAATAGCATAAGATAGGATCACTGAGAAATACACAATCACAAGAAACACATCATTTATCCTGGGAAACCCTCATGGGAAAGAAAACCCAACAAATTTTTTTTTTTATATATAGCCAATACAATGTCAAGAAATAACTCAAACAAATACATAAAGTCCTCTGCCAAGAATGTGCCTCTCTCGCTCTCTCTCTCTCTTCTCCAATTGCAGTTCCAAAACTTTCTCCTCAATGAACAAGTGAGTGTGTCTAAATGAGGTGCTAGCCTCCTGTTGGGCCCCAACAACTGCCCCTAAATTTTTACAAAATTTAAAGGGCTCCTATTAGAATCTTGATAATTATGATGAGCTACAGAATCAACATTTTCAAATAGTTCCATACCTTGGCTTGCTTTGGGAAAAACTTTAGACATTCACTATACTATGAGACATTCATTACAAGAGTATATGTCAAAATTTAGAAACGAGCATAGAAATCTCAATTTAAACAAAAACGTTAATTTTTATCAACTGTCTACTTTCGTTTAAATTATGATTGTGTGTTCTTTCTTCCGCTCATTAGAAAGTTTGACTATTTTGAATAATGGGTTCAATACTTCATCAAACAATATCTTGGTTGGTTTCTCATTTTCATAAAATCATTTGGTGATATTAATTAATTAAACTCTTTTTTCATTTTGCATCTCATTTCAAAATTAAAATAATTATAATAAAAACCAATTATTTATCATTTGTTTGATTTTGTAAAAACTAAAATTAATATTTCTCTCTTCTCCATTAACTTGAAGCTTCTAGAACTTTTAGATCATATTTGAAAGGAAATTATAAACAATGTTTGTTTAAAACTTATAGTTAGTTTAAATTCATTTTTTATTTTATTGTTCCAGATTTTGTTTTATTCACAATTTTTAGGTTCTTAATTTAGGTTTCTTTTTGTTGCACATGTTTCTATCATAAAATATTTAATACAGATCTGATCATGGCTTGATTTTATTATCCAAATACGTTTAAGATGATTGATCCAAAAATAATATTGGATTTCTACAAATAATTTTATGAGCAACAACAGATAAAATTTGGAAAGACGTCAAGATCAGACAAACGATTTTGTAGGACTAATTGCAGCCAAACCATGAGAAATTTGAAGAAACGGTTGAAAACCCATTTCCCAAATGGACCCGTTTACCTTTCGCATAGAGATTTTCCCAAAAAAATGCACGATTTGAGAGATATTTGTGTATCTTTATGAGGAAAAGTTTAGGTGGCAGAAATTATTAGTGACGTCCAGACTGTTCACTCATTGTATAAATATATGAAAAAGTTTAGAGCCATGGAAGATACAAGAATTGAAGAGGAGGATTTTTATCCTTTCTCTTTTGTATATTATTCATTTTGTAAACTTTTCTTCTTTTCAAATAGAGTAACGGATGGCTGGAATCTTTGGGAGAATGGACAAGTATTTTCAAAGAAGAATATGGAATTTCAGGTTGCTTAACGGCTTTTGTCCTGTGAATAAAATGGTTTTATTTTCATTATAATATGTTCATATTCTTTTAATAATTGATTATGCAATGATTTAAATTAGCTTTAGTCTTTTTTATCAATACATAATTAATTGCTATCATTTATGTATTAATTAGTTTTTTCCATCTTTAAGAGTTTATTATCCAAAAAATTCTTCCAGGACTACAGTATGGGCATGTGATTTTGAAAAATAATATGGGAAAACAATTCATCTTTGGCTTTAAACCTGTGTGATGTTTATTCCATTTTGTTCTTTCATTACTGTTGTATTATGAGAATGTTATTATGGTTGATTTTAGCTTTATCTTGTCATCATATGGTATTTCATACTGTTAAATGTTATAAGTTGTTCATAATTTGTTATTCCATCCTGTATGTGTGGTCAATTTGTCATTTGATTATTATTGAATTTATTCCTAATGTTAAATGATGGATAAAATCAATACTCAGAATTGATTTTTTTCTCGTTCTTAGTTATTGATTATTATAAGATCACATGATTTTTAATCAGTGATCATTTTGTTGTTATATTCTCACTCAAACACATCAAACACTTATTTGAATTTATTCTAGAAGTACTAGTATTGTTCTATCACAGGTTTTCCTCACAAGCAGGACACGAAAGAACTCCAACAACACAAAAAGATAGTACCAGTTTCGCTAATCAGCTACAGGTTAGTCTATGTGTTTAGTTAAATTAATTATTAATGAAATGATTATTGCATAAATGAACTTTGATTGTTTATGTATCATTGTTTCAATCGTATTCATTTAGTATTTATTTGTTTAATATCTTTAAAAAAAAACCCAAAGAGAAGTGTTGTTCATATTTGATTCAAAAAATTTATCAAACAATCATTTTTGCAAGATTTCATGCAAACCTTGTAAACTGTATATAAATTGTTCATAATCATTTGTATATTCACATTCTTAGATAAATATTTGTAATTATTGTGTCAATTGTTAAAATATTTTCTTTAGTTAGTTTATTTCATTTTGCTATCTTTAAGACCCCAGTTGGCTAACAGAGCCATTAAACCCATCAGAATAGGTTACACCAAATGACTTGGGTTATTTAGACAACCCCGGACCGGATCTATTCTTCTAGTTGAGGGAAAGTCAAATTTGCTCGTCAACAAATGACACTAGAAGGAGGGCTGAGGTAAATTTAATGATTAAATATTTTACCCCTCAGCCTGTCATAATTCCAGATTTATAAATTTTTCTTTCGTGTCATCTTGAAATGCAATAGAAGGTAGTCCAGACTGATAAGTTGGCTTTATAGGAGTCTTTGTTTTGAATTTAATTAATTTCCCATGGCTCCCCAAATCACAGTATTGGAACATGCTTTCCACTTCTCATTACCTGATATTTCCAACAAGACAATGTCTCTCTTGTCCAAACTCACCTTTGATGGTGGGGGGAATGTATCTACAAAATACCATATTAATAAGTTTTGGTGTAAATGCATCAAGCAAGATATTTTTGATTTAGAGGTTTTGTACAGATTGCTTTTTTTTACTTTCAGGGGTTGGATTAAACATTGGTTTGAATATTTTCCAGCATATCACATTATTTATTGATTTTAGTTTGTAGATGCTTTTGAAAACTATGATTACAATGAATTATGTGAAGAATTTCAGACTTTACTAATCAATGGCAATTCATCTCTAGAAGACTTTTCAACAAGAATCCATCATGTTCTCTGTAAATTTAATCTTGATGACATGTCATTTGTACTAAATCTTCTCTATGATGCTTACATCCCTTTCATCCAATCACATTCAGTAGCTAATGATGAATCAGTTGCAAATCCTTCCACTCAATTGCGAGAATAATTTTGTTCGGAGGATGAAAGGAATCCATTCAAAAATTTTGAACAAGCAAGGGAGGTAGAATCTATTGAAAATATTCTTACTGAAAATCAAATTGATTTTTCCTTTGAATCATTGTATACTCAGTCCTCGAACATCGTGGAATAATATTTGATGTTGGGTCAAGGTGAATGTCCTTATTCTTCTAACTCTATATCTAATCAGTACTTAAATTCAGTTATTGAAGAACGGTTAGGGGATGAAAATGATCTTAAGCATTCTAACATTCTTATGAAACTGATTAGAAATGTAGATCTGCAATTGGAAGAAGAAACCTTAAGCCTTCATCTAAAAATCATACCTTATCCACAAGAAAGATCAAATGGTTGTTGTGAAAGTTTTGAATTATCTATCATACACGAGACACATTTAGATGATCATATTATGTTGAAAAATTTATCACCAAAACAGAGTGAAAGTTTTAAGGACAGTAAAGAGGAATGTCTTGAGAATACCATTGTTAAATATCATAGCTCAAGACATTCTTTTCATGTGCTCATTTATGAATCCTTTTACTCTTTATATCCCAATCTCTTCTTCGATTCTGGTGGACCTGATACTTTACCCACAGTATCTTACTCTTTGCTATCACAATCAAATCTTTTCAATATGCCAAAATTTGGTGAAATTAATTTCAAACATAACATTTATGAAGTTGGATTTGATGTTCTTTCACTTTCGCCACTCACATGAAAAAATGACATGTTGCAAGATGATTTTACACGATTTATTGTTGAAAAAGACAATGCACTCATCCTTATGGAGATCGAATATTCTACCTTGCATATTCATTCTTTGATTAGTTTGAATTTTAATGTTTATGCTTCACATTTTGAAATGATCAATATCATCAAAGGAAGTGTTCAAACCAATAATCTAATTGATGTCATGAATCCTCTTATGATGTGTTCCCCATTGATATATCAATTTCATCAAATTCATAGTTTGAATCCTAATTTTTATGATAGGATCTTAGATTGGCTTGAAAATTCGTATATGAAAAATCTTCATAATAAAGATAAAGTTGTGTTTGCTTTGTTTTTACCTAAATATCTAGGAAGTAAGCATAACATGATTCTCTTAGATCCTTCATGTGAAGAAATTGATGAACACTTGGAGAATGGTCAGAAGGATGGGGAACTTTGGCCTTGGTTGATGGTTATGTCAGGTTCCTATAATAATGACAAGTTTTCCAAACTTACTTACAGTCTTGCATGCCATTATGACCCATATCATGACAAGATTGCAGAATGGTTGGAGGATTCGTACATCAAGAAGTTTCAAAATAATGGTAAGGTTGTGTTTGTTTTGTTTTTAAATCAATATATAGGAGGTAAGCATGACATTTCTTTTGCATCTACAAATACTACATTCTTTTATTCTGATTTTCGATTTTCTATGCTGTGCAGGATTGAAGATGCTCTTGTGGCTGCACTGGAAATACGATTTTACTTAGCGTTTTGATCTATTTAGTAGTTTAAAGTAGGTTTAGGAGTAAGTTTCCTTTAGTTTTATTTATCAATATTTTTTTGTGTAATAATGCAGTTATGAACACAAGTGGGTACATCAAGAGAACCATAATATGAATATTGTCAGGGAAGTCCACTTTAAATCTTTTTCTCTCTGTTTTTCATCAAATATTTATTTTCGCAAACATAGTATCATCATGAAAATTTTAAATGGAAAGTAAAGAGATAAGTAAATTTGAACTATCAATTCAACCCTGACCGAAGGTGCCACGAATAAGACTGCACTCATCTTAATAAGGATTTTTCTATTTTCTTTTAGTCTCTTTTATTTTTAATAATAATGCTTGGTCATGTTGAAATAATGTAACTACGAAGAACATTCTTATTATTATTTTATTATTGGATTAAATCCCCATTGCAGATTAATCATGTTATTATTATTATTATTGTTATTGGATTAATCTCCATTGAGGATTAATCATGTCGGTAATTGTATAAGGACCAAATCCCCTTTTGCGGATTGGTCATCGGACAATTACAAAGTGCAGAATAAGAAGTTGGCCCCAACAGTTATAATGGAAGACCTAGAATTAATTAAAGGTGGGTTTACCCACTCAGAGTGAGAGGTCGGCCCTACCAGATTGTGACCTTTCACACATGCCAGTTTGATATAAATAAGAGGCTAGCACCTCACTTCTAACACACAACTCACTTGCTCATTCTCTTATGAGGCAAGCTGCAATTACCAGTTAGAAAGAGGTGAAGAAGAGTGGTGCATCTCTTGGGGAGGACTTTCTGTATTGGTTTGAGTTATCTCTTGAACATTGTATAAGATATTTATGATAAGGAAGTTTTTGCTGGGTTTTCTTCCCCTAGAGGGTTTCCCAGGATAAATGTTATGTCTCTTGTGAATGTGTATTTCTCAGTGATCTTGTTCTTATTACGCTCTTATCTATTGAAATGAAAAGAACTATGATAATGGAATAAACATTAACATGGTTTCAGAGCCAACCTGAAGAAAGCATTATTTGCAAGAGGAAAAACGTCATTGTTACCATACCCAAAAATTAGGGTTTTGCAAAATTGAATATTTGCAGCTCCCTAACCACCTAGAAAGTTGCGCCCTCCCCCAAGGATCATTTTGGCACTTAGAGCACACCTTTTCAGTGGCTAGATCTCATGGAAAGTGAAACCCTAGTTTCACAAAGTACCAGAAAACCAGAGTATCGGAAGTACCAGAAGTACCAAAGTACCAGAAGTACCAGAAAACCAGAAGCACCAGTCCAGAAATCCGCAGATTAGATTTGAAGGGGTAAAAGTTGTATTTTCAAAATTCTGACTGCGCCAGCTAACTTGCCTCAGCTCGGCGCATCTATCCCCTGGATCAGAATTTCAAAATTCGAAGTTTGAAAAATTAGGGTTTCCTCATAAAACCCTAAGTTGCAGTTGCAGTTGCAGCATCAGTTGTTGTTGCAGTTTCAGAACGAGTTGCAGTTGCAGTTGTAGCATCAGTTGCAGTTGCAGCCGCAGAACCAGTTGCAATCACTCTTGAAGTTTTTGGTAATGATTACCGCTACTACCAGATGGAGCCACTACCTGCAAATGTTATCTGAGGTATGTACTCACATATGGTTAATGGTTAAACCCTAAAGAGTATTTGCAAGAGAAGGGATATTTTTCCATAGATCCAGAAGGATCTCAAGATCCAACAAATTTAGAGGAATGATGCAACCCAAGTGTGATTATTCTAATATGCATCTATTTGTTATGAAATTATCTTGATCAGTGTTGCATGTTGAATCTATGATCAAATCATTAGAAGGATTAAA
>ML791897.1:123463-154205 GCA_009831015.1 Picea engelmannii
TCAGAAGCGAGGAATCATCTTTCTTTATGTCTAACAACTAGGTCAGAAGCAAGAAATCACACAATGTCATGCTTTACATCTAACAGTGAGGTCAGAAGCAATGAATCATCTTGCTTTACATCTAATAGCGAGGTCAGAAGCAAGGAACACATGGCATCATGCTTTACATCTAACAGCGAGGTTAGAAGCAATGACTCATCTTTCTTTATGTCTAACAGTGAGGTCAAAAACAAGGAACACACAACGTCATTCTTTACGTCTAACAACGAGGTCAGAAGAAATGACTCATCTTTCTTTACGTCTAACAACAAGGTCAGAAGCAAGGAATATATATACTCCCCCTTTCAGGGAGGGTCCTTTCGAACTATACCAAGCTTATCTCGAAAGTGTTCAAACTTTACATGAGATAGACGTTTGGTCAACACATCAGCAACCTGTTCATCTGTGCTAATGTACTGGAGCTTCAAGGCTCCTCTCTGTACCATGTCACAGATGAAATGATAGCAAATCTCTATGTGCTTCGACCTGTCATGGAATACAGGATTCTCTGTCATCTTTATGCAGCTCTGGTTGTCACAGAGAATCATGGTTTCTCTCATCTCCAAGTCAAATAGGCCAGTCAACAACTTTCAAAGACATATAGATTCTCAAATAGCAGGACATGCGGCAATGTACTCTGCTTCCACTGTGCTGAGAGAATACTGGATTGCTTCCTACTCTGCCACGAGATCATGGCTGATCCCAAACTAAAACAACATCCGGAAGTGCTTTTTCTGTCAGCAACGCTTCCTACCCAATCCACATCAGTGTATCCACTCAATGTGAAGTCATGATCTCCATCATATCTGAGACCATAATCCATTGTACTTTTAAGGCACCTCATCACATGTTTTGCAGCCACTAGGTGAACACATTTGGGCTCTACTAGAAACTGATTCAAGGTGTTCACTGCAAAATAGATGTCTGGTCTGGTGTTCGTCAGGTACATCAACGATCTAATAATCTGTCTGTAAAGTGTGGCATCTATCAAGTCTAACAAAGTATCGACCAACAGCTTTAGCTTCGCTTCCATGGTTGTATTCATGGGCTTACATTCTAGCATGTCAAATCTCTTTAAGATTTCGACCATGTACTTCCCTTGGTTAAGGAAGATTCTTTCTGGACTCTGCCATACCTTAAGGCCTAAGAATTAATGCATTAGACCAAGGTCTTTCATTTCAAATTCCGTGGCAAGTATCTTTTTACATTCAACGATGATCTTTTCTTCTCCAGTTAAGAATAAGTCATCCACATACAGTAGTAATATTACTGGTTCATTATCCATAATTTTGAAGTAGATATTTGAGTCTGCTTTACTCTTGGTAAATCCTAAGCTCGTCAAGAAATTGTCTATACAACCATACCAAGCTCTGAGAGCCTACTTCAATCCGTATAAGGTTTTCGTCAATCGACAGACATGAGACTTCATGTCTTCAACCTCAAATCCTTGGGGTTTCTCTATATACACTTCCTCTTCGATAACACCATTTAGGAAAGTTGTCTTCACGTCCATCTGGTGCAACTTCCATTTCACCTTGGCAGCAAGAGCTATAATGGTTCTGATCGAAGTGTATCTGGCCACATGAGCGAATGTATCTTCATAGTCAATGCCTTCCTTCTGGGAAAAGCCACGAGCGACAAATCTTTCTTTATATTTCTCAATACTTCCATCAACATCATGTTTTATTTTGAAGAGACATATGTAGGATACCCCATCTTTATTCTTCGATCTGGGAACTATTTCCCATACTTCGTTCTTCATTATGGATAGGTATTCCTCTATCATGGCATCTTCCCATTCCTTATTTTGAATGGCCTCTTCAAAGCATGTAGGTTCTTCATCAAGTAGATTGCACATCAAAGTCGTGTAACTGGAGAATGGATTTGGTCTTTTCACTTGTCTCGTGGTTCCTTCTGGAACACCATACTTCTCTCCATCTTGAATAAGCTCTCTTTCCCAAGCAAGCTTTCTTTTATGGGAGAAGGTCATTTGAGGAGGTTCTTGAACTTCTGTTATATCATGATCTTCATGAGTCTCCTCATTAGGGGAAGTTACGACTTCCCTTATAGGTTCTGTAGTTCTGGGAACTTCCCTCACGGATTTTGTAGTCCTGGGATTTACAGGTTCCTCTTCATACATATATTCAAGATAGCATTGTATTGATTTCTTAAGTGTTGCTTCTTCATCAAATGTCACGTCCCTGTTGATTTCAATATGGTGGTTACCAGGCATATAGATTCTGAAGGCCTTGGATACCTCACAGTATCCCATGAATATTCTCTTCTTTCCAAAGGGTTCTAGCTTGTTTCTTTTCTCTTTTGGTATATGAATAAACACTTGAAAACCAAATATTTTGAGATGGCTTACCTCTGGCTTCTTTTCGGTGAACATCTCTTCTAGTGTCTTGAGCCCAAGTGCACTATGGGGAAATCGGTTCTGCACATAAACAGTTGTCATTGCTGCTTCTGCCCATAAGCACGTAGGAAGATCTTGATCTTCACAGCTTCCAGCATGGTTCTGTTCTTCCATTCAACTACACCATTTTTTTGGATATCTTGATCCCAACATATTTGCAGATATTCATGAATTATTTTGAGGTATATTTTCCTCCATTATCTGACCTGAGTATCTTAATCTTACTTACAGAAAGTTTTTCTATTGAGGTTTTGAATTCCTTGATATTGTTGAACACTTCAAATATATCTAGGTCTTTTACGAGAATATTCATTAATGAATGATACATAGTATACATACCCATTAATGGAGAATTATGGCATTGGGACACACACATCTAAATGGATAAGTTCTGGGACTCCTTTTGCTTTACTATCCCTTTTAGGAAAATGGTTCTTGATATTCTTCCCTTGTGCACATCCATTGCATATGCCTTCTTGATCAACCTTGAGTTCTGGTAAACCTATGATAGCTTAGCATATGTATGGTAGTGCCTTGTAGTTGATGTGGGCCAATCTTCTATGCCAAAGTTCGCATGAGTTTTCAATGGTATGGGTCATGGAAGTTTCTGGGTGACCCTTCAATTTATATAAGCCATTTTCTTCACTTCCAATGATGATTGCTTCATTTACGGTCTCTCCTTTAGCACGTTTCCTTCTGCAACCTTCGCTATAGCTTCCTCATGTGACCTGGAGAAAGGTCAACAAAACAACAAGAAATAATAATATCCTTCTTGATAATATAAAGCAATAGCACGATCAATCATCACAGTAGCTCCTTTAGAGCTATCACTTATAATTTATTTGAAGCAAAGATCAAAGGTAAGGAATACAATACGAAATTAGGTCAACACTCTCATAGTGCTGGGACCAAGCATTCTTCCATGGAAACCTGGAACTAACACACAAGGTTTCTCCTAGAGGAGGTGTTAGTTGTATTAGGAAAATCATATACCTCTATATGATCACATGCTATTAAGTATAATACTTTACGATGACTGCTATCTCAATTATAGTCATTAGTTTATCATGTGTACCTTTGAATCTTATTAATATTGGTTAATCAAACTTGGAGCCTTGTCCTCAAGAATGAGTGCTTTCTTTTCTTCCAGGTCTCCTTCACTCAAGTGACGAGTGATTTCTTCAACCTGTCTGTTGTACTAAGACAATACGCTATCTTGACAGAAGGTTAGGTTAGAGAATAAGCTCTATGATCAACTTTTAATCCTTCTAATAATTTGATCATAACTTCAACATGCAACACTGATCAAGATAATGTTATGAAAAAAAAATGTATATTAGAATAATCACACCTAGGTTGCATCATTCCTTTGAATGTGTTGGATCTTGAGATCCTTCTGGATCTATGGTAAGAGATCCCTTCTCCTGCAAATACTCTTTAGGGTTTAACCATTAAACATATGTGATTACATACCTCTGATGACATTTGCAGGTAGTGGCTCCATCTGGTAGCAGCTGTAATCATTACCAAAACCTTGAAGGGTGATTGCAACTGGTTCTACAACTGCAACTGCAACTGGTACTGCAACTGTAGTTGGTTCTGAGACTGCAACTACAACTGGTACTGCAACTGTAGCTGGTTCTGAGACTGCAACTGCAACTGCAACTTAGGGTTTTATGAGGAAACCCTAATTTTTCAAACTTCAAATTTTGAAATTCTGATCTAGGGGATAGATGCGCTGAGCTGAGGTGAGTTAGCTGGTGCAGTCGGAATTTTGAAAATCCAACTTTTACCCCCTCAAACTTGATCTGCATATTTCTGGACTGGTACTTCTGGTTTTCTGGTACTTTGGGTACTTCTGGTACTCTGGTTTACTGGTACTTTGTGAAACTAGGGTTTCACTTTCTGGAAGATCTAGCCACTGAAAAGGTGTGCTCAAGGTGCCAAAATGATCCTTGGTGGAGGGCGCAACTTTCTAGATAGTTTCAGGGCTGAAAAGATTCACTTTTGAAAAACCCTAATTTGCAGGTACTGCAACAGTGATGTTTTTCCTCTTGCGAAATATGCTTCCTTCAGGTTGGCTCTGATTCCATGTTAATGTTTATGCCATTATTATAGTTCTTTGCATTTCAATAGATAAGAGAATCATAAGAACAAGATCATTGAGAAATACAAATTCACAAGAGACACATCATTTATCTTGGGAAACCCTCTAGGGGAAGAAAACCCAACAAAAAATTCCTTATCATAAATTGCTAATACAATGTTCAAGAGATAACTCAAACCAATACAAATAGTCCTCTCCAAGAGATGTGCCACTCTTCTTCTCTTCTCTCCAACGGGTAATTGCATCTTGCCTCATAAGAGAATGAGCAAGTGAGTTGTGTGATAAAGTGAGGCGCTAGCCTCTCTATATATACTAGACTGGCACCTGTGAAGGGTTTTCACTGACAGGGCCAACCTCTCACTCTGGGTGGGTAAACCCACCTTTAATTTAATTCTGGGTCTCAATAATAACTGTTGGGGTTGACTTCTTATTCTGCCTATTACATTTGTCCATTGACCAATCTGCAAAAGGGGATTTAGTCCTAATACAATTACCGACATGATTAATCCACAATGGGGATTAATCCTATCGATAGAATAACAATAATACTAAGAATACTCTTCGCAGTTACATTATTTCAACAGGTTACACCAAACGACTTGGGTTATTTAGACAACCCCAGACCGAATCTATTCTTCTAGTTGACAGCAAGTCAAATTTGCACGTCAACACCTCCTTATTTATACAACTCTGGCACGTGTGGAGGTGTCTTTTCACTGGCAGGGTCGACTTATCATTTTGGGTGGTTATAACCACCTTTAATATATTCTGGGGCCGACTTCTTATTCTGCCTATTACAATTATGTTTTGACCAATCCACAAAAGAGGATTTGGTATTTTACAATAGCTGACATGATCAATCCACAATAGGGGATTGATATAATGAATAATACAACAATAATAATTAGAATACACTTTGCAGTTACATTATTTCAACACTCCTCCTTAACAAGAAGGGTATTCTATAATAGCATCAGGCGAGAGAGAGAACAACATCATCAACAACATCAGGTGGGTGAGAGGACACCATCATCAATATCATATTGGAACACTGACTGGCGTATCTATAAATCATCGGAATTTTTTTCTCATCATCAACACAAGACAGAGGCTGGAGAATCATCAACACAACATGGAGTTGGAGTAGCATCATCATCCTCATCAGTATGAGGCTAAGGTAACATCATCATCATCTTTAGCATTAAATCTGAAATAATATCATCATCATCATCTTCAGTAAGGACTCAGGAGCTGAAGTGGCATCATCATCATCTTCAACAAGGACTCAGGAGCTGAAGTGGCATCATCATCATCATCTTCAACAAGAGTCTAAAGTGGCATCATCATCATCATCTTCAGCAAGAGGTTGAAGTGACATCATCATCATCAACTGCATCGACATGGATTAGTATAACACTAATACATCCTCATCATCAATAAAAACACAAGGTTGATACAACATCAAAAGAAACAATATCACAACACAAAGGTTGGCAACATAGCACAAGGCTGGCAACACATCACATCAATTAAGTTGACACATCATCACAACAATTAAGTTGGCACACCACACAAAATTTAAGCTAGAAACACCACACAACAATTAAGCTGGAAACACAATACTAGACTGGATTTACATCACAACCATTATGTTGGAAGCACAATACTAGGTTGGATTTATGTCACAACAATTAGGATGGAAGCACAATATTAGACTGTCTTTATGTCACAACAATTAAGCTGGAAGCACAGTACTCAACTTGCTTTTCGTTACAACAATTAAGCTGGAAGCACGATACTAGACTGGCTTTATGTCACAACAATTAAGTTGGAAGCACAGTACTCAGCTTGCTTTTCGTTACAACAATTAAGCTGAAAGCATGGTACTAGACTGGCTTTACATCACAACAATTAAGATGGAAACACAGTACTAGGCATACCTCAGCACAACATTTAAGTTGGAGTCACAGTACTAGACTGGCTTTATGTCACAACAATTAAGCTGGAATCGCAGTACTAGGCATATCTCAACACAACATTGATCCCCCTTTCGAGGGAGGTCCTTTTGGACTATACCAAGCTTATCTCGAAAGTGCTCAACACATCGACAACCTGTTCATCCATGCTAACATATTGGAGCTTTATGGCTCCTCTTTGCACCATGTCACAGATGTAATGATATCGGATCTCTATGTGCTTCGACTTGTCATGAAATACATGATTCCTTGTCATCTATATGTAGCTCTGGTTTTCACATATGATCGTGGTTGTTTCCATCTCTAGGTCGAATAGACTGGTCAACAACTTTCGAAGCCATATAGCTTCGTAGCTGATAGAACATGCAACAATGTATTATTCTTCCGTTATACTGAGAGAAATGTTGGATTGCTTCCTACTCTGCCATGAGATCATGGTTGATCCCAAAATGAAACAACATCCTGAAGTGCTCTTCCTATCAGAGACACTTTCATCCCAATCTGAATCAGTGTACCCACTTAGTGTGAAATTATGATCTCCATCATAGATGAGACTACAATCTAATGTACCCTTAAGGTACCTCATCACATGTTTTGCAGCAACTAGGTGAACATGTCTGGGTTCTACCAGAAATTGACTCAAGTTCTTCACGACAAAACATATATCTGGTCTAGTGTTTGTTAGGTACATCAACGATCCAATCATCTATCTATACAACGTGGCATCAATCAATTTTGACGAAGTGTCGACCAGTAGCTTCAACTTCATTTCCATGGATGTATTCATGGACTTGCACTCCAACATGTCGAATCTCTTCAGGATTTCAACTTCACACTTCCCTTGGTTAAGGAATATTCTCTCTGGACTCTGCCATACCTCAAGACCTAAGAAATAATGCATTAGGCCAAGGTATTTCATCTCAAATTTTGAAGCGAGCTTCTTCTTACATTCGGTGATGAGATTTTCTTCTCTAGTTAAGAATAAGTCATCCACATACAACAACAATATCACTGGCTCATTGTCCATAACCTTGAAGTAGAGGTTAGAATATGCTTTACTATTGATCAAACCCAATCTCATCAGGAAAAATCTCTATCCTGCCATACCAAGCTCTAGGAGTTTGCTTCAATCCGTACAGATCCTTCTTCAACTTGCAGACATGCGTCTTCCTATCTTCAACATCAAATCCTTGAGGTTGCTCTATATACACTTCTTCGATGACACCATTTAGGAAAGTTGTCTTTACGTCCATTTGGTGTAACTTCCACTTCATCTTAGATGCAAGGGCTATGATGGTTCTGATTGAAGTGTATGTGGCTACATAAGCGAATGTCTCTTCATAGTCAATGCCTTCCTTTTGAGAAAAACCACGAGCGACAAATCTTGTTTTATACTTCTCAATACTTCCATTAGTAGAATGTTTTATTTTGAAGAACCATTTGGAAGATACCACATCCTTTCTCTTTGATCTAGGAACTATTTCCCATACATCGTTCTTTATTATGAATTGGTATTCTTTTGTTATGGCATTTGCCCATTCTTTCTTCTGAATGGTTTCCTCAAAGCAAGTCGGATCATTTTCTAGGAGATCACACATCAAATCCATATAGCTGGAGAATGGCTTAGGTCTCTTCACCTGTCTCATGGTTCCTTCGGGAACACCATAATTCTCTCCATCTTGAATAAGCTCCCTAGCCCAAGCAGGTTTTCTCTTATGGGAGATCGTCATCTGAGGGGGTTCTTGAAATTCTACTATGTCATGATCTTCTAGAATTTCCTCATCAGGGGAAGTTACGACTTCCCTTATTGGTTCTGCAACTCTGGGAACCTCCCTCACTGATTTTGTAGTTCTGCGAGCTACAAGTTCCTCTTCATATACTTCTTCAAGATGACATCTTCTTGATTTATTGAGTGCTGCATCTTCATCAAAGGTCACATCCCTGCTGATCTCTTAGATGATATACTTTTTGTTGTATACCAAGTCTAAATATGAAATATTGAGTTAGGCTTCAAACAAGGTCTTCTTCCCGTTCTAATGTTCAGTCATCTTTGGAGCCTTCTGCTTCTTTCAATTAATATTCATATGAAATACTCTGAATCTCAAGAGATAGATTCTTCTTCATCTTCTTTGTTTCATGAGTGTATATGGTCATGTACATAGTCTTCTTCATGTCTCATATAATATGTTTCCTTCTGCAACCTTCACTATAGATTTCTCAGGGTTATCACCTGTGACCGGAAACAAGGTCAACAAAACAAAAAGCTAGAATAATATCCTTTTGATAATAATAGATAAAGCAATAGCATGAATAATCATCATAGTAGCTCCTTTAGAGATATCATTCATGGCTTGTCTGAAGCAATGATCAAAAGTAAGAGATACACTACGAAATGAGGTCAACACTCTTATAGTGGTGTGATCGAACATTCCTCCATGACAACCTGGAACTAACACACGAGGTTTCTCCTAGAGATGGTGTTAGCTATATTAGGAAAATGATTACATTAAGTAATTACTTCTATATGCTCACATTCTACCAAGTATAGTACTTTACAAAGACTGTTATCTCAACTATAGTGGTTACTTGTAAAGGGGTAGCCATCAATCTGTCATGTGTACCTTTGAATCTTATCGACTTGATTAATCAAACCCGGCGCCTTGTCCTCAAGAATGAGTGTGCTTGTGTTTCTTCCAAGTCTCCTTCACTCAAGATGATGAGTGCTTTCTTCAACCTGTTTTCTGTACTAAGACAATATGCTATATTGACAGAAGGTCGGGCTAGAGGATAAACTCTATGATCTCAACTTTTAATCCATCTAGTACCTTGACTCAGATTTTGACCAAAGGTTAGAATGATGGTCATAGCTACAACATGCAACATTGATCAAAATAATGTCATAGAAAATAGATGCATATCAGAATCATCACAGCTGGGTTGCATCATTCCTCTGAATGTGTTGGATCTTGATATCCTTCTGGATCTATGGAAAGAAATGCCTTCTCCTACAAATACCCTTTAAATATTAACCGTTTAAACATGTGTGAGTACATACCTCTGATGACATTTGCAAGTAGAGGCATGATCTAGTAGCAGCGGTAATGATCACCAACTCTTAAGAACTTCAAGGGTGACTGCAACTGGTACTACGACTGCAACTGCAATTGATACTACAACTGGTTATGAGACTGCAACTGCAACTACAACTTAGGGTTTTAAGAGGAAACCCTCATTTTTCAAACTTCAAATTTTGAAATTATGATCCAGGGGATAGATGCGCTGAGTTGAGGCGAGTAAGCTGGTGCAGTTAGATTTATGAAAATCCAACTTTTTCCCCCTCAAACTTGACCAACGGATTTATGGACCGGTGCTTCTGGATTTTTTGGTACTCTGGTACTTCTGGTATTCTGGTTTTCTAGTACTTTGTGAAAATTAGGGTTTCACTTTCTGAGAGATATAGCCACTGAAAAGTTGTGCTGAGGATGCCAAAATGATCCTTGAGGAAGGGTGCACTTTTCTAGATGGTTTTAGGGCTGAAATACTTCACCAACAAAAGGCCCTAATTTGCATGTATGACAATAATGATGTTTTTCACTTTCTCTTGTGAAATATGCTCTCTTCTGCTTAGCTCTGATACCATGTTAAGGTTTAAGCTATTATTAGAGTTCTTTGCATTTCACTAGATAACAATAACATAAGATAAGATCACTGAGAAATACACAATCACAAGAGACACATCATTTATCCTGGGAAAACCTCATGGGGGAGAAAACCTAGCAAAACTTCCTTATTATAGATAGACAATACAATGCCCAGAGATAAATCAAACAAATACAGAAAGTCCTTTCCCAAGAATGTGCCTCTTTCTCTCTCTCTCTCTTCTCCAACTGCAGCTCCGAAACTTGCTCCTCAATGAACAAGTGAGTGTGTGTCTAAATTAGGCGCTAGCCTCCTTATTTATAAAACTCTGGCATGTTTGGAGGTGTCTTTTCATTGGCAGGGACGACTTCTCAATCTGGGTGGTTATAACCACCTTTAATATATTATGGGGCCTCTTTAATATATTCTAGGGACAACTTCTTATTCTTCCTATTACAGCTATGTTTTGACCAATCCGCAAAAGGGGATTTGGTATTTTACAATAGCCGACATGATCAATCCGCAATAGGGGATTGATATAATGAATAATACAACAATAATAATTAGAATACACTTTGCAGTTACATTATTTCAACAAAACAAACTAAGAACGAGACTCTCAAATAATTCCATACCAAGTTTGAGAATTTGCTACAACAAATTCCTAGAAGCTATCGTCCTAAAGACAAGTACCTCGTTTACCTCTATACCAATGCACTCTTAGTGAAATTAGGGTTTCTCCTCAGTAAAAAAGGGCCAAGAACAATCCAAGAAGCTTATCACATGGCTATAAAAATCAAGGAAAATATCTCCTTTTTCAAGGAAGAACACCTCTTTACTCCAGAAATCAATGTTGATGACCCCAAAGATACCCCAAATACTGTTAGTCTAGAGAGATTAGTTTCCCTTGAGATGTTTTTTCGTAAATTCCAGGAAAGAAGGGAGCAAGTCATCGACCAACAAGAGGTTGAGGAGAGGGATCCTAATGAACGTTCCCAATCCCATGAGGAAGAGAAAGAATTTACTCATGCTTCTACCGAGGATAATGAAGAATTGGTTGAAGAGAGAGAGCTTGAATATATCAAACATGATGATGAAGTATTAATGTGTGCTCCTCCCTCTAATAAAGCCATATGAGATCCTATTCCTCCTGCACAAAAAGAAGAGGATGAGGTTAGTCACTTTCCTTCTCAGGTTTTTGATGATACCTTATTCTATGATTCAAAAGGGTGAAGAAGAAAGGGAATCCTTGGACAAGTTAGACCCTCTGTATTATGAAGATAAAGATGTAGGGGAAAGTCATGAGGACGAAGAATTAGTGCTTTCTTTTTCATCTGATGAAGTCATCCAAGTCTTCGATGCTCTTGCACAACAATAAGTGAATATGGTAAGTTATTTCCCTTTCCAAGATTTTGAAGATGCTTTATTTTTTTATTTATAAAGTGAAGAATTGTTAGAGGAGTTGTAATGTCCCAACCCAATATGCTAGGAACATTGCGTTTTTCATTTATTTTTATCTATTTTCTGGTTGAGGTGTTTCATCAAAAACTTTGTTGATTTTAGTCTCATGAGTTGCACTACGGTTTATAATGATGGTTTAATGGGTATTTTAAACCAACAATCAAAGAAGATATAAAAATGGAATATACTCAACAAGATACAAGATCAACAACACAAGAAATAGCCAAAATACCTCAAATCTTATTTATTATTCATATATAGATGACCTCATACAAAATGGAGCATATATGAAATACATATAATAGAATGGAGTGTGCAAATGATGAAGGCTCCAAGATACACTATAATTATGGATATCTAGGCTCCCAAAAGCCTCTCCTGACTAAATACCAAATAATACTGAATTCCAGTTGATACCCTCTGCTGTAGATGATGCCCTCTCTGGCACACTGCACACTTCCTGGCTAGAATAGATCAAGAGAAGTACGAACTCCTCTCTAATGGCCTCAAATCACTGCAAAAATCTATGATAAGGTATATCATATGATGACTAAAAGGTATGAGGAGTCTCTAAGCTATAGATCGACTAAAATACCTCCCAACCAATGATATCTCTACTATAAGTGCACCACTCCTCTTGTAGAACTCATGTTAGCTCATGAATAATGATATGTTTTATAGAACTCCTCCAAAAAGGATAAGGAAGGCGCCCTAGGCCCAATAATCAAATCCCAATGGGTGTGGACCTCTGAAACTCCTCCACTCCTCCAAATCGAATGGCATTTTCTCCTCAAGTCTGCCCTTCTGTTGGAAACACTCTCTAATGTGCATTGTCTTTCTCTCTCTCTCTGAGCCTGCTATTGTTGTAGAATCCACCTATAATTGGGATAAATTGATGTAGAATGGTGAGGGAGGAATCTTTCACCTCCATGACCAAGCTTGGACTGGGTTGGGTGGGATCTTTCACCATTGAGATGATCTCTAGGGTTTGTTAAGTCAAAACCCTCAAAACCCACAAGTGCATGGGCTCACTAGCAAGATGCTATATATCAAACTAATAAACATCATAATGAGAGAATAGAGACCCCTATCTCTTTTTTATCCTCCCTGTTCACCTTGTCTCTCCAAGTGACTTTTACTTTATTTTATTATTAATTAATTAATTAATCATTTTACCTCTAAAAAGTGATTTATCCCTCCTTATGGCTTCTCTAGCCACTTAAAGCCACTTCTCATCATCCTATCCTATAGTGCTATTCCTCCCTATTCTAATGAGCTATTACACTAATAGGTTCCTCCAAGTATTATGCCTAATATGACATTTTTAGTGAATTTAATTAACATATAGCCCATAATAACTCAAAATTACGGAAATCGTCGAAATGTCATGAAACCAAAGCCAAGTTATGCGAAATGGATCATGATGATGAAATAAGATGATCGATGCAATTCGGGCCCAAAAAAACCCCTCAATAGCTCCTATACTCACTATCACCCCCATCTGGTTACTCTGGTCAGCATAACACTTTGTAATATAATGATGTCCCAAAGTGGGGACATTACAACCCTTGGATGTTTTAATCCCTTCATGTTATGATAAATGTAATGACATGGTTGATAATATGGATGAGTTCATACACATTGGGAAGAATAAATGGGATGTGATTGGGTATGATGGGGATCCCATTTATGACATTGAGTTTCATTTCCAAATGTTTCTCTTACAACTACCATATGAGGTTACTACTAATTTTGACATTTGGCAACAAGGAGATGATGCAGTTGTAGATGTTTCCAAGCACCCAAGGGTGACCTAGTTCTATGTTCTCTTGATGATTTTCGGTCATACCTTGAGGATTTTGATGAGTATTCCTTTGAGCACTTGGATTTATTCCATGAAGAAGACTATCAACCATTGTTGTGCTCATATCTTGATAAGGGTGAATATATTGCTTTCCTAGAGAAGGGTACTTGTGACAAGGTTTTCCAGCCTCCTTCGATTACTTTACCTCACTATGTCACTAAGGGTGTAGTTGGGAAACATGTCCCTTGTCTTAAGTTTTCTCCAGGGCAAAGCCTTCTTTTATAATTCAAGGGTAGGTTGAATGCCTTAAGAAGAAATTTGTTATCTTGGTATTCCAACCTTCCCCTGAGAAGTTGTTGGTCATCCTTTAGGTTTTTTCTAGTCCCTTCCCAGACTTCAGGATGTGATGACATCCAAGGTAGCCAACCTTCAGACTCTTTGAGTCAGTCTTTTGAGCCTTTGATTTTTCACGATCCTTTTCTGATATGGATTGAGCACTTTCCTAGAAGTGTAACTTGGCATAATTTTGTCCCTCCCTCCCGCCTCCATGAGCTAGACTATATGACTTCCTATGATATGATGCATGCTATAACTCATGCTATTTTTGTGCTTGAATTGTCATTGTTTTGGTTTATGATGAAGCATAAAGGAATGTATTATGAGGTATTTCTAGGATGGTTTCACTGGTTATATGACTACACCTAACATTCAACTAACAGGTAAGTAGAGGTAGGTAGGAATTTGCATCTATTGTATATACCATTTGCATATCATGTTAGCATAGTTGTAGTTGCATTTTCATATTGTCTTGATTCATTATGTATATATGTATGCTCATAATCATATGCTAGATTAAAGAAGCTTTTACTTGTTTATTTTATCATATATTAACGAAGGGTGATATCACCACCCTAAAGATTACTAATATCCTTTGTTGAGATTTAGCAGGCACAGGTCATACCAAATATTTTCAGTTTCTCATGCGCTCTACGATGAGTACATGTCCCTAAGTTGGAGCCAGATATTATCCCCTAGCCTAGGGATAACTAAGGAGATCATGTCTCGAGGCCCACAGGTCCTAGACATGGAGTACCAAGAGCTAGGAAACTTGAACATATTCAACCCTAAAGGCTAGTGGAAATGAGAAGGATGGCTTGTGATGAGACCCTCTTTCTCTCAGCCATGCAACTGAGATCCATTACCCTAGCTTGGTTACCATATGATGGTAATGGCATATCACTAAATATCCATGATCATGATAGGTCGACTCTTGATGAGACCTCCTATCCTCCAACTAACCCTTTAAGCATTATTAATCATTATTCTTGTGGGTCCCCATTTTTTTACAAATAAGTTTTTCATTGCTTTCTTGGGGGATCCTTGGGCAAAGCATATGGAAGGTTTATACATAGGATTTTATCATTTACCCAACAACAATCCTTCTGGGAATTCAACCCCTTCTTCCCATAGAATGAGGGACAACCCTTCTTGGGTCAATACTCCCTAAAATCCAAAGAGATGGGGAAATGGGAGGAATTAGTGATGGAAAGTGGTAAGTATGGTCGAGAACGATACAATGGATATTCAAGGGAGTTCCTAGTAGAAAACCCATCCCTAAGAAAGACCACTTACGAGGGCACAATGTCAACCACCAAGGTGAAGCAAGGAAAAAGGAATAATGTCCAAGCATATGTCATGAAATCTAAAGTAGTCTAAGATGCAACATACTCAAATGCCTCAAATATTGAAATGACACTTACCATAATACCTGACTTGTACCTCATGGAGCAAGGCCCATTTCCTCTCGAAAGCTAGTTGGTGTGGTGGATTCCATCTAAAAATCTACGACCTATGCGGCAGTGAGAAGGGTCTCCATCTATGCAAAAGGATTTTGCTAGTCATGTAGTCTCTTGACATTCCATATCTACAGCCTAAGGGCCTCGAGACATAATCTCCTTAGTTATCCCACAAAATGGGGATAACATGTTTAGCTCACACAAAATCTAGAATACTATCCCTTCTGGTTGGCACACCAGGCATATAGTCTACAGTGAATATGCATCTAACCACAAGGATTAGGTGATATAATGTGCACACACTATCCATCTATCCTAGGGCTAGGAAAAACATCCAACTATACTCATGGTTGGCCCTCCATCTTGAAAATCTAGGAAAATTCCAKCCCCGAAGGCTCGACACACTGTTGACCCTGTGCGAGGTCATGTTCACTRGTGCCACTGTCAATAATGTCTTCGTGAATGACTACCCACTGCTCCCACACTCTKCATACTACTACCCCCAAAATCACATTTGTAACTCATCACTCACTCTTACGAGGGAAGTCCTTCTGGACTAGGCCAAGCTTGTCCCTGAAATACTCAAACTTTATCTTCGACAGAGGCTTGGTCAAAACATCGGCTATCTKCTCATATGTAACAACATACTGGAGCTTCATTGCTACCTTTTGTACCATGTCTCRGATATAATGGTACTTGATCTCAATATGCTTTGATTTGTCATGAAACACTGGGTTCTCTGACAACTTTATGCAACTTTGGTTGTCACAGAAGGTACAAGTCACCTCAAACTCGAGATCAAACATCCTTGCAAGCAAATTCAGAAGCCACATAGCTTCGCAACTAGATGAACATGATTCTATATATTATGCCTCGATCGTACTGAGTGCCACACTAGTTTGTTTCATGCTGAGCCACGAGATCATAGTTGATCCCAAACTAAAGCAACATCCTAATGTACTCTTCTGATCTGTGACCCTACTGGCCCAATCTGAATCAACATAGCCTTGCAATATTATCTCGTGATCCAAAACATACATGAGTACATATTCAACTGTACCTTTCAGGAACCTCAATATGTGTTTTGATGCCATCAAGTGAACACGACTCGGTTTAACTATATACCGACTCAATGTGTTCACCACAAAACATATATTTGGCTTTGTGTTCATCAAATACATAAATGAACCAATCATCTTTCTATACATGGTGGAATCTACTTTCTCTGAAGATGTATCACTCAATAAATTCAGGTTTTTTACCATTGGTGTAGACATGGATTTACAATCCATCATCCCGAATCTCTTCAATATTTCTACAGTATACTTTCCTTGGTTAAGGAAAATCTCGTGTGATTTTTTCCACACCTCTAAACCCAAGAAATAATGCATCATACCAAGGTCTTTCATCTCAAATTTTGATGCAAGATTTATCTTTCACTCAACGATGAGTTTCTCGTTCCATGTTAGAAACAAGTCATCCACATATAACAACAATATCACTGGTCCATTATCCTCAACCTTGTAGTAAAGGTTGGGATCCGCTTTACTCTTGGTAAAACCAAAGCTCATCAGAAAGTTGTCAATTCTACCATACCATGCCTTGGGTGTTTGCTTCAATCCATAAAAGTCTTTCTTCAACTTGCACACATGTGATTTCCTCTCATGTGTCTTGAAACCTTGTGGTTGCTCCACATACACTTCCTCTTCTACTACACTATTAAGACAAGTTGTCTTAATGTCCATTTGATGTACCTTCCATTCCATTATTATAGCTATCGCAATTATAGGTCTAATCGAAGTGTATCTCTCCATAGCAGAAAATATCTCCTCATAATCTATTTCTTCTTTCTGGGAGAAACCACGAGCCACAAACCTTTCCTTATATTTCTCGATACTTCCATCAACTCAATGCTTTGTCTTCTAGATCCACATGTAACTCACCATTGTATTCTCTTTTGGTCTCAGAACCACATCCTAAACATCATTCTTCATAATGGACTGGTAATCCTCAATCATGACATCCTTCCATAATTTCTTCTCAACAACCTCTTCATAACAAGTAGGCTCTGCATCAATGATATCACTTAGCAATGCCATGTAGCTAGAATATGGTTGTGGTATCTTACTTTCTCTTAAAGTTCTGTCTAGAGCACCATACTTCTCTACATCCTAAATAACCTCTCGATCCCAAGATGGTGTTCTCTTATTTGTAGTCATCTCTCGGGGTGGATCTGCAGGTCTCTATCGTTCTGCCATATCATGATCTTCTACAACATACACTTTTGGTACAACATCATTACATGTACCTGTAACTCTAGGAGCTTCAAGCTCCTCATCATGGTAACATCATTACATGTATATGTAACTCTAGGTTGCATCCTCATTGAAGGTACATATCTTCTAGTCTCAATTTTCTTGTGGCCAAGGATGTAGACTCTATATGCCTTCGATGTCTCACAAGTATACCCTTCTTTCCTAAAGGATCCGACTTCGTCCTCTTCTCCTTTATTACAGGGATGTGTACAACTATATGTATGGATAGTCTACTCCAAGTCTCAACTAGAGACCATCTAAATTTTTTCCTTCCACAACCATCATTATAGCTCCCTCTCAGAGCTATTACCTATGACCTGCTCGTAACAAGAAACAAGAACAACATCTCCATGGTAACCTACATGGAGTTTACAAGATAAACTGTCTAGAACAAAGTCAACAACCAAGAACATATCCTATAGGATATCAATTTATCTTGTGTTGACCACCTATTTCAACTAGGGGGTCAAATCCATGTACCATGAAGTTAGGCACCTGATGGTGCTACCAAGTTGAAGACTTGTTGGTTCTACAAGGCAGTTTTAGCCTTCAACAATTATTTTTGTAATTGGAATTCCCACTGCCCTGTGTGGGATAATAATGTAATGAGTCAGCATGGATCATAGTTATGTCAGTTTCCTAGGACTTCATCATTAGAGGAGCCCCTTTCACTGAGTGTTTTTTTTTCCTCAGGTTATTAATTTGGCCTAACCAGCTTTATTAATTTCCCTTGAGTTTTTCACTTCCACAAATAATCTTCCAAAGTGGTGAAAAGAGTTCTAATGGTCGATCCCTATGGTATCTAGTGTCTAGGAATATTTTAAATTACCATTCTATACATCTTCTAGAGTCTTGCAGAATTACGTCGAGTCTAAGGTATTTTTTAAATTTTTTTTAAATTGCCTACTTAATGGTAAAATTAATTAATTTTTTATAAAAATTGTAAAAACTAGGTCCTTGGAATTTTGATAGGGGTATTTGTGCTCAAAAGAAATGGAATGAGACCCACTACACCCTTGGACTAAGTTTCATCTCAATTTGACAAATTTTTTTAGGTGTTTGTCCATGAGGAGTCTTAGTTAGTCTAAAACAACAATTTAATTGCTTGATTTGACATAGTTAAAATGTCAATTTTTTGTAATATTATCAAAATGGTTAGAGAAAAGATGGGAGATGATGCCTAGACCCATACCTAAGATATCCTACCCCTTTTCTAACCTTAATCCCCCCTTTCCACCTAGTCATCACTTCAAAACGTCATCCCCCTAGGGAAGTTGCACCCCCCTTCTAGAGGAAACTTTAGAAAATTAAAAATAAAGTTGGTGGGGCCCTCCTCTCCCTAAGTGTGCCCTCCTTGAGCCTCCACCTCACCTTTTGACTTATCAAATTTCTTGAAAACTCATTCTCCACTAAGTACCAAAACCCTAACCCTAAGAAGTGTGCCCTCCTCCTTGAGATTCTCAATCTTGCTTAAAGGATGACACTTGGAAATGATCCAAGAGGGGTAGCTCTTGCTTCCCAAGTATAAATGAAGTCCCTCTCCTCCTCATTTTAGATATATTCTTTGTCTACTATTACTATGCTCAAACTTCTCCCACCTCTCCCATCTCTCCCATCTTTTTCTCTTTCTCATTCTTGCTCAACATTTTTGGAGAGAAGCTTGTTGCAAGTATTTGCAACAACCTTCTACTTTCGTTAATAGAAGAAAACTTTGGAGGCCATTGAGTACATCATCCATTGGAGGTGACTTGTTGTGGTATTTTTTTGTATGCATTGTTTACTAGTTTAGAGTAGAGATACCAAGCAAAGTATTTTTCTTGGGTAGATTTGCAATAGTCTTATTGTATATCTATATGAGTAGATTTTAGTTTTGCAAAGTATTTTGTGATATCTAATATCTCTACTCACTCCTTTTCTCTATCTTATAGCTTGCTCACATTATTTGCAGGTCATTTCTAGTGTTGGAAGAACTATTTTCGGATCTAGAAATTAGTTTATTCCAACCATTTTCACCTCCATAATTTTCTGCATTGTATTTCTGTCATTTTCCTTCGTTTTTGGGCATACTAACACTTAAAATAAATCATTTTTAATCACATTTACTTGCTGTTATTTTCTGCAGAAAATTTATGTGTTACCAACACAAATTTTCTTGAGTTTGTGTCACTTTGTGCAGCTTTTCTAGCTAACTTTTGCTTACAAATAATTTCTGTGTTACTAACAAAAGTTTTTTTGAGTTTGTGTCACCTTGTGCAACTTTTCCAACAAGCTTTTTCTTGTTGTTTTTTTGCAGGTTGGTGACCAAAGAGGTGATCAAAAGACCATTTGGGGCCTCTACAAGAAAGATATCAACCTCTCAAGTTCAGGTAACAAGTACCCACTTCTTTCTCCTTCATTTCTCATTGTAATCAAGCCCAAGGGAATCCCAAGGGCTTGCATTTCTTAATTCATTCTAAATTTTCTGAATTTTATTTTCTTAAGTTGCCTACATCTAGGAAATAGTTTGGCAAATCCAACCATCCTATAACATAAGGCTAGGATCTTAGATTTAATTTCCAGTATTGTTATTTTATTGTTTTCCCCACTTGTCATTAGGACAAGGTTGTGTGACTATGATTTATTTCTAAGTTTTTATTTTCAAGTTCTTTTCACCCACTTGTGCACAAAACCGAAAGGCCTTGTCCTCCATCTTGTGCACTTGTTGTGGTTGCTTAATTTAGATTTACTTTTCCAATCATTTCATTCATTCTTTGTTTTCCTACAACTAGGAAAGTGTTTGGCCAAATCAACCATTCTATATCGTAAGGCTAGGTTAATATTATGATTATTGCTTCTATGTTTTCATGCTTAATAGTTTAAAATATTTAGATCTTACAAGTAATCACATGATGTTTTCTTAATCCCATGGAGCCATAAAAATTTACTTGCTTACTTTTCCTTTTCATTTCATTGCAAGTTTGTGTTTCAAGTACTTTGTTCTTTTAAGTCATTTTCTTTTCCAAGTACTTTAATTCTTGCAATTTACTTTTCCAAGTATTTTAATATCTTGCAATTTTTATTTCAAGTACTTCAATTTTCAAGTTATTTATTTCACAAGTACTCTCCTTTCATTTACAAACACTCTACCTTGCAATCACTTAACTACCTTAACTCAACTCAACTTAAGTCAACTTAAACTCAATTTATCTTTAGTTCCATAGGGCCTAAAATTCATCTAGTAATTAGATACACCTTTTACTGTCCCAACTTTGCTATAAAAAAATGGACTTAAGGAAGAAGTAGGGGGTGCTAGATCAGGGATGGTATCATGACACTAGGTGTCCCCCTTTTGGAGTACTTTTGTTCCCCGGATTGACCTGTTGAGCTATGGTGTGGGCTTGTTTGTCTCACTTATTGAACACCCAACAGTCCTTTTGGTATAAGTGGGGAGAGTTCTTGGGAAGTCACTTAGTTTAGGATTCACACTTTGACTTAATAACTTAATTAATCTTAAATTTAATCCACTACAACCTTGGGCAACTTTCATTGATTTATCTTTCATGGTTTATGCTTAATAATCTTGCAGGCACTTCACATTTCCATTTACATTACATGCAATTTTATTTCAGCATTGTGTGGATGTTAACTAAGTGAACATAAGAGTTGCGCACTTGACCTTGGAGTCTTCTTTTGAGCATTTTCATTCAAGTTTTAAGTTGGTTTTGAGTTTTTGGTTCAACCCCTTGAAGTTGCACATTATTTGGAGACAACTTCATCGTTTGGCTTTGTTGTTGTGTATGCCATTGAAACAACACCTTAGAGTTGTGCAGCTTGTGGAGGCACTCTATGTTTGGGCTGGTTGGATTGATGTGTTGTGGTGATATTTCCCTTTGAACAATCTTTCTTTCCCTACACATTCAAGTATCTCAAGTTAGTTGCAAGTTAGTGTTTGTTAGTTTGCTTTGTCCATAATTGTTTAATTGTATCTTTGCATTTTATTGTATCTTTAGATCTTTTTTACTTTGTAGATAGTTATGTTTCATTCATTCGTATCTAGTTCTAATTATAATCTTGCAAAGTACTTTTTTGTATTTAATTGTAATATTTGAAGATTCATAAACTCTTTGTAACTTTAATTGACCCCTTGCCCAACCGGGCTTGAACTTAGGCATTGTGCCTCCAATGACACACTAAGTGGAATGGACTTAGTCTACATTAGCAAGTGTGTATACGGACGACAACATATTTGGCGCCATTGTCGGGGATAAGTCTTTTATCCTTGGTCTAAATGACATAACTAATTTATTCCTTAAAAACTAAGTAATAAACTTTAGTCCCTAATTTTTTTTAAAACTTGGATTGGTTTATTTTTGTTTGGTTTCTCTCCAAGTGGTGACTCCATTTAACAAATATTTGAAGTATACTACTAGGAGCACTTCACAAGGAGTGACTTATTCTTTTCCTAAACCTGAAAAGGTTTATAGGAGGAGATTAAATCACCTTGCTCCTAGAAGGCTACTTGAAAGTCTTGGGGAAGAAGCACTCATTGATATCCATTTTTTGTTTCAAACTAATAATCAACCAATTTTTAATACTCCAACTAATAATCCTAACGTAATCATGAGTGCCTTTTTGAGACCTTTGAATTTTGCAACCATTCAAGGGTCTCCTCACGCAATTCCTGAAAAAGTTATTGAGAAGATGCCTTGTTTTCATGGGAACAATGTTGTTAGTGCACATTTTCACATTCTAAATTTTGATCTATGTGTATGAAAATATTATCGGGGTCATGCTGAAGAAGATGTTAAGATGACATTGTTTGTCTACTCTTTTGAAGGGAATGTTGCAGAATGGTTTTCAGAGCAAGATCCCAACAAATTTAGCACCCTAGCCAAAATAGTTACAGCTTTCAAAGAAAGGTGGGGTGACCAAAAATAGAACATATTTCTACTAGATGCCCTTAGCTCAAGTCAGAAAAAAGAAAATGAAACAATGGAAGAATTTAATAAGAAGTTTAATGACTTGGTAAAAAGTCTCCCTAATACAATAAATCCTTCAAATGATGCAATTTTAATTTACTATATGGAAGCTTTTGAAGGAGAAATGAGATATCAGTTAAGGGATAAGGATCCTCAAAATATTAAGGAAGCACAAACTTTTGTAGTGAGGATTGATAAGAATATGAAAGATGCTAGGAAGTCCAACATTCCTGTTTTTTCTAGAGCTTCTTCTTCCAAGAGTGTTGAGGAGAAGAAGAAGAAAGTAGAGGGTCAAGAGTCTTCCAATGATGGAATTATGCAATTAACCCAACTGATTAAGAAAATGGAAATTAACCATGGCAATCAAATGAATGTTTTTCAAAATAGATTGATCACTATGGAGAGGGCACAAGCTAATAGATCTCATCATAATCCAAATGATAAGTGGTCAAAGAGAACTCCTCCACTTGATCAAAGGCCACCTAATCCTTTTGATTCCACCAACTTGGTAGATCATCAAGCCATACCTTATTGTAGGCTTTGTGGTGAATTTCATGAGGAAATGACTTATCCAGTTTTTATTGAGGGTTGTGATGAAGATGACTATGATAATCAAGGAAATGAACAAGTTAATATGTGTGGTAGGAAGTATAATGTTGGAATGTATGATTGGATGGAATTTGTTGAACAAGGTAGCAGTGCAGGTTGCATGAATAATGTTTTTGATAAGGAAACCAAAAAATTTGGGCCTAAGCCTACACCCCAATAAGTTTCAGAAATGGCTAAGTATAGAGACATTACTTACCAAAGGAATGGAAACAGAAATCATGATAGAAATCAAGAAAATATTCCCAAGGTAGTTCCAAATCCTCTTAAGTCAAATGTGCATGCTAGATCAGATTTAAATATTGACTTAGGTGGACGGTTAAGTAATGCAAAGATGTTGGTTCCGGTTTTAGAAATCATCAAGATCCCTTCTCAAAGGGAAAAATTACTTAAATCCATAGAATATCCTCCTCAAAATATCGTTGATAGACAACCAACAGTATCTTACCAAGATGCACCAGTAATCTTTCAGAATTGGGATAGGGGGAATGAAAAGAATCAACCTTTTTTTCCTTTCTCTACTTGTGAACAATAAAGTGCTTCATAATTGCATGCTTGACTCAGGGGCTAGTTCAAATGTTATGACTAAGAAGGTAATGGATCAATTAAACTTAAGGATATCTAGACCTTACCATAACATTTGTGCCATGGACAGTAAAATGATTAAATTGCATGGATTAATCAAGAGTTTTCAAGTACACTTAGCAGTTTTTCCAGACATCATCGTTGAAATGGATATTGTTGTAATAGATGTGTGTAATGCTTGGGGAATTTTTCTTTCTAGGAAAACAACTGTAGATTTGGGATTTGGGAGGTAATTTACAAATGGATTTAACTTATGCTACCATCCCTACTCCAGATGGAAATACTTTTAAGTTGAATAGAGAGTTTGAAAGGAGGTATTATGTTGAAGACCCAAAATATCCTAGAAATGAATTAAAGTATAGAGAGGATGATCTCGGTAATTATGCTATTTTATATAAGTCTATAGTGCCTTTAGAAGAGGAAATTAAATATGCTAGAGTTGATGAAGTTTGGTATCTGAATTTTGATGGTGCTTTTTCTAGATTTGGAAAAGGTGCAGGAATAGTCATTCAAGCTCCAAATGGTCAAGAATTTAAGTTTGCTTATAGATTGAAGTTTGATGCAACTAATAATGTGGTTGAGTATGAGGCTTTGTTGCTTGGTTTGAAGGTTTGCAAAGATATGGGTGTCAAATGTTTGAATATCAAGGGGGACTCAGATTTAGTCATTCAACAACTTAAGAATAAGTTTGCTTGCAAGTCAGAAAGATTAAAGAAATATAGGAATGCAATATGGGACTCCATTGAAGATCTCGATGCTTTGAATATTATTGCTATTCCTAGGGAAACAAATTCTAAGGATGATGAGCTAGCTGTAACTGCTTCCACACTTCAACTTTCCCATGAGTTGATTAAAGAGAATATTTCTGTGGAAGTAATTTTTAGACCCTTAGTTCTAGATAATATGGATCATTGACAAATTTTTGATGATGATAAACAAGTTATTAGGTTCTTGACTCAAATTTAAGAATTTTCTGATTCTTATGTAAATGATAAAGAGGAGGGTTGTAACTACACAAAAAAATGACAATAAGGCTAATCCAGTTCCTAGGCGCCTTATTGCACAAGAAAATATTTTTGAAAGACAATATGGCCACAAGCATAAGGAAGAGTCGAATGAAAAACTATGTGACCACTTGGAGGTCAACATAGGAAATGATAAAGAGCATAGGATGGTGAAAGTAGGCAAAACTACCCCTATAGAAGAAAGAAATGAAATTGTCAAATTATTAAGGGAATATAGGGATGTTTTGGCTTTCAATTATGATGAACTCAATGTCTATAGGGAGGATGTGATTCAACATGTGATTCGTTTGAAGGAAGATACTAAGTCATTTAGACAAAAATTGAGGCAGATTAACCCCAAGTTAGCTCCTTTGGTCTAACAAGAGTTACAGAAAATGTTAGAAGCAAGAATTATAGCCCAAACTAGATATTCTTCATGGTGTTCAAACTTGGTTGTTGCTAGGAAGAAGAATGGAAAAATCAGGCTATGTATTGATTTCAGGAACTTAAATATTGCATGCACAAAGGACAATTATCCTCTTCCCAAGATGAAAACTTTTCTACAAAGGGTAATAGGATCATGAATGATTTCCATGCTTGATGGTTTTTCAGGATATAATTAGATCAGACTTAAGGAGAAATATAGGCATAAGACTACTTTTACTACTCCATGGGGTACCTTTGAATATTTAAGAATGTCATTTGGTTTATCAAATGTTGGAGATTCTTTTCAAAGAGCTATAGATTATGCCTTTAGAGAGTTAACTGGAAAATTATTTGAAATATATCAGAATGACTTGACAATCTTTTCTAAGGATGGAAAGTGTCATATTAGTCAACTTAGACAAGTTTTTGAAAGGTGTAGAGAGTTTTGAATTTCCTTAAATCATGCTAAGTCAGTCTTTGGGCTGACAAAATGTAAACTCTTGGGCCATATTATTTCAAAAGATGGGGTCAAATTAGACCCAGAGAGAGTCGAAGCAATTGGAAAGGTTCCCTTGCCTATTTCCAAGAAATATCTCCAATTCTTCCTAGGCTAGACCAATTTTGTTCATAGGTTCATTTCTAATTAGGTTGAAATTGTGAAACATATATATAAGTTTCTTAAGAAGGATGTTAAGTTTTAATGGAATGATGAAAGTAAGAGAGCATTTCAAGATATTAAAACTGCCATATCTGAATCTCCCGTCCTTATTAGTCCAAATTATTCTAAGGAATTTCATATTTTCTCTTTTTCTTCTGAAGATACTATTGTTGGTGTATTACTTCAGAAAAATGATCAAGGCCATGATCAAACCATTTCATAAATGAGTATGGCCTTGCAGAATGCAGAATTGAAGTATCCCATGTTTGAGAAACAAGTGTATGCCTTGGTGAAGTCACTAAAAAAATTTAAAGTCTTCATTGGATAATAAAAGGTAATTGGTTATGTGCCTAATTCAATAGTTAAGGATGTCTTATCTCAGTGAAAAGAATTATGCTCAAGGGGTAGATGGATTGCTAAAATCCAAGAGTATGATTTGGAAATCAAACTCAACAAGTTGGTTAAGGGTCAAGGTTTAACCAAAATGTTAACTGAAGGGAATGAAAGGGCCTTGGGTATGATTTTTCATAACAATAATCAAGAGATCTACCCTAATATATTAAAGCTTGAACAGGTTGAGTGGTATGCATATATTATATTCTATTTTAAAAATCTTACTTTTCCAAGTCATCTAGTGGGTCATAAGAAAAGAGATTTGAGGTTAAAATATTCTAAGTATGTCCTCACTAGAGATTGATTAGAATGGAAAAATATTGATGGAGTTATCCTTATATGTGTGGATGATGTTGAATCAAAGAAACTAGTGGATGAATTCCATGTTGGGTTTTGTGGTGGACACTTTGCATCTAAAACTACTACACAAAATCCTTAGAGAAAGTTATTATTGGCCCACAATCGTTTTAGATGTGCATCAGTTTGATAGAAAGTGTGAGCCTTGTCAACTTTTCACAGGAAAGAAAAATTTAGTCGCCCTCCCCTTGCAACCAATTGTGGTTGAAGCACCTTTTCAGCAGTGGGGTTTGGACTTCATTGGAAAGTTAAAGGATAATTCAAGTAATGGGTATTCATGGGTTATTACAGCTACATATTACTTCACCAAATGGGTTAAAGTCATTCCTACAAACTCAACAACTGAAAGGGTTGTGATGGATTTCCTTGAAGATACAAATATTATTAGATTTGGGGTGCCTTAAAAAATAGTGACAGATAATGCTAAGGATTTTTGTTCAGCGGAAATGTCTTCCTTTTGTTTCAAGTATGGTATTATCTTGTCACATGAATCAGATTACTATCCCTAAGGAAATGGTCAATCTGAGTAAAGTAATAAAAGTTTAATGACCATAGTTAAGAAAATTGTTGGAGAAAACAAGAGATCTTGGGATAGTAAGATTAAGCATGCATTATGGGCTGACATAATTACTAAGAAAGTATCAAAAGGGAAAATTCCTATTGATTTAGTGTATTGTTTGGAGGCTAGGTTTCCAGTGCACCTTAGACTCCCCACTTATGGTTCAATTCAAGATTTTTCTATAGAACATGATGCAATTCAGAACAGGGTCAATCATATTATAGAGCTAGATGAAAACAAAAGAAGGGCTTATGATCAAAATTGTAGAAATCAGAGTAAAGTTAAGAAATCTTTTGATAATTCATCAAGGCATAGGGACTTCATAGTTGGGGATATAATTTTGTTATGTGATAAAGGTAGAGAGAAACCAGGAAAACATGGCAAGTTCGACAATTTGTGGTGGGGTCCATATGTGATCTGGAAATAACAGGTCCTAATTCCTTCCATCTCAGCCATTTGGATGGTGAGCCCATTAACATTCCAAGGAATGGGCAACAAATCAAACTATGCAACTTGGTGTCTAAAGGGACACCATTTGTAACATATATCTAGCCCTTCTCCTTTATTTTCAGTTTTATATTATTCCATCCATTATGTAATTATGTTACTTAGATGTTTTGTTGTATCATAGTTTCATTTTGTAATTGTTTTACAATAGTTATTTCATTTTGTAATTATTGTTTATAACATTTTAATTATTCATTTTATACATGTATTTATGTTGGGTATTGGTGAACACTTTGTTTTGTAGATTCTAGATTCTCGTATGCTCTCCTTCCCAAGTGAAGATCAAAAACATGTCCCCATGTGGATCCATATGTCGACCACCTATTTCAACTAGGGGGTCAAATCCATGTACCATGAAGTTAGGCACTTGATGGTGCTACCAAGCTGAAGACTTGTTGGTTCTACAAGGCAGTTTTGGCCTTCAACATTTATTTTTGTAATTGGAATTTCTGCTCCCCTGCGTGGGATAATAATGTAATGAGTCAACATGGATCATATTTAGGTCAGTTTCCTAGGACTTCATCATTAGAGGAGTCCCTTTCACTGATTGTTTTGTTTTCCTCAGGTTATTAATTTGATCTAACTAGCTAGCCTTATTAATTTCCCTTGAGTTTTTCACTCACAAAAATAATCCTCCAAAGTGGTGAAATGCGTTCTAATGGTCGGGCCCTATGGTAGCTAGTGTCTAGGAATATTTTAAATGGCCATGCTAGACATATTATATAGTCTTGTAGAATTCCGTCGAGTCTAAGGTATTTTTTTTTAATTTTTAAAATTGTTTAGTTAATGGTAATTTTAATTAATTTTTGATAAAAATTGTAAAAACTGGGTCCTTGGGATTTTGATAGGGGTATTTGTGTTCAAACGAAATGGAATGAGACCCCCTACACCCTTGGACCAAGTTTTAGCTCAATTGGACAAGTTTTTCTAGGCATTTGTCCATGAGGAGTCTCAATCAGTCTAAAACAACAATTTAATTGCTTGATTTGACATAGTCGAAATGCCAAATTTTTGTAATATTAGGAAAATGTTTAAAGAAAAGATGTGAGATGGTGCCTAGACCCATGTCTAAGCTATCCTAACCCTTTTTCTAACCTTAATCCCCCCTTTCCACCTAGCCATCACTTCAAAACGTCATCCCCCCTAAGGAAGTTGTGCCCCCCTTCTAGAGGAAACTTTAGAAAAATAAAAATTAAGTTGTTGGGGCTCTCCTCTCCCTAAGTGTGCCCTCCTTGAGCCTCTGCCTCACCTTTTGACTTGTCAAAGTGCTTGAAAAATCATCATCCACTAAGTACCAAAACCTTAACCCTAAGAAGTGTGCCTCCCTCCTTGAGATTCTCAATCTTGCTTAAAGGATGACACTTGGAAAGGATCCAGGAGGTGTAGCTCTTGCTTCCGAAGTATAAATGAAGGCCCTCCACTCCTCATTTCAGATATATTCTTTTCCTATTGTTAGTATTCTCAAATTTATCTCATCTCTCCCATCTCTCCCATCTTCCTTTCTTTCTCATTCTTGCTCAACATTTTTTGAGTGAAGCTTGTTGCAAGTATTTGCAACAACCTTCTACTTTCATTAATAGAGGAAAGCTTTGGAGACCATTGATGTGTGGAGAGTATTCTTGGTACACCATCCATTGGAGGTGACTTGCTGTGGTATTTTTGTGTATGCATTGTTTACTAGTTTAGAGTAGAGATCCCAAGCAAAGTATTTTGCTTGGGTAGATTTGAAATAGTCTTATTGTAGATCTAGATGAGTAGATTTTAGTTTTGCAAAGTATTTTGTGCTATCTTATATCTCTACTCACTCCTTTTCTCTATCTTGTAGCTTTCTCACATTATTTGCAGGTGATTTTCAGTGTTGGAAGAGCTATTTTCAGATCTGGAAAATGGTTTATTCCAACCATTTTCACCTCCATAATTTTCTGCATTATATTTCCGTCATTTTCCTTGGTTTTTGGGCATACTAACACTTAGAATAGGTCATTTTTAATCACATTTACTTGTTGTAATTTTCTGCAGAAAATTCATTTGTTACTAACAAAATTTTTTTTGAGCTTGTGTCACTTTGTGTAGCTTTTTCAGCAAGATTTTGCTTGTAGAAAATTTCTGTGTTACTAACAATTGTTTTTTTGAGTTTGTGTCACTTTGTGCAGCTTTTCCAACAAGCTTTTGCTTGCTGGTTTTTTGCAGGTTGGTGACCAAAGAGGTGATCAAAAGACCATTTGGGGCCTCTACAAGCAAGAGATCAATCTCCCAAGTTCGGGTAACAAGTACCAACTTCTTTCTCCTTCATTTCTCATTGTAATCAAGCCCAAGGGAGTCCCAAGGGTTTGCATTTCTCAATTCATTGTTAATTTTCTGCATTTTATTTTCTTATGTTACCTACATCTAGGAAAGATTTTGGCAAATCCAACCATCCTATAATGTAAGGCTAATATCTTAGATTTAATTTTCAGCATTGTTATTTTATTTTTTGCCCCACTTGTCATTAGGACAAGGTTATGTAGCTAGTATTTATTTCTAAGTTTTTTTATTTTCAAGTTCTTTTCACCCACTTGTGCACAAAACTAGAAGGCCTTGTCCTCCATCTTGTGCACTTGTTGTGGTTGCTTAGTTTATATTTACTTTTTCATTCATTTCATTCATTCTTTGTTTTCCAGCTACAACTAGGAAAGATTTTGGCCAGGGCAACCATCGTATATCGTAAGGCTAGGTTAATATTATGGTTATTGCTTCTATGTTTCCATGCTTAATGGTTTAAAATATTTAGATCTTAGAAGTAATCCCATGATGTTTTCTTAAGCCCGTGGAGGTATAACAATTTACTTGCTTACTTTTCCTTTTCATTTCATTGCAAAATTTTATTTCAAGCACTTTGTTCTTTCAAGTCATTTACTTTTCCAAGTACTTTATTTCTTGCAATTTACTTTTCCAAGCATTTTAATATCTTGCAATTTTCATTTCAAGTACTTCAATTTTCAAGTTATTTATTTCACAAGTACTCTCCTTTCATTTACAAGAACTCTACATTGCAATCACTTAACTACCTTAACTCAACTCAACTTAATTCAACTTAAACTCAATTTATCTTTAGTTCCATAGGGCCTAAAATTCATCTAGTAATTAGATAGACCTT
>ML791897.1:167202-187507 GCA_009831015.1 Picea engelmannii
GAAAAACCTTCATTTGGACTCTCAAAATGGCCCCGGAAGTTAAAACCTGCTAAAAATAGTAAATTGCCAAAATTGCTAGAAAACTATTTTGAGCCATTTGGAAAAGGTGGGTGGCCACCGATATCCACCTGGATCACCTTTGGCTACAAATATTGCTTTGTATTTATCAACACTTTCATCAAATCCATGCTTGATATTATATATCCACTTGGAAGTCACTATAGACTTCCCTTCTAGTCTCAGAACAATAACCCATACATCATTCTTCAAGATGGAATGATATTCTTCTGTCATGGCATCTTTCCATACCTGCTCACCTTTCTCCTCTCCGTGAAAATAAGGTTCAGAATCAATGATGTGTCTCATGTCTGAAAAATAGCTTGAAAATCACTTTGGTCTCTTGCTCTCTTGGGATGTGCCTTGAGGGGTTGCATGTCCCTCTACCTCTTGCAGAGTGTTTCGAGCCCAGACAAGCCTTTTATACCCTACTGCAATGTCTCTAGGGATATCAACTAGAGCAGTTGGATCAGCTGGAACAACTGGATCGACTGGAATAATAGCTATCTCCCTTTGAACTGCTAAAGGGGGAGAAGGTACTATCTCACTGTCAATCTCCATATGATATTCTCTAGATATTTGAAAGGATATATCTTCTTCAAATATAACATCACTTCTTACCTCAATCTATCTCTTTCCAGGGATGTAGATCCGATATGCCTTCGACGATTCACTGTATCCCACAAATGTACCCTTTTTCCCTGAAGGTTCTAGCTTGGATCTCTTCTCTTTGGCTACATGAAAATATACTGGGCACCCAAATATCCTGAAGTATCCAATCTCAGTATTCACTCCAGTGAAGGATTCTTTGGGAGTTATGTTCTTCGAAATATGATGAGGACTCCTGTTTTGAACATATACTGCTATCACAGATGCTTTTTTCCCACAAATTCATAGGTAGACTCTGATCATGTATCATCTCTTTGGTTGACTCGATGATGGTCATGTTCTTCCTCTCCACAACCCCATTTTGATGAGGGTTGTAAGGAACTGTGTACTCCCTCTTGATCCCTGCTTCAATACATAAATTGTTGAAATCCTTGGAGGCGTATTATCCTCCATTATCTGATCTTATTACCTTAATCTTTCTTCCAGTCAGGTTCTCAACCTGAGATTTGAATTCTTGAAATTTTGCAAGGACTCCATCCTTGGTCTTCAGGAATTAAATCCAAGTTTTCTGAGAGTGATCATCTATGAAGAGTACATAGTACACATATCCATTTAGGGAGGAAATAGTCATTGGCCCACACACATCTGAATGTATCAATTCCAAGATTTCCTTTGAGCTATTGTCACTGCTCAAGAAGGACCCTTTGGCATTCTTTCCAAGGGTACAACCTCTGCAAACACCTTTATGCTGAATCTGTATCTCTAGAAGTCCTGTTACCATTTTCTCTAGAGTTAGAATAGATTTATAATGAATGTGAACAAGTCTCCTATGCCATAGCTCACTCAAGATGATAGTATCATGTGATAGGGCCTGGATTGGTCTGATGGTCAGTTGGTATAGGATGCTTTCTCAAACACTAATTAATTTGGAATAATTTTGTGTGAGTCCTTGTGCCATGCAAGAATGTTTCCTTCAGAAAAGGTAACCTTGTAGCCTTTGTCTTTTAAGGAAGAAATGGAGACAAGGTTCCTCTTCATCCCAGGTACATATATTACTTCACTTGACTGAAGATGCATGTCAGAATCCAGTTGGAAGGTAGAATTTCCAACCCCTTTCACATTATATCTGGCATCGTCTCCAAGTACATCATGTATATTGGTCTCTTTCTCAACAATATTAGTCAGGTGATCTTTAAAACCAATCATGTTCCTGGAGGAAGCACTGTCAATTAACCAAGTATCATCATTAGTAGGAACCATACCTGAGAGTTTTGAAATGAATAAGAAGGATTCTTCTTTGATGTCTTCATCTCTTTGAAGTATTGGCTTCCAGGAATTGTATTTTCTTGATCCATCAAGGTTATCTTCCATCATAGTTCTATTCATCATATTTTAGATTCTTCACAAACCCTTGCCAACTAGGCTAGAAAACCTAATGTCTAGGATACACTAGCAACCTTAGGTTTTTTTGGGTTTATGACTACCAACAATAAGCCTTGAAAGTCATAAGAACACCGGTGATCTGAAAATCTCCTTCAATGAGCTGTAGAAACCCTAAGTTTGAATTTGTTTGCAGAAAATTGCGAAACCCTAGGGCCAAAAATCCAAAATGCTCGGAAATGAAATCTGAAGCTTGTTGGAGGTGAGTTGAAGGAGGCCATACACTCCTATATAGTTTTTAGCCACATTGTCCAAGTTTAAGGTGTTGAAATCACCCAAAAGGAGAGGGTCGTATGGATTTTCTAGGAACCCTAGGAGGGTCGTACGGTTCTGCGAAGGAGGAGGACAACTTGCTTGAATCTTGTGCAATGGGTTCTTCAAGACCTATGCTCTGATACCATGTTGAATTTTCACTATGCTAGTCTCAAGCATGAAGTTTATTTCATTTTTAGCATTTAATTGAACCATAAACAAATGCAACTGCACCATTAACAATTGCTGCAATAACCAATATCACAAGAAGAAATACCATGCACAAGAACAAAAGAAATATCCTAGGAAACCCTTCTCAACAAGGGAAGAAAACCCAACAACCCTTTTCTATATTCTCAAGAGAAATACCTACCACATCATATACCTAGCACACAAAAGGGTGCTCTCCAAAATGAAGCTAGTGCCCAAGAGAGGTGCACACTTCAACCCTAGAATATGTACTTGTTGAAATTTCCAAAATCACATGTGTGTTGTATTTCATCAATGGGGAAATCACCCTTATTTATACTAGAATGGACACATCAAAAGTGGTGTCTATTGGCACAACACGACCGACCTCAATAACTCATAATATAATTAATAATTTCAATATTAATTATCTTTTACATTAATTGTATTTCACTTTATGGTGGGGCCGATCTGTACCCTTTACATCACAATTAGGGTTACAAGTAAATATTACTCTTAAACAATATAACAATGGATATCACAAACCCACTATTTCTCAGCCACTAGGGGCATGTCCACTTGTGCTCAGCCATAGGGACTTCCTACTCAACATATCTCTATGTCTCATAGGAGAATCATCTGGACACACACCGACTAGTGCTCAGACACTATGGGTACGTCCACCTATGATCATCCATAGGGACATCCTACTCAACATATCTCTATCTCACTAAGTCTCACAAGATAATCATCTGGAGTACCACATCGTATCAACTTTCTACACATAGGAAAACAATACACTCATCACATGGGCACCTTCACCCCTCCCAGGGGTATACACATCGATTCATCTCAAATGACACACCCATCTCATGGGAATATTCCCCACACAGGGGCACACAATGTTCCATATTAGTCTCAGAGATGAACAAAGCACCCATCTCATGGGCACACCCAACTCATGGGGTCTCTCACAGGCCGACTCACTTAGTCTGTGTATTAGAGGATGTCTCACGAAGTTGTAATCAACAACATTGTGAAGCTATCATTATATATACATTGATGTTATAAATTTCTATTTTCTTCATCTTGTATATCAACTCATTTCTTTTATTGAAAGTCCAAGTTTTTACGAAGGACTAATATCAATTGTTACTTGCAAATAATGTTTTCTTGTTGTCTTGTTCTGGGAAGGTACACTTAAGCATATATTTGCTTCATATTATTAAACCTTTGGGAATTTCTGATTAGTGTGACTTGAGAGAGTGGAATAAATTTTCTTGATGTTATTACCTTTTCTTTCTCAAACCCCCAGGTCATCGGGGACGTATCCCCTGGGATTTCACCCCTAAAGAGAAAGAGGTGTCTTATTTAGGTGACAGTGATAGGACAACCTCCTGTTACGTCAATTTATTGTTCACTTTCCTTTGTATTTTGGGAAAGTACAAATTGTTCGATAACATTTTGGCGCCGTTGCTGGGGAACACTGAGTCAATTCTCCTCAAAGGCGACACTTTTTGGTAAGCCTTTCCTAGAAATCCTTTACTTTCAAAAATTACCTGGCGAATCCACTGAGGGTGATCCCCTCATCACTTTGATAGTTTCAAGAAAAATATCTAGTGACTCCACAAATCTTGGGGAGGTATACCAACCCTCCCCAGTCCTTTAGAAGAAAACCTCCCCAAAATTCTCCCATAGTAAAATCATTATTTGGAGGCAATCTTCCTTTAAACAAAATGTCTAGCACAGGAACTCATAATGTTAATCCAAACCAATATAATAACCAAAATCAATGGTCTTCCAAGCTCTTCGAACCATTAGACATGACAAGTATACCAAGATACCCTAGGAAAATGCCTCCTAAGTATGAGAAGTGGTTGCCTAAATTCAATGGTAATGATGTAGTTAGTGTTGAGAATCATATGAGTAATTTTTGGGCCTTCTTTCAGCTTCATCCCATCAATGATGATGTTGAGGATCTAGCCATGAAATTGTTCTCTGCTACCCTCCATGATGGCGCTAGACGTTGGTACAATGGTCTCCTTGATGCTAGTATTAAAACCATGGATAGGTTGGGGGAAGTATTCCTCAAACAATGGAGTGTCAAGGAAGACCCCAAAATGCTTTTTATAAGGATGAATAACCTCGTAAAACAAGAGAAATGAAACCATTAGATAATTCCATGACAAATTTGAAAATTTGATGTAGAAGATCCCAGTGAGCCATCATCCTTCTGATAGTTTCCTTATATTTCTCTATACCAAAGTCTTTACAAGACATTTGGGATAAATCCCCTAAAACAATCCAACAATCCCAAGAAGTAGCTACAAGGATTGAAGATAGCCTTTCATCATCTAGACTTGAGCCTTTCTCATCCCCAAGAGTCAGAATGGATGCTAAACGTAGGATAGTCCACAATGATGAACCTACCTCAAACATTAGCACTAGCTTGGAAAAGATACTACTGATTGTAGATGGCATGGTCAAAACCCAAGAACTAATTATGAGTAGGATTGTCAACCTAGAAATAACTCAACAACAAGCCCCTAGGGTTCCTTACAAAGGGAAATTTCAGAAAGGGAACCAAGTTTTTAGACCAATGAATGATCAAGAGGTCCCCAATACTTTATCCCCTGCAAATGTAGTAGATGAAAATCCTTGGTGCTTACAATGCAGAGAGTCACATTGGGAGCATGAGTGTCCTTTAAACAATGGTGATCATGACCAAGTAAAAATTGTTAACCATACCACTAAAAACCCTCAATATTACCTTATTTTCACACTTGAAGAACATCAAGAAGGAATAAAGGAAGAAAACAGGAAGGCTAGGATGGAGGCGATAAATAACCTTGACCAAGAATCAAGATAAAAGTTGAAGAAGCAAGAATTACAAGTATATACTAGGAAAAAAAGAATGAACCAACCTCTCTCTACTATTCTTATAGTTTCACACACAAGACCTCCACCTATGAACATACTTCTTCATAAGTGTTGGTCCTAAAGTCTACACCTGATTGCTAAAGGGAAAAGGTAGGCCACCTCAATTTTTGGGATGATTATTATTTTGATAATTTGGTTTTTTGGGTCAGTTAAAGGGTTGGTTTTACCAAGACAGGAGCATGGTTAGGTTGGAAAAATGATGTGTATGAGGGTCCTCCTTGGCTGGTGGCACACTAATGACATACAAGTGAAATAATAGAAGACAAAGGGAAACAACAAATTACTCAATGAATAATCCGCTGCAAGAAGTTCAATACTTAAAATATCATTTCAAGACATTAAACATGTATCAAAAATGAAATTTCTCCCACAGGTTTCACTAAAAACAAATATTCACCAAGCATTAGTTGTTTTCACAGGTTGCATATCAATAAAGACAAGTTATACAATAGTCGAAGAAAATGAAATGTACTTTGCACAAATCAAAACTACATTCAACATAAGATAAAAAAAACATGAATATTTGAATGAAACACTGTCATCAAGAGTATATTCACCAGATAGAGATATTTAATCCATGCATCGAATGGGTCCAACCAGTCTGATGTATTTCTATGATTTCCCAAAAATCTATCCCCCCCTCAAAATATACAGAAACTGCATATTTATCCAAGTTGCAGAGACACTCGTCCATCTAGGACTCAGACTTAACTCTACATTAACAATTGTAGAATGACTAATTAAGTTGAATAAAACACTGTTGGAGTACACCAATGATACTTCACACTTGACTTGATAAAAAAGAGTGGTTCTTATCACACATAGAAGACCACTTATTATGATTTAAACTTAATAGAGTCTTGAACTGAATAATTGAAAAATGATACTAGCAATGAAACTAGACTGATGCGAGCACTGGAATGAACTGAGACTATGGCAGAAAATGATTCGAAGTGACAGAGTTGAGTCCTGCATTGATCATGGTGTGCACGCATGTTGTTGGAGGCCACTGAAGACAACTAGATGTGCAACGCGTAAATATCCCAGAGTGACATTGTGACCTGATGTCATATAAGCACGTGATTGTGGAAGTTGTCAAAGGTTGTTTGGGTTCACACCTCTCCGACCCCCGCAATCCCCCACCAGCTACCAAATACCCCATAATCTATACCATGGTTTCAATTGCAAGATTTCTATGGAAAATTAATGTTTGAGAATTTTACGTCCTCACAATGAAGTGTGGTCATCAATCGTGTCGCAATATATGATCCAGGTGACCCTACTACTTTAGCACCCCTGCTAAATTTCTATATGTCTTCCATGTGTCCTGACATATGAGTGCCATATGTCTCAGGCGAATGAGTGCCATGTGTCTCCAGGACTTTGGGCTTTGGGAGTTTATGAATGTTTTTCTTGGAAATCTCCTGAAGTAGTACGGGCCCTGTTGACGTGGCAAGCTCTCGGGACTTCGAGACTTCGGGTTTCGGGACCTCAAAATGTAAAGCATGGAAATATCCTGAAGTGGTATGGCCCCGGTTAACGTGGCAGTCTCTTGTCACTTCGAGACTTCGTCTCTTCGGGTGATATTCCTTTCTTACTTACTACGAAGATCAACGGTTCTTGTTGATTTGAGATCAATGGTCCAAAATTACTTTGGGAGTTCAATCTTAAGGCCTTTTCAATGCATAGTTCTTACAATCCTCTAGAGTGTTGTATCTTCTAAGTGAGAGCTCTGCCTCCACGTGTCCTCTTGTTTTGGACAACCGAGATTCACTTCAAGAGTTCGAGCTTCAAGAGTTTTCTTCTTCTTTCTTGCACAATCCTCCGAAGTGTCATATTTCTGAAGTGTGAGATATGCCTCCATGTGTCCTCCTGTTTTGGACGACTGAGATTCACTTTGGTTGTTCAGGCTTTGAGAGTTTTCTTTTGCTTGCTCGTGCAATCCTTCGAAGTTTTGTATTTCCAAAGTGTGAGATCTACCTCCACGTTTCCTCTTGTTTTGGACGACCAAGATACACTTCAAGAGTTTTCTTTTGCTTAATTTCACAATCCTCCGAAGTGCCATATTTTTGAAGTATGAGATCTTCCTCCACGTGTCCTCTTATTTTGGAAGGTAAAGATTCAATTCAATAGTTCGGTCTTTGGGAGTTTTCTTTCGCTGCTGCAAAGATAAATGGCTCTTGTTCACTTGAGATCAACGGTCCACAATTACTTCTAGACTTCAGGAGTCCTTTGCTCACTCAACTTCTACTGGTTTTCTACCGTAGTACAAGATCACCTGATACATGTCCCTTTCTTGAAGATCAACAACCACGAGTGATTTCAGAGACTCAAATTTCTCATTCTTTAATTTCCCTTCCCGATATTCACAAAACGAAGATGCTCATCCGTAGTGGGATCGATATCCACCATTGATCTATTGATCTCGAAAGATCAACGATCGTGAGCGATTGTGGGCTCACAACTTGCAGAAAATTTAATTTGCTTCCCGATCCCCGTAATGACCCCCCACCTTCGATCTCTCTCCAATGAGATCTAACGGTCGTGACTTAATATTTTCTTGATCTGATGGATGAAAAATAAACCCATTTGTTTGCTTGTATTCCAAGCCCGAAATAGACTACTCTGAATGATGCATTTTTTCTAATGGTTTCTTACTGTGCATACAAGGGAACTGGTGGACCTGGATGTCTCCTATGCACAGGAAAGGCTTGGTGGGCCTGCTGCATGTTCAATTAGTGGAAAACATGATGACAAGTATTTCAAACTCAAACTAGACATGCAATTATCTTTCAAGGAAAATAGAAACAATTCAGCACAAAGAATCATTCAAAAACTCCAATAAGAAAATCTAGGTCATGAAAAAATGAGAAACTGACTTTATCAACTAGAAGAGGAAAAAATCGACGAAGGCATAGGGAAATGAGAGAGGAGAGGAAGTGGTTCAGACCTAGGTTACAACATTGGCTCCAACTGGGGATAACACTTCCCTGCAAGGTGCTAAGAAAAACAAATCAATTCCTTTGAATTTAATAACTTTCCCCCCACCTCCCTTTTCTTACCTTTGTTCTCTCTACCATCCATGCATCTCTGAAAATTAACGTTGAAGCTAACCCCAGTGACTTTTTTGGGCTATGGAGTCTTTATTGAAACTTGAAACTGAAAATCAACATAATGAAAAATAATCTACGAACTAAAAATTTTAAATTAAATGCTCAAACTATGAGATTATTCTCCTACTACTTACTCTATTAAGTTGAAAGCCAACTCAATCATGTGTAATTCCATTTCCATTGAAACCAAGAAACCATTTGATTGAGAACCATGAATTTGTGCATGTCACTGCTTAAAATAATCCAAATAGGGTATAACAAATGCGACAAAAAGTTGGTAGGCATGTACGATTGCAAATGATGATCATGCTAAAACTTACAACCTTTGGGGTTTTGGAAAAACAAGAATCCATCCAACTTGTTATTGGATCTTGAAACTTGTGGAAAGCCTCCAACTAGTTGAGAAGACAAAGTTGTTGTTGTATGAGATCTGCATTATTGATAAGATTATACTCTTCATGTTCTCCTTGAAACAACTCATTAAGATCAAACACTTCAAAATGATTAAGGGAAACAAAACACACTGGATACTTCTCCTCTAGTTGTTCGAACTGAGAGAGTATATCTTCTACATGAATGTTTTTTTTTTGTTCTTTTTCCAGAAGGTCATTTTCATAATTATATATTTCTTGTTGCTCAACGATTTCTAGGGAATGCAGATCCATATCTACTATAAAAGAAGATTTGAAATGTGGATTTGGTAGCTCATATTCATAACTAATAAATGGAGTTTGTTCAACTTCAAATATATCACAAACAGGTGCTAAATCTTCATGAAAGATTTGAGCAAAAAATCGATCACAGTCATGACTATCGTTAGCTGCATCAAGAACATAAAGATGAAATTTTTTTTGTTGGAAATCCAAACTAAGGATTTAACATCAACATTTATTGCCTTCTCATCATCATTTTCAGTTTTAAAAGAATGTTGAAATTCGTCATGTTGTATAACATAATTGGAAGAAGATACAACTGATAATTAATCTTCTTTCTCTTCCTCAACGTTATTTTCCCGTTCATATATACTGTTAGAAGAACTAATAATGGACCGTTGAATATAAGATTGAAATTCTTTGCAAAAGTTTTCACAAATTAAATCAGCTGGAAAAAACCTTTTACAATGATCATTGAATGCAACATGGAACTATTCTAGGGAGGAGATGCTAGTAGAGGGAAAGGATTTATACCACTCATGTGCATCTCCCTCTAATTAATACATGAACATCTTCATTAAAACATCCTCATGATGTAGACCCAACTCATGCATGACTTCATGGAAATCCAACAAATAATCTGCAGGGTTATCATCTTTATTTTATCTATATCTAGGCAAGTAATCACTTCATTCATATATAGTAGGAACAATATTTGGAAAACTAGGAAAAACAGAGAAATTAAAAGGAGAAAACCTCCGAGCCAAGATGGCTTCTTTCTGAAAATATTACTTCTTAAAACTATGGAGTCGCCACTGGATTCGTTAACCATGGAGTTTCCAGGTGAATGATATGAAGTCTAAAAGTGTCTGGCATTTGTTCACCATAGTTCTGCAGTAATGAGATGAGTTATGAGATGCGTTCTACATTGATCAGGGATGATTTTAGGGGCTAAATTTCACGCATGGGCTAATTTTCCATGGTTTTTCCAAAAAGGAGATTTGTTATTTTAAAAATGATTCGCCCAAATTCTATAGGATACAATTATTTTAACTTGAAAATCGCTAAAATTTTATAAAAACTGTAGAAAATCCTTAGAAATTTGAATATTTTTACAAAAATATCGCCAAATATTTATAGTTGGAATATGAAGAATTAGTAAGATTCACTAAGGTTTCTACATTTTAAAATAAATTTCCATCCTTAAAATCATCCCTGTTGATCATGGCATGCATATGCATTGTTGGAGGCCACTAAAGACATCTGTATGTGTAGCGTGAAAATATCTCAGAGTGACGTGGTAACCCGATGTCATATAAGCACGTGATTGCGGAAGTTGTTGAAGGAGGTTTGGGTCCACACTACTCCGACCCCCACAATTCCCCACCAGCTACCACATACCCCACAAGCTATACCATGGTTTCAATTGCGAGACCGCTTTGGAAAATAAACGTTCAAGAATTTTATGTCCCTGCAATGAAGTGTGGTCTTCGATCGTGTCACAATCTGTGATCTGGGTGACCCTGCTACTTTAGCACCCCTGCTAAATTTCTATCTGTCTACCATGTGTCCTGACGTATCAGTGCCATGTGTCTCAGGAGAATGAGTGTCGTGTGTTTCCAGGACTTCGGGTTTCAAGAGTTTATGGATGTTGTGCTTGGAAATCTCCCGAAGTAGTATAGGCTCGGTTGACGTGGTGAGATCTCGGGACTTCGGGAATTCGGGCTTCAAGAGATCAGAATGTAAAGAATGGAAATATCCCAAAGTGGTACCAACCTGGTTGATATGGTAGTCTCTCGTCACTTTGGGACTTCGGGACTTTGACTCTTTGGGTGATATTACTTTCTTACCTGCTGTGAAGATCAACGGTTCTTGTTGATTTGAGATCAATGATCCACAATTACTTCGAGAGTTCAGGCTTTGGGTCTTTTCAATGCATAGTTATTACAATCCTCCAGAGTGTCGTATCTCCGAAGTGAGATTTCTGCCTCCACGTGTCCACTTGTTTTGGACATCCGAGATTCACTTCGGGATTTTGGGCTTCGAGATTTTTCTTCTACTTTCTCGCGCAATCCTCCGAAGTGCCATATTTCTGAAGTGTGAGATCTGCCTCCACATGTGCTCTTGTTTTGGATGGTTGAGATTCATTTTGGGAGTTCAGGCTTCATGAGTTTTATTTTTCTTTCTCTTTCAATCATCCAAAGTGTCGTATTTGTGAAGTGTGTAATATGCCTCCACGTGTCCTCTTGTTTTGGACGACTGAGATTCACTTCGGGAGTTTCAGTATTCAAGAGTTTTCTTTTTATTTCTGACGCAATCTGCCGAAGTGTCGTATTTCCGAAGTGTGAGATCTACCTCCACATGTCCTCTTGTTTTGGACAATCAAGATTCACTTTGGGATTTCGGGCTTCGAGAGTTTTCCTCCACTGCTGCAAAGATAAACGACTCTTGTTGATTTGAGATCAATGGTCCACAATTACTTCGAGACTTAGGGAGTCCTTTACTCACTCATATTATGCTTGTTTTCTCCTAGAGTATAAGATCACCTGACACATGTCCATTGCTTGAAGATCAATGGCCACGAGTGATTGTGGAGACTCAACTTGCTCATTCTTTAATTTCTCTTCCCGATCTACGCAAAGAGAAGATGCTCGTATATAGTGGGTTTCGATATACACCATCCATCTATTGATCTATAAAGATCATTGATCCTGATCAATTGTGGGCTCACAATGTGCAGACAATTTAATTTTCTTCTCGATCCCCGTAATGACTCCCCACCGTCAATCTCTCTCCAATGAGATCTGACGGTTGTGACTTAATCTTTGCTTGATTTGACGGTTGAAAATTGAACCCATTTTTTTCTTGTATTCCAAGCTCAAAATAGACTGCTCTGAATGATGCATTTTTTCTCATGGTTTCTTACTGTGCATAGAAGGGAATTGGTAGACCTAGATGTCTCCTGCACACATGAAAGTCTTGGTGGGCCTGTTGCATGTTCAATTAGTGGAAAACATAATGACAAGTATTTCAAACTCAAACCAAACATGCAATTATATTTCAAGGAAAACATAAATAATTTGGTGCAAAGAATTATTCAAACAATCCGATAAGAAAAACTGGGTCATGGACAGATGGTAAACTGACTTTATCAACCAAAAGAGGAAAAATTTGATGAAGGCATAGGGAAATGAGAGAGGAGAGGCAGGGTTGCAGACCTAGGTTACAACAGTAAGAATCCTCCCAAGACTGAAAAAGTGGATTTGAATGTTGACTTTGAAGGTGCACTAGAAAAAATGCATGTGACCATTCCATTAAGAGAAGTCATCAAAGTCCCATTTGTAAAGGAAAGGTTCAATTTTTTTTTTCAAAAGTTCAAATGGACCAATGGACCCTCATTACAAGTATATCACTTTAGGGTTCAATATGATGGACATCCACCTTTCTTCATGACCTTGTTGATTAATAACAAATGCCTTAACAACTGTATGCTTGATTTAGGGGAAGGTGCTAACATGATGTCTTTGAAGGTCATGGAAAAATTGGGCCTAAAGGTCACACGAACTTACATGAATGTGTGCGGTTTTGAGTCCATGGCCATACCCACTCATGGGGTAGTTGAGAATGTTGAAGTATGCCCTAGAATATACCCCAAGAGAGTGATCAACATGGATATTGTGGTGGTGGATGTCATGAATGTGTGGGGAATGCTATTGTTGAGGAAGTTTGCTGCAATGTTGGGAGGCACCTTAGAGATGGATCTCACTTATATCAACGTGCCTATGAATGATGGAAATATAATCCGCCTCCCAAATGTGCCAGTGACCAAGGTCCATGTGGAAGAAATTGGTGATGATATTGGAACTAACGATACACATGAACCAATCAAAGAGAGTCTTCCTATATTTTCCCCTGATGATTTTCCTTTCGCTTCAGAGGAAGACTTTGATAAAATACAATGGTTGAAGAAGGAGGAGTATCAACAAATCCTGAATGAATATAAGGAAAAATAAGTTGGGGCTATCAAATTATTAAATAAAGGAGAATATGACCTATTGTTCTGACCATCCCAACAAGAAGTCTTCACAACATAATCGCACCCTCCTCCCTTAAGATAATACACTAGGTTTGTGCATGAGACAACCAAATTTAAGACCAAGGATTACAAAGAGGGAGATACGGTCTTGATGTGGGATACAAAGAAGGGAGAGCTTACTAATGTCAAAGGGAGTGCACAATTTTGGCTTGGACCCTTCAGAGTTGGAAGGAAGTCAGTCAATGATGCTTACTATTTATACACATTGGAAGGAAAAAGATGTCCATTATCGGTTGGTGGACACCTCCTTAAACCCCATCAGGGGACAACAACTTGAATTCACAGGTAAGTGCAGGTAATTAGGTAGGAATTTTGCATTCATTGTATATACCATCTGCATTTCATGCTACATTAGTTATATTTCCATTTATACATATGATTGTTTACTTGTATTTCATTTTATCATATATGAGCCAGGGGTGATATCACCACCCCAAATGATTACTGATCATTTTTTTTGAGATCTAGAAGGTCATAGGTCATACTAGATATGTTGATGCTCTCATGCACTTTATGGTGAGAACATGTCCCTGAGTTGGAGCCAGATGTTATCCCCTATCCCAGGGATAACTAAGGAGATTATGTCTCGAGGCCCACAGGTCCTAGACATGGAGTACCAAGAGCCGTATTGACTTGAACTTGGCCCTGGAGGGCCCATCCTTCTTCAACACCTCCATTCTGTCAGCAATAAAAACATCCATCCCATTGGCCTAGTTCTAAAGTAGCAGTGGGTCTTGATCCATGAGTTAATGAGTCTAGGTATCATGGTATGTGTCACTCTAATACTCAAATCATTTGAATATGTGCATTTAATTCTATTTTTCTTCATGACTTGTGCTTGGACTTTATTAGTTTTTACTTGTCCATACCTGGGGAGGATGACATAATTCCCTAGAAAGTTGGTTCCTTTAGGACTGAGTTTGCACTGGGTGGGTTTATAAAAGGTCATTGTCCATTCCTACCATACTTATCACTTTTCATCATCTTCCCTCTCATTTATCCCCTACATTGGTTCGGGCATTAGGTTTGCCAAGCTAGTAAGGGTTGTACGTTTCCTTGTGGGAAGAAGGGGATAAAGGCTGAGAGGGTAAAATTAGCTGGAAAAATTTAAAATCCAAAAGATCAAACCTTGAGATGCTTCGCCTAGGGTTCCCAGAGAAAGAAATAAAAGGTTTCTCAACAAGAAAAAGGGGGGGCCCATAAAAAATATAAATATCAAGACCTAGTTCGTGGATAAGGGGTCTCATAATGAGCTAGCCTATTAGATCCATGGGCATGTAGTGGTATGACACTACTACTCATTTAGTCACCACACCAGGGTAGTGGCTCTTGGTGGCATAGCTAAGAGAAAGGGGGTCTCATCATGAGCCATCCTTCTCATTTCTGTGAAATTCTTGTGGGTAATGTTGTCACCACTGGTCACCACACCAGGGAAGTGTCCCCCATCTATTCTCTTGAAAGAAAAATAAATAAGATAAGAAGTAAAAAATGCATTGAAAGGGCTTGAAACAATTGCATCCATGACAAGGTGCAACTCACCCTATTCAGAGGCTCCCACAGGTAAGACCTACATTTCCCTGTCATCATTTCACCCCTTGCCTAAAATTTCCCCACACAATATCATGCAATTACATGACCTAGATTAGTATTCACCTAGAAACACCCCACACCTAAGGAGAATTATCCCAATAGGACGTCCTAGAACCCTCTCCAAACTTGGCTTGTAGAATAACATAACGTCTTTGAGCACTTGTTGGGGAAAACGGGGGTTTTATGCACATGTTTGGGTAACTTGATTATTAGATGTGATTGACATTTCTATGATCCATGTGACTTATGAGCCCATGGAGGGTGTACTTGTTGTTGCTGCAGGACCACACCTGACAAAAAGGTACATATGGGGAGATTATTATCTCGGACCTCCATATGGCTAAAATCCCATTAGATGGATGTTGAGACCCCAACCAGGGGCAAACATATACCAGAGGCTTGCACCAGAGAGAGAGGATGATGTTCCACCAGAGAAAACTTGGTAGGCCTGGACCCAGGGGCTCTTGCCTTCTCCCATGAACGTTGGCCTTGGGAGGATGATGACATCGCCGTTGTGACCCTTTCTGTCACCCAACGTCACATGGACATGATGGGGGAGGTTGTGTGCCAAGTGGTACGTGTGGCATGATATAGAGGCCTTGGAAGGCTTAAATTTTTTCTCTTGGAGGCCAACGTCTCACTTATGAGGCCCAACGTCACCCTAGAAGGGAATTATGTCACCTCTTTTGCATATTTTAGGGTTTAATTTGTCAATTTTATGTAAAAAACTGGATATTTGATGTAACTGTCCATGTCATCCCTTTTTGACCTAATTAGTAATTAAATGTCATTTGAATTTTATAAATAAGGGAAAATTCCCATGTAGTTTTTCATCATATTTCACTAACACAAGTGTGAGGTATGAAATTTGGCCTCTTTAAGGCTTATTGGCTGAAATTACGTGGTGCACAACTCTTCGAGAAGGATTCTTTTGGTTTATTTTGGCATTTTCATGGTGGAAAGTCTTCAACTAGGGAATGTTGCTAGATTATGCTTGGTGAATGTAAGTGAAAATCTACATTTCTTCTTTCTTTGAATGGTTATGGTATCTTTTACTTTTTATTACTAAGATTATGAAATTGCTAGTGTAAAACCCTAGGAGATTAAGCACATGCTATTGTCCTTCTCAATAGCTATCCACCTACTTGATTTTTCTAGAAGACACCTCCATAGAATCATATGCTAGAGACCTAATTTTGTAGCACTCTAACACTATTGCTTCATTAAGATTTTATTTATCCCAAGATTTAGCTAAAGAAGAAGGAAAACTGCAAGGGCCTAGGGTTACCTACTTCCTAGTAGTCGTTTTCCTTCTAGGGTTTGATGATTGAGGCCTTGGGTTACCAACACCTCAACCATCCTCCCTCTTGTATCTAGTTCACATATTAACATTTGTTTCCTTCAAGATTGCTGCTACAAAAAGTGACTCCATTAACCCTAAAGGCACTAGTTTATACCTTGCATTTGATTGATTGATGAAAACAACCCTCAAACCATCTACCTTGAGGTCTTTGATAACTATTCTGAACCCTAGATTAGACTAAATTACTAACATTCTTGATGTTGTTACAAAAGTAAGATACAACCATATATTACAACAGTAAAATCTCCTAAAATCAAGTGTTAAAGTTGATTTTTACATTTCCTTCCTAGCTTCGGACAAGTGCTAGCATATTGTTAATTCTAGGTTACCATTTTGGGTCATTTTTTAAGCTTGTTCAAGACATAATTGTGAAGCTATCATTATATATACATTACTTTTATAAATTTTTGTTTGCTTCATCTTGTATATCAACTCATTGCTTTTATTGAAAGTCCAAGGTTTTACAAAGCAATAATATCAATTGTTACTTGCAAATAGTGTTTATTGTTGTCTTGTTGTGGGTAGGTACACTTAAGAATATATTTTCTTCATATTATTAAACCTTTGGGACTTTATGATAAATGTGACTTGAGATAGGGGAAGAATTTTCTTGATATTATTACCTTTGCCTTCTCAAACCCCTAGGTCATCAGGGACGTCTCCCCTGGGATTTCACCCCTAAAGAGAAAGAGGTGTCTTATTTAGGTGACAATGATAGGAAAACCTCTTGGTACACCAATTTATTATTCACTTGCATTTGGATTTTGGGAAAGTATAAATTGTGCAATAAAAATCCACATACTAGTATCCATATAAATATGAGGACGAAGGTGGTTGAAAGTCCTCATAGAACAAGTCTGAATCTAAAAAGGATCTGCATCACAACTCCCAAGGGATGACTGGAATTCACCCTGAAAATGTTGTGACAAGTCATCCTCAAATCTGAAGAACAATATTGTAACCATGTCATCATTCAACTACCAAAGATATGAATCATATGCACATGAACACCAGTCCTTTGAAGGTGATAACTCAATACTTTTTGCATGAGATCCTCTCTCAATTTTGTACATGGGGTCTCCATAAAAAATGACACAACCAATATCCCATATACGTTTCCCAGTTTGTATGAACATGTCTATATGGCCAACAACCAAATCCAAGGGTTCTTTCATAAAACCATCAGTATGACTGAAAATAACCATCTCTTTGTCTTCGTGTGTAGGGAGGACAAATACTAGGGAGGCTTCAAATGGGTCTTCAATTTCTTCGTCATTGTGACTAATTCCTTCTTCAAGTTCATGCACAAGAGGGAAGCAAGGCTGGAAAACCTCATTTCATCAAGTGGGAGCAAATAAAATTATGTCTCAACATGTTGTGATTTTTCATAATTCTTCTTTCTTTTTATGTACATTCCCCTCCATCGCCTCTTCATTACAAGGGGCTTCATCCTTCGTACATAGTGCTTTGTTTTCCTCCTTTCAAAAGGATCTGTCGCATCCACGAGATCCTCTAATACTTCTTCACTTCCAAATTCATGGAACCAAGTATCATTAATATCTTCAAAATGGTCAAAACTCATCATGTTCTCTTTTTGATGTGCAGGAGGAGCAGAGGCCTAGATGTCTTTGTCAAGTGTAAGGGAAGATATAATCACATCATCTTCATCAAATGTCTTTTCTGGATCTTCAACATGAGAAAATTTATCAGGACCATTTTCAATCTTTTCTTCATCCTCTTATATAGGCAAACCTTCTCTATGAAGAGAGTCTTTGAGTTGGATAGTATATTGCAAATTATGGGTAGCTAGGCGATAATGCCTGAGAAATTATTCAATGAGATTTGTAGAAGATGTGATACTTCTTGGATTACACAAGTGTGCAAACCAACTTATTTAACTTGATTCCAATGAATATACACAAAATTTCATCAGCACATATTCATGTAGCACATTTAATCTTTTGAAGATATTTTGTTTTCCTACGAAGATATTTTGTTTTCCTATGTGATGGTAGAAACACAACTTTCTACAGTTCATTTGTTTCAACTCATGGTTTAAACTTTTTATGGTAATATGTGGTGTATGGGTGATTAAAATATGGCACTAAATGGATTTGATGATCTCTCATAAAATATGATAATGTTTCCTTGTGGATGAAAGAATTATAATCCAATTTTGATTTTGATATTGTATTATTCATGGCAAGCGTTTGGGTGATTTCCACCCTTGATACTATGGTTATGCACATTGTATGAGTTTCACATTGGGTTGTTTTCCTAGCAAGTTGTCATTTGAATAAATTTGATATTGGCAAGGGGTGGCGCACTTTTAACTATCACACACTTTGAAAAAGTAATATGGCAAGTTTGGATATTTGGTTGATTAATGGTTTTAAATATAGTGCTATGGTGAGTTGGCTAGTAGGCTTGTCTCATACTGAGTATTGAATGAGGATCTGAAGGAAGAAGCAACGTGCGATAAATGCACGTCACTCAAACTCCCCTCGAGCCCATCACCCTAGTCATTGTTTCATTTTTTGGCTCTGGTAGTTGCTGCTCCTTCGCACAAAATTTTACAGGTATGATGTTTTCTTACTTTTCCATCCATGAGAATTTATCTTCCCTTAAATAAAATGTTGGCGCTGATTGCTCGTGGTCTGTGTGATTCTCAAGCTATTATAATTTTTTTGGAAATGTGTGTTATGGTTGCATCCTTGTTTTCCAGTGGTGGTTGTTCTAGGGATGTTGGTATTTAAAAGTTGGACGTGTGGTCCTTGCTGTGTGTAATCATTTGCAGGGAATTGTTAAGTAAATATTGCAATGGAGAATGCTTTTCCATGGTTTTGTTTTCAAGTTTATCCTCTCTGTTGATATTGGTTATCACAGTCTCCCTAAACTATGGGCCTTGAAAATACCCCACCTATATATTGACATCACTGGTCTATGTGGCTAGTGCACCCACGCCATGTTTCGACCCTGTGTGTTTTTATGTGAACTATGATGACATATTAGAAAATTTCGTGCCTTGTCTTGGAAAAACCCTCAGTTGTTGGCTTGCTTTCTATAACCTCACCACCATTGTTTCCTGGTAAATGTTATACAGTATGAGAACATTTCTACCCAGATTTTGATGAGAGCATTATTCGTGTTTTTTGGTCGGGCATGGGTTTTTATTTGGTCGCTCATTATGCAGTGTTGAAAAAAGGGTTGGATTCACTTGTTTTTTTTGGAAGTTGCAGTCGGTTGTTTGAAATCCATGCAGTCGAGATCAATTTTTCATATTATTTCTTTTGTAATCGATTATGATAGGGAACCTATGGAATGAGATATCCATGCCATTCAACTGCCAAAATCTCTGGTCCAACTGCCCCGTTGTCTCTACCGCTTACTATCTTGAACCCTAAACATTACATTGAAAGCATATTTACTCTAGTTTAAAGTTGATGGGAGCATTGCACTTGCTCGGTTACTTGGGCACAATTTTGTTTGGTCCCTTGCTTGGCAATTCTGGAAAGAAATCTATACCCACCTATTCATTTGAAGCTTTTGTTCCAAATAATTAATGTTATTTTTGGTTCAATTATTATGTTGATTGCTAAAAAAGGAGCACTTGTGTTCAAAATGTTTGAGGCTCAAATAGAGTGATAATGTCTAGAATAAATTGCATTGAATAGTGATTAAATAAATGATGGATATGAGTCGTTTGAAAACATTGTATGTGTCCCTATTGGATTTAAAGGATTATTACTAGAGTTGATGTTATGGGCGTGGCTCAACGACTATTGTTTTATTCTTATAGCTTGTTCTTCATGACTATCATATAATGATAATATGGGTACAATGGTTACTATGATTAAATAATTCTGGGCATATATATTATTGTGTAAAATAATTTGGAAGCCAGGAAACAAATTTTTCAAAGAAGACACCAGTTTGGATGATTGTTTTGGAAAAGGAACACTTGTTAAACTTTGAAATTCTGGACAAAGATATGTTTTGATTT
>ML791897.1:191278-212869 GCA_009831015.1 Picea engelmannii
TGGCAAGTCAATCCATATTATTAATTTCAGTTTTAATTTACTGTCGTAGTCTTTTTGTATGGTGTTCATCAGGGATCTCTAAATCAGAATTTGGTCCAAGCCCTTGTAGGGGTTTTGTAAAGAGAAAAACATTTTTGATATCTCAGAGTGAAATAAAATCAGATTTCTATTCTATCTCATATATGTGTACTTTTGACTTGGTTACTTTTCACTTTTTATCTCCATGTTTACTTTATCGCAAAATCAACATATCAACGGTGGATAAATACCAGGCACTTTTTCCTGACGTAACATGTTCATAAAACCCAAACATGTGCACAAAACCCCTTTTTTCCTAGACAAGTGCTCAAAGACGTTATGCTATTATACAAGCCAAGTTTGGAGAGGGTTCTAGGATGTCCTATTGGGCTAATTATCCTTAGGTGTGGGGTGTTTCCAGGTGAAGACTAATATAGGTCATGTAAGTGCATGAGATGGTGTAGGGAAAGTTTAGGCAAGGGGTGTAGTGATGACATGGAAATGTAGGTCTTACCTATGGGTGCCTTTGAAGAGGGTGAGATGCACCTTGTCATGGATGCAATTGTTTCCTATCCCATTCAACACTTTTTTTGCTTCTTATCTAATTGCTTTTTCTTTCAAGAGAATAGATGGGGGTCACTTCCCTAGTGTGGTAACTAGTGGTGACAATGTTACCCACAAGCATTTCACATAAATGAGAAGGTTGGCTTGTGATGAGACCCCCTTTCTCTTGGCTATGCCACCAAGAGACACTACCCTAGCATGGTGACCATATGAATATTAATGTCATACCGATACATGTCCATGGATCTAATAGGGGCTCATGATGAGACCCCCTGTCCACAAACTAGGTTTTGAGTTTTATCTTTTTTATGGGTCCTCCCTTTTTCTTGCTGACAATCCTTTTATTGCTTTCTCGGGGAACCCTGGGCGAAGCATCTTAAGGTTTTATCTTTTGGAATTTAACTTTTTCCAGATACTTTAACCCTCTGGGACTTTAGTCCCTTCTTCCCACAAGGCAAGGTACAACCCTTACTAGCTTGGCAAACCCAATTCTCGAGCCAATGTAGGGGATAGATGAGACGGAAGATGATGAAAAGTGATAATTATAGTAGGAATGGATGATGACCTTTCATAAACCCGCCCAGTGGAAACTCACTCCTAAGGGAACCAACTTGCTAGGGAATTTTGTCATCCCCCCCAGGTATGGACAAGTCAAAAGGCATAAATTCCAAGAACACGTCATGAAGCAAAAGGGAATTAAATGCACATATTCAATATCTTTGAGAATTAGAGTGACACATACCATGATACCTAGACTCATTACCTCATGGAGGAACACCCACTGCTACTTCAGAACTAGGGCAATGGGATGGATGTTGTTGTTGTTGACATAATGGAGGCACTGAAGAAGAAGGAGGGGACCTCCAGGGCCATGTCCAAGTCAATATGGCTCTCAATACTCCATGTCTAGGACCTGTGGGCCTCAAGACATAATATCCTTACTTATCCCTAGGATACTAGATAACATTTGGCTCCAACTCGGGGAAATGTGCTCACCATAGAGCGCATGAGAACCTCAACATATCTAGTATGACTTGTGACATGCTAGATCTCAAAACAATTGATCAGTAATCATTTGGGGTGGTGATATCACCCCTGGCTCATATATGATAAAATGAAATAAGGTGACAACCCCCTTCCCTCTTTTGGGTTGGCACGACCTCTTGGTCTAGGATCATTCAAGTCAAACCAAATGGTTCGTTGGGCTCCTAATGGAACCGATTTCAAATTGACACAGCCCCCCTTTGCTTCCTTTGCACCTGCTTTGTGGCACCTGCAGACTCTCTCCTTATCACTTTTCCATATTAACGCCAATGTTGCTAGCCCTTGATGCTAGACTTCCCCATTGATATGACCACAGAATAAGACCATGGGTCAAATCCCTTCGCGACCCCATACTTCGAAACTTTCACGAACTGGTTTCTCCTTCCCCCGATTTCCCGAATCGAGGAATTCCCCTAGACCAGATCTATGACCTACATTCCTCTCGTGATCAATGGTTGTGATCACTTCGCGAGTTCAGACTTGATGTGTCCTTTCTCCTCTGAGCTCTGCTTCTCCTAATTATGAATCAGTGAAATGTTTATCCCACTCCACGTGTCCTCCTCGATGGACGACTAATATCCCTCTGGATCTCAGCTCTTTGGGACTTCTTGTCAAATTTTCTCTGAAGGGTTCCTCCTTCGAAATACGTGACTCTCTGCCACGTGCCTTCCAGATATAACGACCTAGATTTACTTCTCTCTTCTCTACCTCATGAAGACTCTTGTTTTCTCCCAACAAACCTTTCGAAGCTCCTACTCCCGAACTTCTCAATATTCTGCCACCTGTCTTCTCCTCGATGATGGATGAATTCTCCATCTTTTGGACTTCGAAAATTCCTCGAATACTTTTCACACTTAGCACAAATTCACCTTTCAAGACTTAGACTATTCTCGAAAATCCTTTTTGCACTCCTTTCATAAATCTGTGCAACTCTCTTGCGAATTTGCTCTACCTGAAAAAAATCCAAGGTTCCAAGTTCCTCCGTGAGCTTCTCGTTCCCTACTGGTAGCTTCTCACCCTTCTTCCTGAGCTTGTAAGGTGAACTTGCAACACCTTAGGTTCACTCCTTGTGCTTGGCTCAACTCTTTGATGGCTTTTCTCTTTGCCTTAGGGAAAGGTTTAAGGCATCTCCTTTCCTTTGTCGGTGCACTTTTTGCAAAGCCTTCCTTCACTAGAATGTTCAAAAAGTTTTGGATTCTCCAACACCTTCAACATTGTTGCTCTTGTGTATGCTCACATAATCCTGATGCCCTCCTGGAAGAGTCTTCTAGAGTCTTCAGTAACTCTGGATTGTGCGTCTCCCCACATAGTTTTTCTTTTCAAGGAACTTAACCACCTTGAAATGTCTCCCTGAGTCTGTGAATTAACCTGGTGTGCCCTCCTGGTATCTTATCTTATGAATCCATTGAGTTCATATATGCACTTCTTACGTTGGCTCACAAAGTCTCTCTATTTTGTCGCGCACTCCTTTCACTTAGCCTAGAAAACCAGACTTAACTCAACACATTCTTGGATAGGAAACCGTATCTCTATCCCTGCAGATGATTTATAACATTCATCTACAATTCAAAAACATGTAAATGACATTCATAACACAACATCCATTGAACAGAAATGTAAAATAGGAGAAAATGTCATTTTCTATTAATGGTGGAATGCCAAATTACAATGGTGGAGTCTGAGGTACAACTGAGTCTTAGCTCGTATCAACCTCCATCCTACCTAACCAACCAACCTACCTCTACTTTTCTTACAATACAAATATTTATACAAGAGGGGCTCTACGAGCTTCCCTCGCAAGCTAATTTAGTGGTTTCAAATCACCATTCAAACACCTATCTAATGGACATATTACAATGATGGAAATCTACTCCAAATCGGATGTAGATCCTTTCTATCATCAACCTATTAATGGCGACCTTATCTCCATCTTGTGTGAAATCACAACTTGGATCTTCCATCCTGTCTTCAATTAATTCCTGGATCACATCTTGGATTCTCAAGGAAAAAATGAGAGGGTGACGCCTCTCCTTCCTTGAATGCACACCATGAGTGTCAATTAGTTGGCACGTGTTGAGGTGGAGTGATTCTCTTGCATCATACTCCATAATGGAAAAATTCATGAGCTCCTTCTCATGAGATTTCCAACATGGTTGAAATCCCCCTGGATCCCAAACTTTCTCTTGGATCTATCTCTCAGCTCCCCCGCTTTGTTTCTTCTGCTCCTGCATCATCATCGTTGCTTGTGTAGGTTTCCTTTCATCCAACTTCCTCTTGCTGACTGTTTCTTCTACCAACTCTGACATTATCTTCCTTATCTCTTCACTCACCTCGTCCAACTTCTCCATCGATTGGTTCTTCTGTTGCAGACTAGCTCGCTACACTCCCTCCTTATCGATGGGCAAATCACACTGACTTCCCAAGACATATTCCTCCTTTGTGGCCTTATCTTTCCACTCCTTTGTATTCTTCATTCCTATAGGCTCCTCGTCACTGAACTGTTTCTCAACTACCACTCCTCCTGACATATTCTCTCCTACCAGTCCTTCATTTGTTCCTATTCCAGCTTCCTCCAACTTCTCCTAATGCTGGTGTAATCCTTCATCTACTTCCAACTTAGCCTGTTGGATATGCATGCCTTGCATTTCCACTCTTCTCTCAAGAGATTCCATTTCCTCACACAAATCAACAAAGTCTATGTTTTCTGCTTCTTCTTCTGCTGCATACTCCAGTATTGCAGTAATCTCCTGTTCATCTTCCTGGCTGAAACATCGAGAGATTCTACTGAATGCTCTCCTCCTTCTGTTGGAACATACTTCAATATCTATTTCTCGTTTCCCATGACAATATCTGTTGGTTTTCCTTCTGTTTCATATTCAACATCTGTGCTAGCCTCTCCTTGGTTGCCTGGTAGGAATATCTCAACTCCTCCAACGATCAGAACACTCCTATGATCATTCTCCTCTATGATGGAAGTTTGTAACTTCTCATCATATTCATTCACGTGGCTCATAGTTCTGCACGAATATCCATCTGAGTAAGGTCCTTCTATGCCTCCTCTTCATCTATCAAACCCTTTTTCTAACGCAAAATCTCAGATGATTTCACCCCTTCTCCCTTGCCCACCTAGCAATCTAGGATGTCTCCTCTTACCACCTGGAAATTCACGAGATCCATTGATACCATCTCATTTTCCATCTGGAAACATATGAGACCCTTGCTGGATCTCTTTCCCTCATGACTGAGAGATTCAACATGCCTCAACCACATCTTTAACCTCTGTTGCTTCCTCCTGGAAAACAACTTCTGAATAGGATAACTGATTGTTCTCTTCAAAGGCCATTCGTACCTCTAGTGTACCTTTGACTCCTGCTACATTTTGAATGCAAGCCTCTCCGTATGTGCTCAAATTTCACTTATCTCCTTATCCGTCTCCTCTCTTCTCTTCTGCGAGTGGACTCCTCCTCGTTCGCATTTATGACCTTCGATGACCATCTTGCTCCGCCTACAACTCATCTGGTTGTTCATCATCTGCTGCACACCTTGCATCAACTCCAACAGAGCATCACACCTTGTCTCCCTGGCTTACAGAAATCAATTCTTCACTAGCTCCTTTGTCTCTTTCTCTCTTCCTAAGACAATGTCCTTCACCTGCTATCTATAGGTGAAATAAAGATTTGATACCATTACTAGTGACAAACCCTTCCCTCCTTTGGGTTGGAATGACCTCCTGGTCTAGGATAATTCAAGGCATCGAACCAAATGGTCCGTTGGGCTCTTGATGGAACCGATTTCAACTTGACACAGGCCCCCTTTTCTTCCTCGACACCCGTTTTGTGGAACTTATGGACCCTCTCCTTAGCTCTTTTCCAACTTAACGCAAATGCCGCTAGCCCTCAATGTTAGAATTCCTCGTTGATATTGTTAGCACTCTGTAAATTTTGTCCAACTGGATAGACAAACAATAGAGGTAACTGTTTCAACCTACTTTAGAGCTAGGCACTAGCCTGCTCAACTCAGAAAGGGCTCTCTCATGTCGCTTGATGTATCTTTGGAAATCAGTGGCTAGATTTGGTTTGTTTGGGGGTTTTATATAGTTGTTGGTGAAAGAAAGTGGCTGAAATTTGGGGCTATGGAGTCAAAAATGAATAAAATAGTGGCAGTTCATTAGAACTATCTAGAGGAGAAAGGATAAATGAGACAATGAGTCTAAGTTTTTAAAATTGAAATCTGCATGGTGAAAGAGGAAAAGGAAAACAAATAACTGCATTAGAGAATATTGAAATGAATTCTGAATTAGTTAAGAAGAGGATTACATAATTTAAATTGCTAAGTTGAGAGCATTATAAGATGAATTCCAAACTCTTAACTCTCCAATTTAAAAAGAGGAAAATGTAAATGGGATTTCAAAGACACGGGAAATACACACTATGAGAGAAAACAAAACTCATATCACAACCATTAGAATCTTTTCATAAATAGTTCAAAATGCTTCTGCATTGTATATTCAATTTATCTCCATGGATTTACAAAGTCTTTCTGCTATGAGGGCAGGCCCCTCTTCGGTCTGTCCAACCCTTTATTAATCTTTGTAATAGTATATATAGGTAAATTACATCCAAAATTCAAAATGAATCATCTTCCCCAAAGTTCCAAAAATAGTTGTCGGTTACAAAAGAGTAACGTACATCAACCGAAATCCTATTTCTAGGGACGTTATAAAACAAAATCGACATATTCGAGATTTTTCCTTGAAGGCCACTTGTCAATATTATTACAAAATTATCTGACACACACTAAATTTATATTGAAAACTATTTGAAATTAGCAATTTCTTCCTTCAAGGTGTCAAGCTAAGAATACTGATTTTATCCAATGCTTTCAACCACCTCAGCTTTTACCTCTGTCTTTTGACGTATTCTTTGTTTCCTCTTGAAAACTCATGTATGGTGCTCGACTATGTGTTCGTTGATGATTAAATCCTTCATGAAAGGATTTAATCTGACCTCTTTATCCACTCATGGATCTCTTGAAGGATTTGTATACAATTTTGTTGCTAAGATTTGAGAAACCAGTTTCTCTCTCTTCTTCAATGATGAATTTTTCATATTCGTTGAAAATCTTGGTTCACTGAAGGCTGCCCGGTCTACTTTGTCCATGTTTCTTGGTTTTGTAGAAAACATAAGTTTATCTCTCTTGATCTCATAGAAATTAGGACGCTGATCCAATTTGTAACTACCCCATTTACGAATGAAGCGTTGATTTCCCAAAACAAAGTAATACCATCCATATTTCGAAGGACATTAGTCATCAAGTTCTAATCATGAATTATTGACGAAGTACTTATAGGTACAATGGTTTGTCATGCTTGGCCAATCTATTCTGAATGATGAGCCTTCTTCTCGGTTATATGGAAGCGCTCACCTAGCATTACACAGATGAAAAGTACTTCGAACAAGTGGCATGAGATGATTTGATTGGCCGTCACTTTCCCCTCTCCACATGAGATCTTTAGATTTGACATATTTAATGATATTAGAACACGTGACATCATGGCATGGTTGAGCGGTTTCACACTCACTCGCTTTCCTTCCCGATATGTTTCTGGAGGTGCCATGTGTCTATGGGTTGAAACCGCGGTATTTTCCCCGACCCACTCTCTAGTTATTAACCTCCACGTTATTTACTCACTTGATATGTCTCCTGACTGTCGATCTAGGCTAATCAATATCTATGGCCTGTCGGGTCCCATCACTCCTGCGTCTCCACTAATTTTAACCCTGTCCGCCAGATATGACCCCACCTGCTAGTCTAACACTCCTCTATATTGATTTAGCATTCCACCAAATCTCAAGACTTGGATTCCAAGAAATTATTACAATGATAACATAGGCTCCAACTGGGGATGCTACCCTCCCTGTGAATCCTCATCCATGTCTAGGCTACTTAGAAATTGGACCACCATGTCATTCTCAAGGGAAGGAAGAAAACTTTGAAACACTTTGTCTTGCTGGAAATCTTGTTGCATATCTATATTAGTTTCAGGGGGAGGAAAATAACCTTTAACAACAATTTCTTGATCGGGTTCATCTTCCTTTTTAGGTTGGTAGCTGAGCATATGTTGCAATTCTGAACTAAAATAACCTCTCGTGTAATCATCCACATGATCATTTAACACGCGTGAAGGTCGTGGATCTTCCTCATTAACAACCATCTTCTTATGTAAAGCAATGTTGTTGTAGTCAGACTTTCATGCTTCCTTTGTTACCTCATGATTTGCTTTAAATACCTCAAAGGAAGAAAAACATAATGGAAGATGTTTTTTACCTGTAAATATGTTGTACCTTGGATATTCAAAATCATTCCTAGAGGATGTTTGATTTGAAACATTATAAACATTTTTCTTCAACATTTTGAAGGAAGGAAAACATAGTGGCAAGGTTCCTTCACCTTATTCAAAACCTTCTTCATTTTCTTCATTGCTATCATAGGCACATTTTTCAATCCCTTTGGATTGCTGAACACACTCATTTTTAGATTCATCTTCGACCAATGGTTGCAATTTTGTACTGACAAGACATTCCACATAACAGGTAACAAGGTCATCAAACACATGAGAAGACTGCTATAATTTATAGTCAATTTTTTTTTTGTGAATCAGTGTGATTTGGCATCAACACACATTCATTTGCTTCAATGATGATCTTAGAATTTTCTTTTAACAATTTAAATGAAGAAAAACAAAAAGGTAAATAATTCCCTTTAGCTGATTCAATATTTTCTTCTTTGTAACTGTGATATATAGGTTGATTTCTCTCATTACACTGCTGAAAATGAGCATTTTATGATAGAGAACATAAAACTAGTTGTTCTAAGAAATCAACATCACAATCACCACCATATTCATCATATATAGGCGAATCAACAACATATGAAATATCATCTAACAAGAAAAAATTTGGAATATCAACATGTTCTTCAACAAACTGTTTTGCAAACTCATCTTCTTGAATGTCTACAAATGAATACATAAAACATTCAACACCCTGCTTATCATGGGATGGATCAACACCTCCTCCTTCAACAAGTGGAACATAATATTTTTCAAAATCATTGGCATTTAAAAATTTGAGAGGGCTTATGGCATAATCAATCTTATGCTCAAGATTCCAGTCAAATGTTCTCTATTCACATTTATCCTTATGTCTTGGAACACCCAATTTTCCACTTTGAATTTGTTCGCATGCCAGGATATTATGTTGAACCTCTTGAGAATCATTAAACATTTGTTGTAAGTACTTAGGTCTTCTTTCCATCAGGAGGAAAGAAAAATCTGGATGAAGAGTTGTTGTATAATGGAGCATGGAAGCAACTTCAGTGGGTTGAATTTCTTAGGGAAAATTTTAATAAATGCTGGAAAACCTCCTACTGAATATAGAAATAGTTTCACGGGTCTACCTTTTTAAGGCATAGAACTCTGTAAGATGTAGATACAAAGATTTATTCTTGCCCCAAAACTTAAAAAAAAACATTCTTCAATTCCTCCCATGAGCTAATTGTCTTTGGTTGCAAATGTCTAAAATAGTCTTTGGTGTCCCCTTTCAATGATTGAGAGAATACCCTCATACAAATATCATCATGGTCAATATCAAACAAATCTATAAAATGCTCAAACCCTTGGATGTGTTTTTCAGCTGAGATAGCATCAGGTTCCCCATCAAACACAGGTAGGTACTCATAGTACTTTGGAGGAAAGTCATGAAGGATGTGAGGTAATTTTAAGGGTATGTATCTATGTTGAGTCTTAGAGGGTGTTGGATCAAGTACAAGAGGTGAAATATCAACCTTGATTTCATGAGGCTCATGAACTTGGTCATGGTTATCATATGGCTCAAGTGGGATATTTTGATCGTAGACAATACTAAACTGAGGATATATTTGTATAATATTACGAAGAGGATATGTCATTTCAGGATTATCATGATCATTATTTGCATGCAGTAGGTGAAGAAAAAATTGTCTAGCATGTTCAAGAAAGGACCAGAGGAAAGTTATAACAAACAATAAAATGCCTTGGAAAAAAATCCAATTTTAAGTACTTGTTTCCTTCCATAATGCCTTTTAATACTTCTGTCAAGGGATATCATATTCAAATGGAGTTTCTACATCACATTTGAATCTTGAGTGGAGTCGCCAATAATGTTTTGGAAGCTGGATTCTGCATTGAGAGTGGAATCGCCATTTAAAATTTAAATTTCTGGATTCTTCTACCAGTGGAATCACCTTCAAACTGATTTTTTGATGTGTAGATTCGCCAAAACAAGAATAAAACCAATATGTTCCTAAGTGTCTACTTCTCTCAGACCTTAGAACTCCACCATGTCGTTCTTTTCCAGGGAAAATTTTTCAATTTCGTCATTGGAAATGACATCAGAATGTTAACACTCTGTAAATTTTGTCTAGCTGAATATACAAACGACAGAGGTAACCGTTTCAACCTACTTTAGAGCTGGGCACTATCCTTCTCAACTAAGAGCGAGATCTATCGTGTCACTTGATGTATCTTTGACAATCAATAGCTAGATTTGGTTTGTTTGGGGGTTTTATACAGTTCCTGGTGAAAGAAAGGGGGTGACATTTGGGGCTATGGAGTAAAAAATGAATAAAATAGTGGTAGGTCATTAGAACTATCTAGAGGAGAAAGGAGAAATGAGGCAATAATTCTGATTTCTTAAAATTGAAATCTGGATAGTGAAAGAGGAAAAGGAAAACAAATAACTTCATCAGAGAATATTGAATTGAAATTTGAATTAGTTAAGAAGAGGATTACATAATTTAAATTGCTAAGTCGAGAGCATCGTAAGATGAATTACAGCCTCTTAACTCTCCAATTTAAAAAGAGGAAAATCTAAATGGGATTTCAAAGACACGGGAAATACACACTATGAGAGAAAACAAAACTCATATCACAACCATTAGAATCTTTTCATAAATACTTCAAAATGCTTATGCATTGTATATTCACTTTAGCTCCATGGATCTATAAAGTCTTCCTGATACGAGGGAAGGCCCTTCTTCACTCTGTCCAACCCTTTATTAATCTTTGTAATAGTATATATAGGTAAATTACATCCGATATTCAAAACGAATCATCTTCCCCAAAGTTCCAAAAATAGCTGTCGGTTACAAAAGAGTAACGTATAGCAACCAAACTCCTATTTCTAGGGACGTTATAAAACAAAAATGACATATTCGATATTTTCCCTTGAAGGACACTTCTCAATATTATTACAAAATTCTCCCACACACACTAAATTTAGCTTGAAAACTATTTCAAATTACCAATTTCTTCCTTCAAGGTGTCAAGCCAAGCAGGTTGATTTACTCCAACGCTTCTCATGCCCTCTTGGTACCTTCTTGCCCTTCTTCCTAAGATTTTAAGGTGAACATGCAACATCTCAGGTGCACTCCTTGCGCTTGTCTCATCTCTTTGACGACTTCTCTATTGGCCTTAGGGAAAATTTTAAGGCATCTCCTTTCCATTGTCGGTGCACTTCTTGCAAAGCCTTCCTTCACCAAAATGTTCAACAATTATGGGATTCTCCAACACCTTCAACAATTTTTCTCCTATGTATTCTCACACAATCTTGATGCCCTCCTGGAAGAGTATTTTAGAGTGTTCAATAACTCTAGATTGTGCTTCTCTCGACATGATTTTTCTTTTCAAGGAACTTAACCACCTTGAAATTTCTCCCTGAGTCTGTGAATTAACCTGGTGTGCCCTCCTGGCATCTTCTCTTCTGATTCCACTGAGTTCAGATTCACACTCCTTGCATTAGCTCACAAAGTCTCTCTACTTTGTCGCACACTCCTTGCACTTATCCTAGAGAACTAGACTTAACTCAACACATTCTCGGATAGACAAATGTATCTCTATCCCTGCAGATGATTTCTAACTTTCATCTATAATTCACAAACATGTAAATGACATTCATAACACAACATCCATTGAACAGAAATGTAAAACAGGAGAAACTGTTATTTTCTATTAATGGTGGAATGCCTAATTACAATGGTGGAGTCTGAGCTACAAATGAGTCTCGACTCGTATCAACCTCCAACCTACCTAACCAACCAACCACTACTTTGCTTACAATACAAAGATTTATACAAGAGGGGATCTATGAGCTTCCCTCGCAAGATCATTTAGTGGTGTCAAATCACCATTCAAACACCTATCTAATGGGCATATTACAATGATGGAAATATGCTCCAAATCTGATGTAGATCCTTTCTTCCATTAGCCTATTAATGGGGACCTTATCTCCAACTTGTGAGAAAGCACAACTTGGCTCTTCCAGCTTGTCTTCAATTAATTCTTGGATCACGTCTTCGATTATCAAGGAAAACATGAGAGGGAGGCACCTCTCCTTCCTTGAATGCACATCACACATGTCAATTAACTAGCGCGTGTTGAGGTGGACCAATTTTCCTAAATCAAAATATAAGTAAACAATCATATGTATAAATGGAAATACAACTACTCTAGCATGAAAGGCAGATGATATATACAATGAATGCAAAATTCCTAGCTACTTACCTACACTTACCTGTGAAGTCAAGTCTCTACCCCTTGATGGGGTTTAAGGAGGTGTCCACCAACCAGTAATGGACATATTCTTCATTGTAATGTGTATAAATAGTAGGCATCATTGACTGAATTCCTTCCAACTATGAAGGGTCGAAGAAAAAATTGTGCACTCCCTTTGACATTAGTAGGCTCTCCCTTATTTGTATCCCACATCCAGACCATATCTCCCTCTTTGTAATCCTTGGTCTTAAATTTGGTTGTCTCTTGCACAAACCTAGTGTATTGTCTTGAGGGAGGAGGGTGGGATTTTACTGTGAAGACTTCTTGCTGGGATGGTCGAAATAATATTTCATATTATCCTTTCTTTAATAATTTGACAACCCCAGCTTCTTTGTCCTTATATATGTTCATGCATTTTTTATACTCCTCCTTCTTCGACCATTGTATTTGATCAAATTATTCCTCTGAAGAAAAAGGAAAATCATCAAGGGAAAATACAGGAAGACTCTCTTTGATTGGTTCATGTGTCTCGTTAGTTCCAATGTCATCACCAATTTCTTGCACATGGATATTGGTCATTGGCACATTCGGCAGGAGGCTTATTGTTCAATCATTCTTAGGCATGTTTATATAAGTGAGATCCATCTCTAAGGTGCCTCCGAGCATTGCAGAAAACTTCCTGGATAATAGCATTCCACACACATTTGGGACATCCACCACCAAAATATCCATGTGGATCACTCTCTCAGGGTATCTTCCAAGGAATACTTCAATATTATCAACTACTCCATGAGTGGGTATGGCCCTAGACTAAAAAATGCATACATTCCTATAAGTTTGTGTGAACTTTAGGCCCAATTTTTCCATGACCTTCAAAGACATCATGTTAGCACCTTCCCCTAAATCAAGAAGACAATTATTAAGGCATTTGTTATTAATCAACAATATCATGAAGAAAGGTGGATTCCCAACATACTGAACCCTAAAGTGATCTTCTTGTAACATAATAGGAGGGTCCATTGGTCCATCTGAAATTTTGAAACAAAATTCGAACCTTTGCTTTACATATGGGACTTTGATGACTTCTCTTAATGGAATGGTCACGTGCATTTTTGCTAGTGCACCTTCAAAGTCAAAGTTCAAATCCACTTTTTCAGTCTTGGGAGGACTCTTACTGTTGTAACCTATTTCTACACCTCTGGCTCTCCTCTCTCCTTTCCCTATGCCTTCGTCGATTTTTTCCTCTTCTGGTTGATAAAGTCGGTTTTCCATCTGTTCATGACCTGGTTTTTCTTATCGGATTGTTTGAATGATTCTTTGCACTAAATTATTTATGTTTTCCTTGAAAGATAATTGCATGTCTGGTTTGATTTTGAAATACTTTTCATCACTTTTTCCACTAATTGAACATGCAACAGGCCCACCAAGCCTTTTCAGTGCATAGGAGACATCCAGGTCCACCAATTCCCTTGTATGCACAGTAAGAAACCATGAGAAAAAATGCATCATTCAAAGCAGTCTATTTCAGGCTTGGAATATAAGCAAACAAATGGGTTCAATTTTCAGCCATCAGATCAAGCAAAGATTAAGTAACGACCGTCAGAACTCATTGGAGAGAGATTGACGATGGGGAGTCATTACAGGGATAGGGAAGAAAATTAAAGTTTCTGCAAGTTGTGATCCCGCAATCGCTCAAGATCATTGATCTTTCTAGATCAACAGATGAATGGTGGATATTTCTCCCACTACGAACAGGCATATTCTCTTTTTGAAGATTGGGAAGGGAAATTAAATAATGAGCAAGCCGAGTCTCTGCAATCACTCATGGCCATTGATATTAAAGAAAGAGACATGTGTCAGGAGATCTTTTCCTCTGGAAGAAAACAAGAAAACGATGAGTGAGTAAAGGACTCTCGAAGTCCCAAAGTAATTGTAGAAATTTTATCTCAAATCAACAAGAGCCATTGATCTTTGCAACAGCGGAAGAAAACTCCCGAAGCTCAAACTCCCGAAGTGAATATTGACCGTCCAAAACAAGAGGACACATGGAGGGAGATCTCACAGTTTGGAAATATGGCACTTCAGAGGATTGCGCGAGAAAGCAAAAGAAAACTCCTGAAGCCCTAAACTCCCGAAGTGAATCTTGGTCATCCAAAACAAGAGGACACGTGGAGGCAGATATCACACGTCTAAAATATGACATTTCATAGGATTGTACAAGCAAGAAAAAGAAAACTCTTGAAGCCCGAACTCTTGAAGTGAATCTGGACCGTCCAAAATAAGAGAAAACATGGAGGTAGATCTCACACTTCAGAAATATGACACTTCAGAGGATTGTGCGAGCAAGAAGAAGAAAACTCCTGAAGCCCAAACTCCCGAAGTGAATCTCAACCATCCAAAACAAGAGGACATGTGGAGGCAGAACTCTCACTTCGAAGGATTATGTGAGCAATAAGAAGAAAAGTCACGAATCCCGAACTCCCGAAGTGAATCTTGGCCATCTGAAACAAGAGGAAATGTGGAATCAGAACTCTCACTTCGGAGATACAACACTCTGAAGGATTGTAAGAACTATGCATTGAAAAGGCCTAAAGCCCGAACTCCCGGAGTAATTTTGGATTGTTGATCTCAAATAAAAAATAACCGTTGATCTTCATAGAAAATAAGAAAGGAGTATCACCCGAAGAGTCAAAGTTCCAAAGTCTTGAAGTGACAATAGACTACCACGTCAACCGGGCCCATACCACTTCTGGATATTTCCATGCTTTACATTCCGAGCTCCCGAAGCCCGAAGTCCCAAAGTCCCGAGAACTCACCACGTCAACCGAGCCCATACTACTTCGAGAAATTTCCAAGCACAACATTCATAAAATACCAAAGCTCGAAGTCCCAAAGAAACATGGCACTCATTCACTTAAGACACATGGCACTCATACGTCAGGACACATGGTAGACATATAGAAGTTTAGCAGGGGCGCTAAAGTAGCAGGGTCACCCGGATCACATATTGTGACACGATCGACGACCACACTTCATTGATGGGACATAAAATTCTAGAACGCCAATTTTCCAAAGAGGTCCTGCAATTGAAACCGTGGTATAGCTTATGGGGTATGTGGTAGCTGGTTGGGGATTGCAGGGGTCTGAGTGGTGTGGACCCAAACTGCTTTCAAAAAATTCCGCAATCACGTGCTTATATGACACCAAGTCACCATGCCACTCCGGGATATTTTCAAACTGCACATCCAGTTGTCTTTAGTGGCCTCCAATAGTGCATGTGCACGCAATGATCAATGCAGAACTGCATATCATTACTGCAAAACTATGTGTCTCAATGCCATGTGTCTGAAGAGAATGAGTGCCATGTGTCTCCAGGACTTCAGGATTCAGGAGTTTATGAATGTTGTGCTTGGAAATATGTCAAAGTAGTATGGGCTTGGTTGACGTGGTGAGATCTCGGGACTTCGGGACTTTAGGCTTCGGGAGCTCAGAATGTAAAGCATGGAAATCTCCCAAAGTGGTATATGCCCGATTGACATGGAAGTCTCTCCTCACTTTGAGACTTTGGGACTTCGGCTCTTCGGGTGATATTCCTTTCTTACCTACTGTGAAGGTCAATAGTTCTTGTTTATTTGAGATCAACGGTCCACAATTACTTCTGGAGTTTGGGCTTCGGGCCTTTTCCATGCATAGTTCTTATAATCCTCTGGAGTGTTGTATCTCCGAAATGAGAGTTATTCCTCCATGTGTCCTCTTTTTTTCGACGACCGAGATTCACTTTAGGAGTTTAGGCTTCGAAAGTTTTCTTCTTCTTTCTCGTGCAATCCTATGAAGTTTCATATTTCCAAAGTGTGAGATCTTCCTCCACGTGTCCTCTTGTTTTGGATGATCGAGATTCACTTTGGGAGTTTTCTTTTTCTTTCTCATGCAATCCTCCGAAGTGTCGTATTTTCGAAGTGTGAGATCTGCCTCCACATGTCCTCTTGATTTAGGGGAAGGTGCTAACATGATGTCTTTGAAGGTCATGGAAAAATTGGGCCTAAAGTTCACACAAACTTACAGGAATGTATGCGTTTCTTAGTCTAGGTCCATACCCACTCATGGGGTAGTTGAGAATATTGAAGCATTCCTTGGAAGATACCCTGAGAGAGTGATCCACATGGATATTTTGGTGGTGGATGTCCCAAATGTGCGTGGAATGCTATTATCCAGGAAGTTTTTGCAATGCTCGGAGGCACCTTAGAGATGGATCTCACTTATATAAATGTGCCTAAGAATGATGGAACAATAAGCCTCTTGCCGAATGTGCCAATGACCAATATCCATGTGCAAGAAATTGGTAATGACATTGGAACTAACGAGACACATGAACGAATCAAAGAGAGTCTTCCTGTATTTTCTCCTCATGATTTTCCTTTCTCTTCAGAGGAAGTCTTTGATCAAATACAATGGTCGAAGAAGGAGAAGTATTAACAACTTCTTAACATATATAAGGACAAAGAATTCGGGGCTTTCAAATTATTAAAGAAAGGAGAAGATGACATATAGTTCGGACCATCCTAGTAAGAAGTCTTCACAATAGAATCCCACCCTCCTCCCTCAAGACAATACACGAGTTGTGCAAGAGACAACCAAATTTAAGACCAATGATTACAAAAAGGGAGACACGGTCTGGATGTGGGATAAAAAGAAGGGAGAGCCTACTAATGTCAAAGGGAGTGCACAATTTTGGCTTGGACCCTTCAGAGTTGGAAGGAAGTCAGTCAATGATGCCTACTATTTATACACATTGGAAGGAAGAAGATGTCCATTACTAGTTGGTGGACACCTCCTTAAACCCCATCAAGGGGCAGAGACTTAACTTCACAGGTAAGTAGGTAGGAATTTTTCATTCATTGTATATACCATATGCATTTCATGCTAGAGTAGTTGTATTTCCATTTATACATATGATTGTTTACCTGTATTTCATTTTATCATATATGAGATAGGAGTGATATCACCACCCCAAATGATTAATGATCAATTTTGTTGAGATATAGTAGGTCACGGGTCATACAAGAGATGTTGATATTCTCATGCGCTCTATAGTGAGAACATGTCCCTGAGTTGGAGCCAGATGTTATCCCCTATCCTAGGGATAACTAAGGATATCATGTCTCGAGGCCCACAGGTCTTAGACATGGACTAACGAGAGCCATATTGACTTGAACCTGGCCCTGGAGGGCCCATACTTCTTCTTCCGTGCCTCCTTTCTGTTAGCAATAGAAAAATCCATCCCATCAACCTGGTTCTGATGTAGTAGTGGGTCTTTCTCCATGAGGTAATGAGTTCGGGTATCATGGTATGTGTCACTCTGATTCTCAAATCATTTGCATATGTGCATTTAATTCTCTTTTTCTTCATGATGTGTGCTTGGAATTTATTCCTTTTGACTTGTCCATACCTGGGGGGGATGATAGAATGTCATAGGAAGTTGGTTCCCTTAGGAGTGGGTTTCCACTGGGTGGGTTTATGAAAGGTCATTGTCCATTCCTACCATACTTATCACTTTTCATCATCTTCCCTCTCATTTGTCCCCTACATTGGTTCAGGCATTGAGTTTTACAAGCTAGCAAGGGTTGTACCTCTCCTTGTGGGAAGAAGGGGCCAAAGGATCAGAGGGTAAAAGTAGATGGAAAAAGTTGAAAGCCAAAAGATCAAACCTTGATATGCTTCGCCTAGGGTTCCCTGATAAAGCAATAAAAAGCTTCTCAGAAAGAAAAAGGGGGAACCATAAAAAATATAAAACTCAAGACATAGTTGGTGGATAGGGGGTCTCATCATGAGCCATCCTATTAGATCCATGGGAATGTAGAAGTATGACACTACTATTCATATAGTCACCATGGTAGGATAGTGGCTCTTGGTTGCATAGCCAAGAGAAAGGGGTCTCATCACGAGCCAACCTTTTCATTTATGTGAAATGCTTGTGGGTAATGCTGTCACCACTGGTCACCACACCAAGGCAGTGTTCCCCATCTATTCTATTTAAAGAAAAAGCAATATTATAAGAAGTAAAAAATGTGTTGAATGAGCTAGGAAACAATTGCATCCATGACAAGGTGCAACTCACCCTCTTTAGAGGCACCCACAGATAAGACCTACATTTCCCTTTCATCAGTACACCCCTTGCATAAAATTTCCCCACACCATCTCATGCACTTAAATGACCTAGATTAGTATTCACCTAGAAAAACCCCACACCTAAGGAGAATTATCCCAATAGGACGTCCTAGAACCCTCTCCAAACTTGTCTTGTAGAATAGCATGACGTCTTTGAGCACTTGTCTAGGAAAATGGGGGTTTTATGCACATGTTTGGGTAACTTGATTATTAGATGTGATTGACATTGCTATGATCCATGTGACTTATGATCCCATGGAGGGCGTACTTGTTGTTGCTGCAAGACCACGCCCGATGGAAAAGTACATATGGGGAGATGATTAGCTCAGACCTCCATAGGGGTAAAATCCCACTAGATGGATGCTGAGACCCTATTCAGGGGAAAACATATACCATAGGCTTGCCCCAGAGAGAGAGGAGGAAATTCCACCAGGGACACCTTGGCAGGCTTGGACCTAGGGGTTCTTTCCTTCCCCCCTGAACATTGGCCTTGGGAGGCCCATGAAATCACCCTTGTGACCCTTGACGTCACCCAACGTCAGATGGACATGATGGAGGAAGTTGTGTGAAAAGTGGCACATGTGGCATGATCTGGAGGCCTTGGAAGGCCTAATGTTTTTCTCTTGGAGTCCAACGTCTCACTTATGAGGCCCAATGTCACCCAAGAAGGGCATTATGTCACCTCTTTTGAAAATTTTAGGGTTTAATTTGTCAATTTTATGTAAAAAACTGGATATTTGATGTAATTGGCCATGTCATCCTTTTTTGACCTAATTAGTAATTAAAGGTCAATTGAATTGAATAAATAAGGGAAAATTCCCTTGTATTTTTTCATCATCTTTCACTCACACAAGTGTGAGGTATGAAATTTGGCCTCTGTAAGGCTTATTGGCTGAAATTGAGTTGTGTGCAACTCTTGGAGGATGATTCTTTTTGTTTATTTTGGCATTTTCATGGTGGAAAGTTTTCAACTAGTGCATATTGCTAGATTATTCTTGGTGAATGTAAGTGAAAATCTGCAATTCTTCTTTCTTTGAATGGTTATGGTATATTATACTTTGCATTTACTAAGATTATGAAATTGCTAGTGTAAAACCCTAGGAAATTAGGCACATGTTATTGTCCTTCTCAATAGATATCCACCTACTTGATTTTTCTAGAAGACACCTCCATAGAAGCATATGCTAGAGCCCTACTTTTGTAGCACTCTAACATTATTGCTTCATTAAGCTTTTATTTATCCCAATCTTGAGCCAAAGAAGAAGGAAAACTGCTAGGGCCTAGGGTTACCTACTTCCTAGTAGTCGTTTTCCTTCTAGGGTTTGATGATTGAGGCCTTGGGTTACCAACACCTCAACCATCCTCCCTCTTGTCTCTAGTTCACATATTATCATTTGTTTCCTTCAATCTTACTGCTACAAAAAGTGACTCCATTAACCCTAAAGGCACTAGTTTATACCTTGAATTTGATTGATTGATGAAAACAACCCTCAAACCATCTACCTTGAGCTCTTTGCTAACTATTTCTAACCCTATATTAGACTAACTTACTAAGATTGTTGTTGATGTTGTTACAAAATTAAGCTACAACCATATATTGCAGTAATAAAAGATCTTAAAAGAAAGTGTTAAAGTTGATTTTTACATTGCCTTCTTAGCGCCTGACAAGCGCTAACTTATTTCTAATTCTAGGTTACCATTTTGGGTCATTTTTGAATCTTGTTCAAGACATAATTGTGAAGCTATCATTATATATACATTGTTGTTATAAATTTTTGTTTTCTTCATCTTGTATATCAACTCATTGCTTTTATTGAAAGTCCAAGGTTTTACGAAGCACTAATATCAATTGTTACTTGCAAATAGTGTTTTCTTGTTGTATTGTTCTGGGAAAGTACACTTAAGCATATCTTTGCTTCATATTATTAAAACCTTGGGACTTTCTGATCAATGTGATTTGAGATACTGGAAGAAATTTTATTGATATTATTACATTTTCCTTCTCAAACCCCCAGGTCACCGGGGACGTCTCCTCTGGGATTTCACCCCTAAAGAGAAAGAGGTGTCTAGTGATAGGAAAAATTCATATTACGCCAATTTTTATTCACTTTACTTTGGATTTTGGGAAAGTACAAATTGTGCGATAAAAAGCCACATAATAGTATCCATCTAAATATGAGGACGAAGGTGGCTAAAATTCCTCATAGAACAGGCCTGCATCCAAAAAGGATCTGCATCACAACTCCCAAGGAATGACTAAAAATCACCCTGAAAATGTTGTGACAAGTCATCCTCGAATGGGCAGAAAATTTTTGTAACCATGTCATCATCCAACTGCCAAACATATGAATCATACACACATGAATACCAATCCTTTGAAGGTGATAAATAAATACTTTTTGCATGAGAGCCTCTCTCAATGTTGTACATGGGATCTCCATAAACAATGACACAACCAACATCCAATCTACGTTTCCTAGTTTGTATGAACATGTCTATATGACCAAAAACCAAATCCAAGGTTTTTTTCATAAAACCGTCAGTATGACTGAAAATAACCATCTCTTTGTCTTCATGTGCAGGAAGGACAAATACTAGAGAGGCTTCAAATGGGTCTTCAATTTCTTCGTCATTGTGACTAATTGCTTCTTCAACTTCATGCACGAGAGGGAAGCAAGGTTGGGCAACCTCAATTTCATCAAGTTGGAGAAAAGAAAATGATGCCTCAACATGTTTTGATTTTTCATAATTCTTCTTTCTTTTTACGTACATTCCCCTCCATCACCTCTTCATTGCAAGGTGTTATCACCCCATAAATTATGGGAATCAGTCTTCTGACTAATATATATCTATCTCAGGCATGTGTTTTCGCTCACGTCGCTGGGCGAAGGCAGCGAAAAACGCCCGACAGTGACCAAGCTTGAGATGAATGGTTTGCGCGCAAGTTTCAAAAAAGAATTCTGGTGCAACTTTATCGAAAATTTGTAAAATGGCTTGAAGGACAGAATTCTTACTCTTGCTGGTCTAATGTAAGGTGTGGTTCTATCAATCATCTTTGGTGAAAAGAACAATTTGGCCCCTCGGCCTTTGCTTCTATGCAGGGGTTTTATGAAAAAATGAACATAATTTTTAGTAAAAAATAAAATACATTGGCCTCGGGTCAATCTCTCAAAGCTCGACACCAAGGTATAAGCACCGATCTATACACC
>ML791897.1:215518-227680 GCA_009831015.1 Picea engelmannii
TGACCCCATTTGCCCAATGGCTCTCCCTGCTTTCCCAAGTAACCATCTCAAAATCAAAAACTCTATATTTTCCTTGCTTTCATAACTAGCCTAAAACCCATCCTTTACAAACCAAGCTAAATCTAAAAGAGAGATCCCTCTCTAAGTCTTGGAGGGCTAGATCCAAGACTCGAAGCGGTTCGAGGTTACCTCTGTGTTTGCCTCAGCAGCCTTAGGCAAATTATAGAGTGCTAACACAAGGGGCATGATCCTTAGTACAAAGTGCTTTGTTTGCCTCCTTTCAAAAGGATCTGTCGCATCTAAGGGATCCTCTAATACTTATTCTCTTCCAAATTCATGGAAACAAGTATCATTAAGATCTTCAAAAGGGTCACAACTCATCATGTTCTCTTTTTGATGTGCAGGAGGAGCAGAGGCATGGATGTCTTCGTCAAGTGGAAGGGAAGATATAATCACTTCATTTTCATCAAATGTCTTGTCCGAATCTTCAACATGAGAAACTTTATTAGGACAATATTCAATCTTTTATTCATCCTCATCTATAGGAAAACCTTCTCTGTGAAGAGCGTCTTTGAGTTGTTGGAAAGTATCTTGCAAATTTTAGGTAGCTAGGTGATAATGCATGAGAAATTATTCAATGAGATTTGTAGAAGTTGTGATACTTCTTGGATTACATGAGTGTGCAAACCAAATTCTTTGACTTGATTCCAGTGAAGATACAAAAAATTTCATCAACACATCTTCATGTAGCACATTTAATCTTGAAGCATACTTCATATAACTCACGACATGGGTGACTTCTAGAGTTGTATTACCATTAAATTTAGGGAAATTTTCCCTCCACCCTATAGAGAAATGATTTGGATATCTGGGGATATTTTGAACATCAAGAGAATGATACATCTTATGGAATACCCATGGTAAGTCCTATGAGTCCATGGTTCCATTACTTAGGGAGAAACCTCAATGGAGTCACCAGATGAACTTCAAGAAGAGTTCATAAAAGGTGGAAGGGGAACTTCCTTCAGGTGGAGCCACCAATTAAGCTAGGTAAAGGATTTGGGATAGCTTTCCAAAGTGTCGTTAGGGTTCAGAAGATGATTCAAAATTCTCCCTGACAACGATGCCAAAATGATATCCCACAAGTTGTAGGTAGGGAAAATCCCGACCCAACCACAAAATGGAGACAACTAAGAGAACACCTACCCACTGTCACCTTAGGCAGGTGTTGATGCTTGAACTATAAACGATGAATACTATGCTCGCAAATGATTGCCAAGCTTTATTATTTAACTATATTAATAATATAATAGTAGGTGGGACCCCCTTGTTATGCTTCTGGCACTATGGTGGATAAGAAGTGATTATATTTTGTATTCCTATGTGATGGTAGCAACACAACTTTCTACAGTTCATTTGTTTCAGATCATGTTTTAAAATGTTTATGTTAATATTTGGTGGATGGGTGATTAAAACATGGTACTAAATGGATTTGATGATCTCTCATAAAATATGATAATGCTGCCTTGTGGATGAAATAATTATAATCCAATTTTGATTTTGATATTGTATTATTCATGGAAAATGTTTGGGTGATCTTGACCCTTGATACTATGGTTATGCGCATTGTATGAGTTGCACATTGGGTTGTTTTCCTAGAAAGTTTTCATTTGAATAAATTTGGTATTGGAAAGGGGTGGTGCACTTTGAAGTTTGAACTATCACGCACTTTGCAAAAGTAATATGGAAAGTTTGGATATTTGGTTGATTAATGGATTTGAATATAGTGTTATGGTGAGTTGGATAATAGGCTTGGATAGTACTAAGTATTGAAGGAGGATATGAAGGAAGAAGAGACGTGAAATAAATGTGTGTCACTCAAACTCCCCTCGAGCCCATCACCCTAGTCATTGTTTCATTTTTGTCTCTGGTAGTTGTTTCTCCCGCACCTAGCCCAGTCGTGGAGGAAGTATACCATCTTGGGTTTTCTCCTCGCACAAAATTTTACAGGTATGGTGTTTTTTTACTTTTCCATCCACGAGAATTGCTCTTCCCTTAAATCAAATGTTGGCTCTGGTTTCTCATGGTTTATGTGATTCTCAAGATGTTATAATGTTTTTGGAACTGTGTGTTATGGTTGCATCCTTGGTTTCCTATGGTGGTTGTTCCGGTGATGTTGGCATTTAAAAGTTGGATGCGTGGTCCTTGTTGTGTGTAATCGTTTGCAAGGAATTATTAAGTAAAGATTGCGATGGATCATGATTTTCAATGGTTTTGTTTTCAAGTTTAGTCTCTCTATTGAAATTGGTTATCACAGTCTACCTAAACTATGGGCCTTGAAAATTCCCTACCTATAGATTTACATCACTAGTTTCTGTGGCTAGTGTACCCATGTCATGTTTCAACCCTGTGGATTTTTATGTGAACTATGATGAAATATTAGAACATTTTGTGCCTTGTCTTGGAAAAACTCTCAGTTGTTTCCTTGCTTGCTATAACCTCACCATCACTGTTGCATGGTAAATGTTATACAGTATGAGAACATTTCTACCTAGATTTTGATGAGAACACCATTCGTGCTTTTTGGTTGGGCAAAGGTTTTTATTTGGTCACTCATTATGCAGTGTTGAAAAAAGGGTTGGCTTCACTTGTTTGTTTTGGAAGTTGCAGTTTTTTTTTTAAGCCCATGCAGTCGAGATAAATGTTGCATATTATTGTTTCTGTAATTGATTATGATAGGGAACCTATGGAATGAGCTATCTATGCCATTCAACTGCCAAACTCTCTGGTCGAACTGCCCCGTTGTCTCTACCACTTACTATCTTGAATCCAAAACATTACATTGAAAGCGTATTTACTCCATTTTGAAGTTGATGGGAGAATTGCGCTTGCTCGGTTACTTGGGCACGATTTTGTTTGGTCCCTTGCTTGGCAATTCTGGAAAGAAATATTTACCCACCTATTCATTTGAAGATTTTTTTCCAAATAATGAATTTTATTTTGGGTTCAATCATTATGTTGATTGTTAAAATAGGGGCACCTGTGTTCGAAATGTTTGAGGCTCGAATAGAGTGATAATGTCTAGAATAAATTGCATTGAACAATGGTTAAATAAATGATGGATATGAGTTGTTTGTAAACACTGTATATGTCCCTATTGGATTTAAATGATTATTAATGGATTCGATGTTATGGTCATGGATCAAAGGCTATTGTTGTATTCTTATAGTGATTATGATGTTGTTCGTCATAACTTTCATATAATGATAATATGGGTACAATGGTTACTATGATTAAATAATTCTGGGCATATAGATTATTGTGTAAAATAATTCGGAAGCCAGGAAACACATTTTTCAAAGAAGACACTAGTTTGGATTATTGTTTTGGAAAATAAACACTTGTTAAACTTTGAAATTCTGGAAAAAGATATGTTTTGATTGCGTTTAAGGTAGCATGTTTTGATTTGTTTCACTTGAACAATATCCATATTGATTCCCTAACATTCTACCATTTTTATCTAATTACATTCCCTTCACAATCTCAATTTCACTTATTTAATCCATGTTCTGTGACATAAATTTAAAAATAAAAGTCTGTGTGGAAGAAAAAAAAAAGGATAACATAGCAAGGGTTGGTGGATGATATTTTAATATTTTTATACACAGTTATATTGTTTGGTTAATTGTTGAACAATATTCCTATATGCATTCCCTATCATTCTACCGTTTTTCACTAACTACACTCCCTCCATATTTACCATGAACCCTATCACTCCATGTTCACACATAAATTAATAAATGGTTTTTTATGGATGGATTTGCATGTATCTTGTGTCAATTTTTGAGCCAAATTTTGATTCATGTAAGGAGAGTATCATGCATGGTTTATTAAGAGCTTCATTACTGACAAACTGTTGCTACATGATGACATTTTTCAGTAGAGACAACAATGGCAAAAATAACAGAGGCAGTGGAAATTTGAATCAAGGCCATATGAGGCCTAGATTTTCTATCCATTTTGACGCTTGTTGAGGAAAATATATGACATGATCTTACCCAAGAATTTTAATATTTTTCTTGGATAAAGAAAAATAGACGAGAATATCACCCTATGTTTATAGCCAACAAAACAACATCCTAACTCACAAGTATTAATTACAAGTGCTTAGGCTAGTCTTTTATCAATAAAAAACTTGCTGGAAATTCATTTTTTATGTAATTTTTTGAACATATCAGTTGCTGAAATAAATGTAAATATAGAAGAAAAGTCACCAAGATGATTATCAAGACAGATGAGACATAAATAAATCATTTATTTCATTCAAATTCATGAAAGATTCATTTTCTTTACAAAATCTCATGCAAAAATTTTGGACCAAAGTCAAACTTAGACATCCCCGATGGAAAATACAAAAGGACCTCTAACAAAAAAACAAAACTGAACTCTAAAAGCTGGATCAACTTGCCACATATTGCTGCCCACTCAACTCTGCATAATAGCCTTTGTCAGTCATGAAAACTAATTCACAAACAAACAAGCCTACAAAGACTATCAAAGATAGATCAACACCTCTGAAAAACAAGTGTATGAATGTTGTGATTCGACCTTGAATGTTGTTGTCTACAATAAGACCCAACTATCGTAAAATAGAATTAGTCTTTTGATGAATGAATGAAAACTGAACTACCTCAACATAAACTCAAAGAGGAAACCTTAGTATGCTTCAACTTCTATCCTCCCCTTGCTCCTCCCTTTCCTTTTGATTTTAACATATTAGAATTGGTTGAAGTAGTTGAACCAACTCATTAGTTAAGTTAATTAAAAGAATCAACTAACTTTAGTTAGGGGGAAGAGTAATAATTATAATAAGGGTTATAAATAAATAATAACTAGTAGGTGGGACCCCTTGCGACTCCTTTTAGTTCATAACAATCATAACATAACCATTAGTTAAGAAAAACACACCTCCTTGTGTCTCCCATCATATTCACTTTTGGCAAATTTAGCTCATGAAATTTGGAATTATTTCAAAAATAATACTCATATATCCAAAATAAAACATGTTGTCCAAAGACCCTAAAGTCAACTGTCATATAACAATAGATAAAAAAAAAAACTCAAAAGCCATATTTCCCAGTCCATGATGCAACCCTTCCTTGATTGTTGTTGTCACCTCTCGATTTTCTTGAATTTTCCATTGGCTGTGCAGAGTATTTAGGCCTAATCGCACTGATCACGTGGTAACAATCGTTCCTCAAATGCATCCAGGAAGACATAGATTTTTCAGAGCCATTGGAGGGTGAGGAAGGGGAGGCAGTGGATTTCCCTTTATCAAGAGCATGGTGGGCCTCAATTTTCAATCTCTTACTAACATGGGAGGATTGCACTAGTGAGTGGTCAAGGGCAGCTTGAACAATGGAGTTAATATGCGTAGGAGAAGGCAAGGACAAGTTGGGCCAGCCACGATGTTGGGAGACTGTCAGGTGGGAAATCTCCTACCATCCATCAATTTTCAGGGACCTCGGGTTGTAATAAGACATGAGGAGGTATAGGGATACCGGGGGCTTGCGGGGCTTAGAAAGGAGGCCTTTTAGGCCTATTTTGGACTATTCCCTGCCCAATCCAATTGAATAATCTGGCATGAAATAATTTTCCAAGATCATGTGAATCAATGTCAAAATGTATGGATAACCTGGGCCTTCTTGGGCCTCGGTTCCAATTAACTCTACCTCTAATTCCTCGACCATGGCTACCTCGACTGAAAAAACTCATCCTACATGTGTGATAGATTAGAAAATAGTCTTTTAAATAACCATACAAGACAACTCTTAAAAATATGAAATAAATTTGGCTCAGCAATGTATCAGACTCATGTAATCCAATTCATACAAATTGTTTTACCGTTTATCAATGAGTAGGGGGTGAAAAAGGGTTCTGGGATATGAGAGAGGTTTGTATTGAGAGGAAACATGATACCATGAGAGGGAAAATAACATGGTTACTGCTCAAGGACAACAACAATCGACTGTAAACAAACCAATAAAACATCAATGTAATCCACACAAGACACTGCCACTTTCAATTGTTTTAACACTGAAATTCTCTTGACTATAATCAATCCCAGAACAGGGAGTGAAAAAAGGAATATGGGAAGGTGGTGGGATTTGTAATTATCGGAAAATGAAATAATGGAAGGGAAGAAGAACGATTATTGTTCATGAAATTAATTAAGTGATCCATAAAGCTTTCTGCGAAAAGAGATGCACCAACCAACAATCATTGCGACCAAATAACAATTACTGTGTATTTAACTAGTTCACTATCCATAATCAAATATCCAACACAATGCCATCACTAGACAGTATGCATTTCACACAATCTATAAAGCATATTTTGTTCCTTACTTGTATCTTATAACAATTTCCAAACAATAACCATTCCACTATGTTAACCATCAAAATCAACCACTGCCCATTACTTCAATCAACACATATACTCAAACATTCTTCCAAAATTAAAAATGAAGTCACAGTATCATTGAAATTGGGTCTATCATTTTAAATGCAATGATATTCGATAAACATATATAGGCAACAACCAAATAATCAAGATCAAATTGCCAAAAACCGAACTATCAATTAAATAGACGACAACCACCATTCCAACACAAGCTATGCGCCAAATAATTCAATCGTGAAAGTGCAATTCCATCGATGTGAAAGCCCAATTTAATGCGACTCTAAAAACCTGGGCCACCCATCCAACATGACGAGGTATCGACAACAAGCCTGTCTCAACAAATGATCGGGCTTCCAAACAAAAACATGCTTAAAACCCTGTGAAAACCCAAGCTATCCATATCATACACAGTGCGTAGTCACCAAAACACTATGATGCAACATTTCCACTTAACCAAAACAAACACACAGTCACTGCAATAACTCAACCATCATGCCGAGCGATCGATTTAATACAATATTGGTTCAATCTAGTCATACTGTAATTGACTGTGCTGTGCAAACTCAGGATTACACGATCGAAAAATCATAAGGATACAATGGATATAGTTTCTACATTCATCTAGTTCAATAACCATTCGACCCCAAAAGAAAAGCATAGTTACCAGGACCAGTATTTCATTGTGCAAAAAACACCATACACATAACGCGACATGTGTGAGCAACATCAAGCGTTTGTAACCAATGCCAACTAAACATCCAACAATCCTTAGTGAAAAATACCAGTGACTATGTATCAACCAACCAATTTATCACTGTTGTAAAATAAATTTACCTCAGAAGCTGTGACAACCACGCATACCCACGCACCAATTCGAATCGGGGTAGCAACCCTCTCCATTAAACAATATTGAGTTATTAATCATAAGGAGAGTGACTCTGTAATTTGAAAGTGCAATTGGCAATGTAGGGTTTACCACTATTATAACAGAAGCAGTGACTATATACCAACCAACATGATTGTCACATGACCAACTGGGTGAGCCTATGCTCAATTAGTCGACAATTATACAACCATCCAACAATAACCAATTCGTAAACCTAACAGGATAGGCTGGTCTTATCTATCAATATTTAGACTGGAGGGATAAGGTTTTTTCCGTAGCCAACAGAGGGAGAGAAGATCCACCCCTTGTAATGGTGAAAAATCCGAGGCAAACGGTGTATACACAAAAAGAACCACGACTCATTCATGGACAGGTACAAATCCATGAAAGTGGTCATAACCAAAAGTGGGGCTCTAATTTGGCTTGGCAATGCTATTTAATGCACATAGGGTATAACCCTCGTGCTCTTAGCTCAAACAACCAAAACACAGAGGTGAAGACAGGGCCGAGTAAGAACAAGAAAACCCATTTCGTGACCCTTAGCGATGAAATCAACCAATGCCGAAGTGAACAAGACACGGTGATGTAGAATGCCTTCAACCATTAAACCCATAAAAGCCCAAAAATGAGATTTAGTGACAATGCGTGAAGATAGCTATCCACCCAAGACCAAATAAAAAACCCTCCGCTTAAACCAGGAAGGATAACAAAGAGCTACCCCACAGGATGACCAATAAATTCTACGAATTCAATATCATTGCAGGAAGAACCAATTTCACATAGTTGCAACACTTAGGAAAACACAAACCAATACACCTGAGCCAGTAATCATTTCATAACCAGAGCAGAGTCACGAATGGCCAAAAAAAAGAACATGCCTGTAATCAAAATCCTTAAAACGTGAGCTATCTGAGTGGTTCCTCTCTGCTAAAAAATCGGAGCATAACCACAACAACAAGATCGAACAATAGCATGACTAGGGTGGCAGCTAACGGGAGGATTAAAGGTGACGTGAAATAAATGCACGTCGCCTCTATTGAGTCTCCATTTTAACACTTCTAATACCCTCTATTACCCCCTATCTGAGCCTATTTTACATATGCCATGTGTATCTAATTGACTGTTTCCTCCACAAATACACTTAATGACCCTATTCATGTTCATAGAGATGTAACTTATGGTTAAGGCATGTTTTGTTTGATTTTCTTGAGTTAATTCGATTAAAATAGTTGATTTTGCATGATCCTAATCATTTGATATTAATAAGCATTGATATGGTACCAAAAAAACCGCATAACATTGATCCAGTACCAACATAACTGCATAATATTGATCTGATATTGCCCTGTGCTATTATGGTACTAGCATGTGCTATTCTGGTACCAAACAACTGCGCTTATTCCGGTACCAGTGTGACTGTGTTATTCCGGTATCAAACGACTGTGTGTATTCCAGTACCAATTGCTATTTCTAGAATTCACTTGTTGAACGTGTTTGCTGAAGGAGATTCCAAGAAATTGGTTGGATTGAAGTCTCAAAAGTATTTTTCAAGATCATGATCGACTTCATCACTCATGCACTTCGTGTCATGAGGATGAAGTCCATCCCTAAAGATTTGATAAGTATTTCCAATTGTAATATTTTAAAATTGTTTAATAATTATCCTTATCTCTTGATAGTAACGACTCACCTTATTTATAAGGGATGTTGTATAGGAGATAGGATACATAGGAGATACGTATGGATGTAATGAACATAATTATTCATATTGCCATAATATACAAGATGATGAACTGCTGATTCGATTTTACAAGTTGAAGGAATACAAATGAGTTGTTGTGCAATTTATGGGTATGATTAGAACATTTTAGTTTGTTATCTTTTTAGAGCTTCCATTTTGGCATTGGGAAGGGCCCACCATTCTAATATGGTAAGCTTAATGTAAAATATAGCTCATATTTCTATTCCTGTACATGTCTGTTTTATTCCAGTACTCAATTGTGTGTGTTTTGTACCTTTTATTTTGATTTATTGTTTGAGTTAAACTATGAATTCATAAAGTATACCTATTTTGTTTGATCTATATAATTGTTAGATCTTTTGATTAAATTGTGAATGGGATTGTATTAGTATAGGTTTGATAAGTATGGTGCTCCATATCTTTAGTAATTTTACTTAGTTTCATAAACAATAATTTGTGTTGAGATAGTTGTAGAGATTTATAAAATTTTGCATTCCTGAAACTGTGTTATTCATAGAGACTTTCATAATTTACTTTGAAATTTCAAGTGTATTAATATAGGAACAATTAAGATCCCATCATTCACCCTACATGGACTATTAAATGGAGAATCTTAATATACCTAGTGTTTCATGTGCAGGAACAAATAGTTTCTTCCAGAATTAATTAAGTTATGAGTGATTTCCCTTTGAATAATGTGTGCAGAAGATTGATTACAATTTATCGTTGGAATTAGTTTCTATAGGAGGCAAGATATAAGTTCATCTCTTCATTTCATGAGCCTCTAATGAACATATTTGTCACCTAAGAAAGAACCTTTTGATTCATTGTTTGCTTGAAAAATTTTGTTATCAGTTTTCTCTTCTAAGTTTGGAGTTGTATTGTTGAAGTGTGTCCAGATTTGATTGCTAAGAGTAGCATCTACAGATAAATAATTCAAAGTCCAAATTTCCACTTCATGAGCTTGTAAATGGACAAGGCATTATCCAGGTGAAATCTTTTGAGTGCATGATTGCAAGTTTTTCTTTCTAATTTATGAATTGTGTGAAGAGTGTTATCCTTGAAGTGTGAAAATAGAGTATTGGTTTTTATATGGTTTTCTTGATTGAACTATACTCATCAGACATAGGAACCTATCTGTTATCGGCACATATAATGCATCAAATCTTTTGATTATGAATCCCGGTTGATAATTTATGTTTGGTAATATATTATGCAAATAATTGCACCAACAACCTCCACCCACATTTCATTAATTCAATAGTGCATGCCAATGAGTCCTTCATTAACACCATCAATCAACCCATGTATCGAAACCATCACCCATTAAACCAACAATGTGTCCATATCACCTTTCTATCTTATGCCATAACATAATTCAACCAAGTTCCATATAATTCAACAATTCACATAACCATTAGCACTATTACCTTGCCAAATGCGCCACCAACATTTCATACCATATGCGTATTAACCATATAACTCAATCACAATTGCATAACCATTTACTTGCTAGCTAGGATTTAACAATAATTGTTAAGTCTTTCATGTATGTAGTATAGTAAAATTGCATAATTAGATCCCTTTTCCTCGCATTTGTTATAGTATTGTTTCCTTTCTCAAAACTTCCCTTCATGTAATTTCACTAACATGTTTGTTGTGCAGGTGCAATAAGAACAAATAGCAATGATATTAATGAATAACATCGGTTGTAGTGACATAAGGAATCAATATTTCATAACCTCAAATCACAACCAATAACAACAAGATCTCATCAACCATGTAAGTCGTGTTGCACATCATCACAACATCCAAATGAACAAATCTGATCTTCAATAGTTCAAGGGGGTCCCACCTACTAGTATTATTTAGCTTTTATAATAGTAGGATTTAGCAACACTTTGCAGACAAATCTTCATTAACAATTTTAATCGTCAAGAAACTGGCGAATGCACAGGAAAATTTGTTTCCAACAGATTTAGAACTCATAACTCATGGTTTCGTAGACCAAGAACAATAATTTTAGAAGATGTAACCAAAATAATTATGTAACAAGGGGAAGTGAGCTGATTTAATGGGAAGATGACTGGGAATTTGGGAATAATTGATGAAAAGTGTTAAGTATAAGGGTTTTTTACCACTATATGCATAATCATTCAATTGGAATATGCTCTTATCTTTCAAGGAGGAAAACTTATAGAATTGCTCTAAAGATATCAATGGATGAAGAAATGGAAAGAAGAAGCAGGAAATAACCAATTCCTTATAAGACAACAGTGGAAATATGTAACAATTTCAAGGGCCCTTCAGAGGAGACATCATAACAGCTGTGTAAGATTGATTTTTATCGGCTAACAATGATTTGTAGGAGTGTCACCATGGAAGAATTGATACAACATCCTATCTTGACCAAACACTAAAAGATGATAAGGACAAAAATCACAACATAAGTAAAATTGCAAGAACTAAAACAACAACAATAAAAGATATAAATGAGCACAAGAAGGAAAAAAAACTTAACTCAGAAGGCAGAAATCAAAGTACTGCAAGCATAGAGAAAAGCACAAAAATTGAAAGTAGAGATAGGCTACTAGTATACATAAATCCAATCAACATTAGAACTTTTCATCCTGGCCCCTCACAATACTTCAAGTGAGGACTGTTAATGTTGTAGGGAAACAATTGTCTCTGTAATTCCTTTAAAATGTATGAGTTAGTGTCCAAGACAAAAGTAATCTGGAAAAACCCAACACTTGGAATTCTGATGTAATTATCATCCCTTTGACGCACATGATTAAATCATCAAGATAAGCATGGAGACTGACCAATTCATTGAAATTTGTGTGTATATGCCTTTTAAATGCGGTACTTGCATCAAGTAGGCCGAAAGGAAGGCATTTGTAAGGCATAGTATCACAATTAGTAATAAAAGTGGTTTTGTGAACATTTTCCCCTTTTACTTTGATTCTCTGGTAACCCAACAAACTGTTAAGTAAGGGCCTGTTGACGGGCGAAACAGTCCATCCGTCAACTGGGAGAGTGGAACCGGTCCGGGGTTGTCTAAATAACCCAA
>ML791897.1:246863-259268 GCA_009831015.1 Picea engelmannii
TTTTTGAGAGTAATAAAAAAAAATGGGTTGGCTGCCAACAGGGCCCCAACTGTGACTCTACAACCTGTTGCAAACATATTCCCATATTGAGAGGAGGGAAGGGATTTCTCATAATCATTTGCCTGAAAGTTTTAAGACTAATATAGGTTGTAATATTATCAATGGTCCTCGAGGACAGTTCCCAATTTGAAACCCAATCAGGGTGGACTGAAAAAAACATTCCAACCCTTAAGAAATCTCTCAACTCCCTTTGAAAGGGTGCTTCTAGTGCATAATTAACAAGTTCTTGTTTTTGCCTAGCTAATTTCATAATATGTTGAACAAGACCAGGATCAAAACCACGAAGATCCTCATAAGACCAAGCAAAAACCTTTTGAGATTCATCGAGTAGCCCGGTGGACCCCATCTCTTTTCTAACAGAACATTGGACATTTATTTTAACATCCGTTGAAGATTCAGGTGTCCTAATGTTCAGGAGGATGGTTTCAACAACCTTCTTTCGTAACTCCTCTTTTTTCTATTTTTCTTTGTTGCCTACAACACTCAATGAAAATGAACTCTCAAGAGGAGTCAAGCCCTCATGAATCTCATTATTTTCTGTGGATATAATCTCCTCAGGCTTAAGAGGTTCATTTTGAATGACAACACTATTTCTCTCATCGTTAGGGATGGCCTTCCAAGATCCTTCCTTTTTAGGAATGTATGGATGATGTAGAGATTGAAAATCACATTCAGTCATGTGAGGAAAGAGTTGTTGATTAGGAGAGGCTGCAAATACAACCAACCGATCAACCATTGAATTCAACTCCTTCTTAACATGAGTGATGTTGAAATATAGAAGGTTCGAGACAAGTGCCCAAACAATTTGAGAGTATCTTTCCATTAGCTTGTCGCTAGGAGAGCATGTCTTACGTATCAGGTTCACAACAAGCTTATAATTTCCAAAGACTTAAAGGTGACCACAACCAAGATTAAGGGTGTTCTCAATGCTAAATAATAAAGCTTCGAATTCAGTAACATTGCTTGTACAAGAAAACTCCAACTTGTATGACATATTATGGATTTTTCCTGTAGGGGAAACCAAGATAATACCATCCCTGTTACCTTCATTAGAGTGGGAACCATCAAAGTGCATACACCATAATTCATCATCTAAATCAGTTCTTTCCAAAGGAATATTATCCTCTTCAACAAAGATGGAATACACTCCTAGGTCTTCTTCGATGTAGTTTACGCTAATTGCAGAACACTTTCTATGTAGGGTGAAATTATTCCCTCTCTAAGGAATATAATATTCTTACCATTCCAAGGAATGGATAAATGTTTCCTGTCGAGGGAGAGGTATCCACCTATTAAGTCTTGCCAATCTCTCCCCAAGATAATTGAGTAATTTTTTATAGGCATATGAATCACCTAAATGTTGAGGGTTGTCCTTATCTCAGGATGAGTGCATAAAACCAAGGTTACATCCATAATCTCACCTATGGTTGTATGTTGTAGACTATTATAGGAGAGCATGCTTTTGGCATTTTCATTTTCATAAGACAAGCCTATCTCTTCCATAATAATTTTCGACATCACACTTGGACCTGAACCACCATCGATGAGGCAACAATGGGAAATCTTATCCATGATCTTTGCACACATATAAAAAGGGGGAGATTTTATAGGGTATCTAAAGTTATGTACACCTACTTTATTTACAAAAGAATCCTCTTCGTTGACCTCTTCATAAATATTGGCTACAACGGAAGCTTTTCCTTCCATGAATTGTTTTAGATGCATATGTTGTTCAGGGATGACAACCATGTCTAGGAGGGTTTCATTTTCTTTGATGTTGGCCAATTGATTCAAGATATTATATTTGGAATAGGGGGGATGAGGAGTGATTCTTTGAATCTCAGTAATTTTAGGAACTTGGGGTTCAACAAGGGTTGATGATGAGATCGGGCTAGAAGAACTGTGTGGAGGATTGAATTTTCCCTTGGGAGCATAGGATTTGTTCCTAGTGTTGATGACCATGAAATCCTCTAGCTCTGCAAATTCTAGGACAACAATAGTAGCTTCCGGTGTTTTACCAAATATCCTATCTATGGCACTCATATTTACCTCACATGTGGTTTTTTCATGGTGTTCCTCGCAAAAGTTACACCAACTCCAAGGCAGGATAGCTTTAGGATGAAAATTGTTTTCAACTAGATTCCTAAAAGGGGGTGCAGAAGAGGATGAAGCTCCATGGGTGAGAGGGGAGACAATACCCTTCCTCTCAAATGCTATCATATGATTGTTCATATCTTGTACTAGTTGTAAGAAAGCAGACATGTCTGTCTGTCTAACTGATTCTCCCTAGGGAAGACCACTTCTTTCAAACTGTTCTTCATACTCTGAGAAGTTATGCAGAGCGGAACCGAGAATATCAATGGATTTTTCCTCAAGCCTATGATGGTAGGGAGAAGGAAATTCATTTTAGTAATGCATGAAAGCGGCTTGGTTCTAGGGGCAAATAAGTTTGGGGATTTGATTGTATAACTTGGTGAAACACAAGTTGAAAGATTTGATGGTCTCAACATCTCTATAAGTTACGTTATTGTATTCCATTAACTTCTCGTCAGGGATTTTAGATTTCCCATAAGTGGATCGGAACCAATAAATCAACTCCTCCCAAGTAGACAGAATCTTAGGAGGAAGGTCAAAGAAATCGGCTACGGCCTTTCCTTCCAAGTAATTGTTGAATAGGCACATGAAAGTATCGTTCTTGTTGGCCCCTATATTATGACAAGCATTAGAAAATTCCACCAAGTGTTCATTGGTACTGACAGTGCTATTTCCTAAAAACTTAGGAAAATTCTCTTTAAACTTGGGAAGTGGGTGAGTAGCAGGTGTTAGGTTAAGAGGAAAGGACACATGCCACAGTGTGGTTGTGGCATCTTCTTCAAACTAAAAAATCCCATACTCTTTAATGACTTTGGTGGGGTTAGTAGTAAATTGGGCAGGGATATGGTGGATGTATAATCTACCAATCACTTATGATGATGAAGATTGGGAATATGGATCACTTCCCATGCCACTAGATCCACCACTAGATGTCATCTTGTGGATGATAGCTGAGGGAAAGAAAGACAAATTCGATGAATCAGATAAAGTTCTCCTTAGATCACTTTGTTGGGCACATAACACAATGTTTCTTCTTCCTATTTCAGCAATAGGATTGATTTGGGGTGACAAGACTCTTCTTCTTCTAGAAGCATGAGAGTCTAAGGACATAAAAGAAAGGCCAAAACTTGAAGAAACAAAGGTTTACTGTTGATTTCTAGGTTGTCTATGTCTAGCCTCTAATTGTTCTTGAGCACTAATATCTCATTCAATTGCTTCCCAAGAATGGTTATGTCCAGCATGGGTATTGACAGTGTCTATAATGGTGTTAAATAGGTTCAAAGCAATGATGGTATAGTCTTGAAGACCGAGCTCAATATTGGGCTACCTTGCAACATGAACATTCATTAATAGAAAAACAATCAAAGAATCAATTTCAAAAAAATAAAGATGTATCGATGAAAATCGAGTATAAAAAAATAACCAGAGAGATATCGAAGATCTCCCCAGTATTGTCACCAAATAAATGCTGAGGAAAATATATGAAATGATCTTATTCAAGCATTTCCAGATTTTTCTTGGCTAAAGCAAACTACATGGGAATATCACCCTATGTTTATAGCCAACAAAAATAACATCCTAACTCACAAGTATTAATTACAAGTGCTTAGGCTAGTCTTTTATCAATAAAAAGCTTGTTGGAAATTCATTTTTATGTAATTTTATGAACATATCAGTTGCTGAAATAAATGTAAAGATAGAATAAAAGTCACCAAGATGATAATCAAGACAGATGAGACATAAATAAATACTTTATTTCATTCAAATTCACCAAAGAGTCATTTTCTTTACAAAATCTCATGCATAAATTTTGGACCAAAGTCAAACTTAGACATCCCCGATGGAACATACAAAAGGACCTCTGAAAAAAAAACAAAATTGAACTCTAAAAGCTAGATCAACTTGCCACAAATTGCTTCCCACTTGACTCTGCACAATAGCCTTTGTCAGTCATGAAAACTAGTTCAGAAACAGACAAGTCTACACAAACTATCAAAGATAGATCAACACCTCTGAAAAACAAGTTTCTGAATGATGTGATTCAACCTTGAATGATTCTATATACAATAAGACCATGCTATCATAAAACATAATTAGGCTTGTGATGAATAAATGAATGAATGAAAATTGAACTACCTCAACATAAACTCAAAGAGAAAACCTTAGTATGCTTCAGCTTATATCCTCCCCTTGCTCCTCCCTTTCCTTTTTCTTTTAACAAATTAGAATTGGTTGAAGTATTTGAACCAACTCATTAGTTAAGTTAATTAAAAGACTCAACTAAATTTAGTTAGGGGGAAGAGTAATAATTATAATAAAGGTCATAAATAAATAATAACTAGTATGTGGGACCCCTTGTGACTCCCTTTAGTTCATAACAATCATAACAATCATAACATAACCATTAGTTAAGCAAAACACACCTCCTTGTGTCTCCCATCAACATATTCACTTTTGGCAAATTTAGCTCATGAAATTTGGAATTATTTCAAAAATAATACTCATATATCCAAAATAAAACATGTTGTCCAAAGATCCCTGAATTCAACTATCATAAAATAATAGATAAAAATAAAAACTCAAAAGTCATATTTCCCAGTCTGCAATGAAACCATTCCTTGATTGTTGTTGTCACCTATTGATTTTCCCAAATTTTCCTTTGGTTGTGCAGAACCTTTAGGCCTAATCTTGTTGATCACATGGAAATTGTTAGCACTCTATAAATTTTGTCCCGATGAATAGACAAACGACACAGGTAACTGTTTCAACCAACTTTAGAGTTGAGGCACTAGCCTGCTCAACTGAGAGAGGGATCTCTCGTGTCACTTGATATTTATTTAACAATTGGTGGCTAGACTAGGTTTGTTTTGGGTTTTTTTTAATAAAGTTGATGGAAAGGAAGGGGAGGAACACACAGGGCTATGGAGTCAAAATTCTGAAAGTGAACGAAAACAATACATCTGCAAATAGAAATCTCCAGAAGATAAAGGCTAAACGAGGTGATGAATATGAGTTATTCTTAAATTTAAATAGAGTGTATGAAGATAAAGAAAACAAATAACAACATCAGAGAATTACCAAAATGAATTATGAATTAGTTAAGAGGACAGTCACATAGTTTAAATTGCTTAAGCCAAGAGCATCACAAGATGAATTCTAGTCCTTCTACTCTCAAATTTAAACAGAAGAAAATGTAAATGAAGTAACAGGTCACAGGAAATACATACGATGAAAGGAAACGAAGATCATATCACCACCCTTTATAATCTTTTCATAGAGACTTCAAAATCTTCTGCATTTATATTCAATTCAGATTCATAAAATTTACAAAATAGAGTTTGATACAACCAAAAGGTGCTCTTGGCCTTCTACCAACATTAATTCATTCAATTAACCCATTACTTATACAATTTGATCAAAATAACTGAAACTAAAGCATTTCATCTTCCAAAACAGTTTCGACTGATAATTTCGGTATACGAAACGATATACAATGATTGGCAAAAACGTTTCAAAATTATGGGAAATTTCTTTGACTATTCGGTTTCTTTCCCGCCATCTATCTCGCTCTGGTCTTCTGTCAAATCTGCAAATTTGATGATACTTGGGGATCACATACTAGCTCCAACGATATTGCACTTTGTCTTACCCAGCCACATGATTTCCTTCCATTGCGAATCAGAGGGGATTCTGCAATCCATCATCTCTTTAATAAAAATCTTCAAGTCAATGCATGTGGCATAAGACATAGTCAACATGCCAACTTTCATTGTTTTGAACTTATTCAAAATTTTAAAGTCTGTAGCCAAATATTCTACCAGACTAGGGCCTTTCAGACTTTCTTCCATAGCTTCAAATTTAGAATGGCCCATTTTTCATTGCATGAGGAGGGTATTATAATATTCCTGATTGTATAATGAACCTTTTCCATCCCAAAATGATGGGAGGCCTTTGATAAACAATTGTTCAAATGCATCTCTAAACTCTTGTATGTTGTGATACATATGCATAGATTTGTTTTGGACCGAGCTGAGCAGGTTATGTTTGGCAATGATTTTCCTGGCCAAAATGATCAACACAGTCCTATATTTTACCCCGATGGTTTGAAGATCGGTAATTGGCATATAATTGAGCAAGTCAATAGCATTTTGGGCCCATTCTGAGGGATTATTGGCTAACACTTCATTAACAACAACACACCTGCTCTGAGCTGTAACAACCACACTGTCTTTGTCATTTATAAAATATAGATAAACCATGAATTTAGCATCTTTTGCAGCAATAACATCCCATATGACATGTTTGGCTCCCTGCAATAATGTTTTTCCTTTTAACCTGGTTTTCCTCTTACTCACTCTCTCTTGCAAATATTGATTATCTCTGTGAAGTTGAGCCATCTTCTCATATTTCACCTTCATCTCTTTTCTCAACCTTTATATAACCTCGTTGAGAGCTTTGATCTCCCCTATTTTGATGCTTACCTGGGACATAGCTTGGACCAACCCTTCAGTGCTAGATCCAACCTCTGTATTAGTAGGTACAATGACAACCATATCTGATGTCATTGTCTGTTCTTGTGACCAATTCTCTTTCTCTTTTTCCAATTGCAACGCTTTATCTTTGTAATTGAGTGCCTCTTATCTAAATGTTTCTTTCTCCTATTCCAAAGAAGTCAGTTCTATTGTTTGTGGATGGTCTGTAGGTGACATCTTCAACCTTTTATTTAAGCTTTGGATAATCTTATCCTTTTCATCCAGAGAATTTTTCACCCCTTGAGGACCTTCAAACTCTAGCCTTTTGACCTGCATCATCTAGGCTTTGATAGATGCATTTTCCTATTTCAATTGTCCATCTAGTTTGAGTGCATGTGTTGTCAATCTTGCAACCCTTAGACCTAAACTCAAATAATCAGAATATAACATATCACTGACATTTTTGTGGAACTTTACTTTGTCAGGGGAACCAATATTTTCATAGTGCATTTTGATCTCATATGCCTTATCATCATCAGCCACTGCTATCTTAAATGTTTTCTTTTCTACATCTCTGACTGAGTGTAAGGAAGCTTTAAACTGGGAAGTATTTTCCACTTCAGGAAAAAGGTCCCTTATTTCACTGTTGGCCATACTTCCCTTCACAGTGTACTGGTTCATTAAATATTCCTTGGACTGATAAACTACCCTAGGCATCTGGCTAAATATGTGTTTCCTGCTGCTAAAAACCTTTAAGTTGCTTTCATTTTGTAGCTTGTTTCCCATACCTGCTTCTTCGTTCTTGGTTACACCTTCTACCATTTCCATGCATTTTTTCTCTTTGGGATATTCTTCTTCTAGGTCGACTATTTGAGAGGATGATGTGATTTTCATTTTCTTGAGAATATCTTGCTGGTTTCCGGTGCCCATGGCCTCTGAAATGCTCCTTTTATTGTATACGCTCATTTTAGGAGATTTGACAATCAACCTAGGAGAAAGTTTCCGTGTCGGGCTCTGCTGAGAAGCTTGCTTCATTTTTTTTGTTTGATCATGTTGCATAGTGAACTCCATATCTACACAGGTTTCTATATTGGCTAACTTATCGAATCCCTCAACATGCTCGTGTTCATAGGGGCCTTGTTTTCTTTCCAATCTCCTCTTTGATATGATCTGGTGCAGGTCGTATTTTCTTCCTTGCAACTGTGTGAACCCAAATTCATTAAGTTTGGATTGAATCTGAGGAAAAAAGGACTTGTTATTCACCACAAAAGGACCTACTATGAAAGGAAATTTTAGATTAGAATCCTTGTGTGCTTTCAAAAAATGATCAGTCTCTGAGATGATCCTTTGTCTTATGAACTCCAAAGAAAAGACTGTAGGAGTCAAAAAAATTGGTAAAAGGTAAGGTCCTTCTTGATAGCCATATACCCAAATCACAGTGGATTGTATGAACAACATCCAGTCTCCTACCCTGCTCTCTGGATTTGGTTGCAAATTGCTTTTCATTTCTTCCAGGACCCTTGGCAAGTCTGAACCAAAAATAAGACTGTAGACCCTAGACATAATCTTATTGATGAAAATAAGCATGGTGATTCTTTTACACTCGGTTGAAATAAATGCAGTCTCGGGAAATTCGGTTCTATTAGATTCCAGGAACATTCTCAACAAGCGCATGTAGTATCTGAAGTTCCTTAGTGAATTGAATTTCGTCAGCTACTGATGCATATTGTCAGCAATAAATTTTTCAAAACCGACATAGACTGACTGACCAGACTCTAACATAAATAAAGTCAACAGGAAACCTAAGATGACTTCTACCACAAACTTGTCATTTTCCAACCCCAAAATTTGACTCAACAGAGAACAAGCCCACTGGGCTTCGATGACCATGAAACTCACACTAGCAAGTAATAACAGACTCTCTGAATGGTGTTCAGGTTTGATGATGGTTTGCAGAAACCAGGTTTTTACTTCTGGTGGGAATTCTCTATAAACTGTGATCATATTTTGTTCCTTGAAGGGTTCTAACACTGTGGAGGGGGACTCTGGTATACTGAGGGTGTTCCATAGCGATTGAATGTCTATTTCACATAAAACCTCTGACCCTTATTTATTCAAAATGACTCTTTCTTCCTGAGAATACCGCTCTACACACCCGCTTACAAATTCAAGATAAGGAAAGACTACTTCTATGACGTAAGGGGTTATGGAGGCTTGAGCCTCTTTGAGGAAAGGTATGCATGTTCCAACTTTGTCCAATAAATTCGATTTGGACATAGAAACAGGCAAGAACATTATCTCTGTGTCGAAAATGTCAAATTCTCTATCAATTAGGGATTCTTCTCCGGAGGAGATGTCTTGCTCATTTACGGATAAGACAACAGGATTAGCGGCCATTGTGAAAATACCTGTTGAGCGGTGAATGAAGCACGAACCTGATTCAGTTCCCAAGCTTGATTTTCAAATGGATACTTTGCGCCAAATTTCTGAACATTTGAATGCTTAGAATTATCATAAAATAATGATGGGGGGTCCTTCTTTTATAGGTATCTATTTACATCGGAGGTTGGAGAAAATGGTTTTGGGTGAACCTCTTTTTGCCCTGATGTGCCTCTTAGGGTCCCACGCGTCCATGATTTAAACCATGATGGTTTTCCATGGCCCACCCTCGATTCATTAATCTTTGCACTACTTCAATCGTTGATATGAGCTTCAGCCATTGATCTGGGCCACTTTAAGATCTATGGTCCACATTCACCCATCAAATTTGGCATTGGGGGCTGGAGAAAGTGGTTTTAGTCAGACTACTTTTTTCCCTGATGTTCCTCTAGAGGTGCCACGCATCCCTCGATAAAACCATGACAATTTTCCCCGGCCCGCCCTCGATTGCTTAACCTTTGTGCTATTTCAATCCCTGATGTGTGCTTTAGCCTTTAATCCAGGCCACTTTCAAGATCGACGGTTTGTCGAGTCTTAATCTTCACACTTTCACCACTTTTGTCCATACGCTTACAGATATAGCCTGGTCCTCTAAATTATCATATCTCCTTAGTGACATAGCCTTTCGCTAAAATTCCGACACTTGGATACCATTTGAAAATTGTTATGGTGATAACATTGGCTCCTATTGGGGATGCTATCCTCCCTATGAGGTAGCAAAGAACTGTACACTAAGTTCCTTCCCATTGGGCTGTGACTTATCAATGTCATTTGAATCTGCTGATCTTTATTCGAAAACTTACAATATGCCCAACATAGCTCAGGGCCTTCACCTCGATCTTCAACTATGCTACCTTTATTCAAATCTCTCATGCGTAAAGGAAAAAGTAGAATGATTATATACAATGAATGGTGGGGTGATGATTTTTTCAAACAATGTAATGCTTGAGAAACATGCCATTCACAATCCCTCCTCTAGTGAATTCTCCATTACTTTCCTCTAAGAAATAGGCATTGCTCCCATGGTAAGTTGCGAATTTGAACCAACCCATCCATAGGTTATCAAATTTCCCATGTTTACCTTTATCTTCGTTTTTGGCATCCCATTTTAGCACCCAGTCTCCTAGTTTGAAGTAATATACCTTGGTATGTCTGTCGAAAGCTTCTTTGATCTTGTCTTAACAAAGCTGGGTGTTATTGAAGACCTTTTCTCTAGTCTACTATACGTTGATGAGCTCATCATCTCTTCTCCGACTAGCATTTGTTTCTTCTTCTTGCTCCTGTAACAAATTCATCACCGACAATCCCAATGTAGTAGGAAATATGGCTTTTGTACCATAAACGATCTGGAGAGTAGATGTGGCAATAAATCTTTTTGGGGATATCCTTTCAGCCCACAACGCATGAATGAGCTTTTTTGTGCCATGCCTTTTTGTTCTCTTGTAGCATTTGTTTGATGATTATAACCAATATTTTATTCAAGCACTCAGCCAATCCATTCCCCTGAGGATAATATGACGTGGAATGACCAAGGGAAATGCTGTAATCACTACATAATTTTTCCAATTTTTTAGACTTAAAATCCATTGCATTGTATGTTATAATCTTAATCGGGCATCCAAATCTGGACAAGATATTGTCTTCTAGGAATCGAATGATAACATCATATGTAGCCTGTCTGGTGGGAACAACCTCGATCCACTTAGTAAAATAATCTGTTGCAGTCAGGATCCATTTGTGTTGAGCCGAGGACTGTTGATCCAGATTATTTTCAGCACGAAATGAGAGCGGAGATATAATAAATAAATGCACAGAGATATTGCAGATACTTAATAATATAACAGAAATGTATCAGAGATGAAACCATAAACACAGATATACAGTAATACACGATTTCTATTAATCAAAGAAATGTACAGAGACTGTAAAAATACAGAGTGAAAGACTCGCTGGAATGGTGGCAACTTATCTCTGAGAAGAGATGTGACGGCTACTCGCATTCGCAAGAAGATGATTACAATGAGGCTCCGAAGGCCTTTTTTACAATAAACGGGAATGCCAAAAGTCCTAGACATCCAAAAACCTAACCCTAGAAGATGAAGCACCAAAATTCATGTGAGCCCCTTTTGGGTAAGTGAGTACATCAACTTCCCGGGGTCGTAACTTTTGCATACGATCTCCGTTTTAGGCGTGTGATAGCTCGTTGGAAATATCTATCCGAGGCCTACAATGCTCGAGACAAAATATCATTGTAGATACTATTTTGCGAGAGAAACATACCCAAAAAAACATCGTTTAGGGCCTCAAAATGGCCCCGTAAGTTTAGGACCCGAAAAAACTTCTAAAAATAGTAAATTGCCAAAATTGCTAGAAATCCGTTTTGAGCCATTTGGAAAAGGTGGGTGGCCAACGATATCCACCTGGATCAATCTTCCTCCTTAGGAATCAATGGTCTCCATTGCGTTGATTTCTCAGAGGAGAGGGAAAAGCATTTGTTGAATCTGCATCTTGGTGAGTTGCTTGTCTTGCTGGAGACATCGCGCTGCTCAGTTTGTGGAAACCTGTCACGAACCTGTTGCGGTTGAGGCTGCTCAACAAGTCAAGATACATGAGAGGACGATGTGCAGAAGGAATCTTTGCACTTTGCTGCAGGCTTGTCGACCTTATTCTGTTGGATAGAAGGTGCTTGGGGCAAGGCTGTGGTGGTTGCAGTGTCCTTTTGTTCTCCTTTTGAATAGATTGTGAAGAAGATAAATTTTGCAGTATGAGATACTACCTTGCGACACTTTTTAGATGGAACAGTAGTCAGAACTACCTCTGGTATTCTGTAGAGATGACCCCCCAAAGTAACAATGACACTACGGGGTCGAAAATCATAAATAGCATGGCGTCTCCACATATATGGTTGGCCCAAGAGAACATCTGAGACATCCAGTGGGGCAACATCACATAATACCTCATCCTTGAAGGGTTGGATGCCGTATGACAATCAACAGTGTTGGTTGACATGGAGATCTGTTCATTTCCGAAGCCACCCGATGTTGTATGGATGCGGGTGTGGTGTTGTTGACAATCCCAATTGTTTGATGACCTTTGCTAAGATGAGGTTCTTTTGGCTTCCGCTATCAACAATAAAATGCACCAGGGTCCCCTTCACCCACATCTGTGAATGAAAAAGGCATTCCGCCTCTTCAGGATCTGTTGGTTCTTCTGGTTGAATTGTTGTGGTCACAACAATAGTAGTGGGGTCTGCGTCAATGATCTGTCATTTACCATTATTTTCAGAATCAAATTCTAAATCAAGTTTTGGCTCCTTGTCTTTGATCTCGGCCACCAATGA
>ML791897.1:290470-348658 GCA_009831015.1 Picea engelmannii
CTTTCCAAAGAAACATACCCAAAAAAACATCGTTTAGGGCCTCAAAATGGCCCCGAAAGTTCAGGACCCAAAAAAACTGCTAAAAATAGTAAATTGCCAAAATTGCCAGAAAGCCATTTTGAGCCATTTGGAAAAGGTGGGTGGCCAACGATATCCACCTAGATCAAATGTGGATGTATCTCCCCTATAAAATCTATTCCCCATTTTCTGAAAGGAGATTCTACTGAAATGGGTTTTATCGGAAGATATTGTAATTTTCCTTTCCCGTCAAATATTTGGCATTCGTGGAACTTTGAAACTTCTTTATAAACATCGAGAAAATGGTAGGCCAATAAAATCCAAATCTCAAAATTTTGTGCACAGTCGTATTCCAATAATGATGACCTCTGTAGTCACCTTTGTGGAACTCTTTGATGGTTTTCTCTGCTTCTTATTCTATGAAACATCTCAATAAAATTCCCCCTGGATCTTTCCACTATAGAAATTCATTTACTATACAAAATTTTGCTTCCTTGAGTTTCAAAAATCTAGCCTTTGTTTTACTATACTCAGGAGGAGCCTGCAGATTTCTCAACACAAAAATGATATCTACATACCATGCAGAGTCAAGAAAATTATGAGATATTTGTGGAGTCACCCTTTCTTCCTCTCCTACATGGTTTGATAGATCTGCAATGAAATTTATTCCCAAGAGTTCACAGTTTTTTTGTGCCATCAGTCTAGCAAGTCGCTTTCCTTTGATCATCTTCGTGGGCTTGATTTCAAGAGCGTATTCTAACAACATCGCAATCCATTTTCCCCTCTTCCCTTCAGGATCAGGCTGTGTCAAGATGTCCTTTACTAAGCTGCTGGGAACATAAGTCATGGTATGTGAATGTAGGATGTAACCCCTGAATTATTTCAATTCCTTGACCAAAGCATATGCTTGCTTCTCCATGATATCATATTTTAAAGGAGAATCTATTAATGTTTTACTGTAGTATGCTATGGTCTTCTCAAAATTTTGGTCATCTTTATGGAGTAATACACCTACAATTGTGTGTTCTGAGGTGAATGAGAACAATATGAAATCTTTCTCAAAATTTGGACTAGCCAATACAAGAGCCTTTGTCAATGCCACCTTGATGTCTTCAAAGAAATTTCTTTCTTCAGGAATCCATTTTATTTGATTTCCCCTTTTTAGCATGTTGGTGGTGTGTTTTATGATTTCGGCTAAATTTGGGATAAACCTTCTCAGAAAGTTTACTTTCCCCAATAAAGATTGTACCTCCTTTTTGCTTCTGGGTATGTCAATTTTCAATATCCCTTCAAATCTGTTGGGGTCCACCTTTATCCCTTCCTTTTAAATAATGTGTCCTAATAGCTTCCCTTATTCCATGGCAAAATTTGACTTTTTTGGATTTAGTGATATGCCAAATTTCCTGAATTTTTCAAACGCCGTTCTGAGATGCTTGAGATGTTCTTCATCCAAGGAAGAATACACAGTAATGTCATCAAGGTAGATAACAATGAATTTATCTTTTTCGTCATAAAAAAATATATCCATATCTATTTGAAATGTCTTCTCGACATTCATAATCCCAAAAGGCATTTTTGCATACATAAACGTTCCCCGTGGTGTAGTGAATGCAGTCTTTTCCTGGTCATCAGGGTGCACCATAATCTGATTATATCTAGAGAAACCATCTAGCATTGACATCCTTTGAGAACCCACTGCCTTATGTATAATGTAATCCATTTTAGGCAATGAATAGTTGTCCTTTAGAGACACCTTATTTAGATTTCTAAAGTCTACACACAACCTAATTTCTCCACTCTTTTTTCGGACTCGTACCAGATTTTCCACCCATTTGGAAAACCTCAGGGAAACTATGATTTTTGCTTCACTATCAATGGAAACAATAGAGGGTTTATTCTTCTTAATTTATGTTTGGATGGCTTGTGATCTTCTTTAATTGGGATAACATGCTGGATTACATTGGTATCATATACTTTTAGATCATCATAGCTCTAAGAAAAAACGTTAGGGAATTATTTAATTAGCTTGAAATATCTCTTTTTGGATTCAAGGTTGAGCTTCCTAGACAAATTCACTATCTTTGGATCCTCCAGAGTCCCAATATTGCAATCTTCCACATCCCCTTCATTTACTGTGATCTTCGGACTTCTGGCTACGTCATTGTTATCAAATGGTTTCTCTAATGGTACCAGGCCCTTGGGGATGATATTACTCTTTAGCTAAATGATATCTTGGCCAACAATTTGATTGTCAAAATATCCTTCATTTGTGAAAGTGCCTGCATCTACCTCATCATCACAATATTCATCATCAATGTTCAAAATATCGAACTCGTTCTCCATTTTGAGGAAGATTTTTATCTCATTGTCATTTTCAAAGACTTTCCATTGCTTCATATTGTTTGGTATTGCTGGCATGTACTTCACCTCCACCTTGTAGAATTTTTTAGGAAAAATTGGAACTCTAAAAATTGTTGCTGAAGTGGCTAGGGCATCAACAACCTAATTTTGTTCTCTTGGAATTGTTGAGAGATTGCATTCTTGAAATTTCTCAAGGAGTTCTAGTACCATATTCCTATAAGCCCTCAATCTGGGATGTTTTTCTTGGTATATGCCTTTGATTTGATTTATAATTAGCTCAGAACCTCCATTTACAACAATTCTTTTGGCACCCATCTCTTCTAAAACTTTCAATCCCAATATCAACACTTCATATTCGGCCATGTTATTAGTGCATTCAAAAACAAGTTTGTAGGAACAAATTTTGAGTCTCCTTTAGGGCGGTTGATCCATATGCCAACTCCAACTCCTTCTCTACAGGAAGCTCCATCAAAATTAATCTTCCATAATTGGTCCTCTACATCATCTTGTTTCTCTGAAAGTTCCTCCATTTTCCCCTTAAGCTCATCTTTGTTAGCCATAATGATTTATGTTTCTTCTTCTTCGGAGCACAGGTCATTGAAGAAGATGGAAGATCCTAATTTAGTCTCCACTAAATAGATGGGATGATTGTTAGGCTGTGATTTATTGCTGACCTCATATTTAAGCAAAACCTCCCTGTACAGTTTTTTGTCTCGACCAAAGACATGAATAGTAGCATAATACATATCCATCTGGAGAGTTCCTTTCAATTTTGCAGCCCATGATCTAGATAACAGCATGCCAAAATTTGGAGGGATATCAATGACTACTACATCCATAATCATATTCTTTCCTGGGATTTGTGCCAAAGACACAACAAGGTCTTTGATCATGCCAATGCATTTCACTTTTCTTGAATCAAAGGAGAAAAAATCTTTATAAGGTCTTGTGACATCAAGACCCAATTGGTCCATGACCACTTTGGGAATCATGTTGTGAGATGCTCTATAATCTAGCATAGCATTGTGTAGATTCATGTCATGGATCTTCAAATTGACATAAAAAGGAGGAACTTCTTCATTTTCACTGCTTTCTTCTACTCTTGGCCCGAATAAGATGGTTGGGTGATAATCTTGTATGTTCACGGTGTCATAGGTTTGCCCCATCTTAAGCATCTTGATGATCTTATTTATGTACTCACTATTTTTAATCAATTCATTAAATGGTACCGGAATTTTTATCTTATCCATTTCACTTTCGAAATCAAAAGATGATGGAGTTTTTTCTACCTCTTTGGTGACCACCTCTTTCCTAGTCAATAACCTCTTCTAGGGTTCTTCCTTTTGCTTCCCCTTTTCCACAGTATCCTTCGCAACTGAATATTTCACCATGGAGTCCTTTGTGGCTGAAGCTTTTGCAAAAAAATCTTTTTTGGTTTGACTAGAAGAAGGTATGTTGTTTTGAGCTTCTTTGGAGGGATTCCCCTTTGGAGGATTACCCTTTGGAGGGTTTGGGGGTATATTTTGATTTCAGAGGTTATATTGCCTTTGGAATTTTATTATGGCATTTTGTAATCCGATCTCATAGTCTTCCTTTTCTACTAATACCCTTTCCTCTTCATCTTGCAAAAATATCTCACTTGCGTCCATGAACTGGTCATGTTCATCTTTGGTCAAAAATATCTCTGTCTCTTTATCACCACAACAGTTCATGTTATCTTCTAAATATCCATAATAACCCTCATTTACATAATTATTTTGGAAGGGAGGCATGATTTGTTATTCCCCTTGATTTCCTTGGTTTCCCTAATTTGCCTAGTTTCCCTAATTCGTTGGATCTGCTTGATTTTCCTGATTTCCCTGATTTTTTTGCCTAATCTATGGAATAGATGGTCTCCTCGGATTTATGGGTGGAACATCATCATGTTCTCTAGGGTTAGGCCTATTTCCTATATCCATCTTTTCCATCATTCGCTCCATGTTTCTCATCATCGCGTTGAATATTTCCTTTGATGTTTGAGATGTCGAAGGATGTGCTTTGTCTTGAGCTCTGTTTGTGTCTCTACCAACATTAGTTTTCATCTTCCCTGAAGCCATTAGGTTCACTTATACCTCTATAGCATCAGTCGTCATATCATCCAATGTGGTAGATCTTCATTATCTTAATAATAAATAAAAGTCACTTTCAAAAGAATTAACATATTTGAGTTGAGTAGCCTTGGGGGGGGGGGGTTAATTCATCAGGAATAGCATTATACACCTTCATGAATATAGTTGAAAACTCTTGTACTGTCTCATCAGGTGATCTCTTCATATTGTTATACTGGGTCAACAAATGAAGGGGATTTTTCTTATCCCCCCATTTTGAAAGGAAGTTTGTCTCAAAGGCTTCGAAATTTGTGATACTACCTACTGGAAGGGATCTGAACCACTTCCTCACATATATTGCAAGGCTTTGTGTAAACAACCTCATCTTCACATATTCATAGTCCACTTCTTCCAAGTATATGAAATTTTTAAAGCAATCTAGATGTTTTTGGGCTGATATGTTACCTTTGACATCATATAGTTTAATCCTTAGATTGTAATCTTGAGGTAGATCATGTAGTTGAGCGAGTAAAATGAGGGGAGAAAATATGGCTTCCATAGCTGTTGTGAGGGGTCAGAGTGAACGTTGGTTCTGAGCAAGGGTCACTACAGGCTTGATAGATGAAGCTAAAACTAGATCTTGGAGTCTTTTTTCGTCAAAGATAGTCTCTCTTAGGCAAGATTCAGACTTAGTTCTGAATAAGGATTGTTCAAATTTCACGTCAAACTCAATATATTTGATGCTAGTCACTCTGTCCCTAGGAAAGGACAGGTATAAGCCTGGATGAAAAACTGGAGTCACAGACCTTTATTTTCTTCTACATACAAGCTTCTTACGGTTAGACACAGGGCTTGCAGCTTCTGGGTCTGGATTTCTCCCGGTGTGAACTTTCTTAGGAGCCAGGATTTCTATATCACAAGGTGTGGTGAAACTCATCACTGAATAATGGAGTCACCAGGGTAAAAATAATCTCATCTAATAAGGTATTTGATCCACTGTCACCCTTACGAATCAAATAAATATTTAAGTCATTTTCCCAGGGAAATTTTTTTCAATTTCGTCCCCGACAATGACACCATAATGTCAGCACTTTGTAAATTTTGTCCGGCTGAATAGAAAAACGATAGAGGTAACTATTTCAACCAGATTTAGAGCTAAGGCACTAGCTTTCTCAACTCACTTGATATTTCTTTAGGAATTGGTGGCTAGAATAGGTTTGTTTTGGGGGTTTTTAATAAAGTTGTTGGCAAGGAAGGCGAGGAACACACAGGGCTATGGAGTCAAAATTCTAAAAGTGAACGAAAAATAATGCATCCCCCAATAGAAATATCCAGAGGATAAAGGCTAAACGAGTCAATGAATCTAAGTTATTATTAAATTTAAATAGAGTGTAGGAAGATAAAGAAAAAAAATAATGACATTAGATCATTACCGAAATGAATTCTGAATTAGTTAAGAGGACAGTCACACAATTTAAATTTCTAAGCCAAGACCATCACAAGATGAATTATGGGCCTTCAACTCTCCAATTTAAACAGAAGAAAATGTAAATGAAGTAACAGGTCATAGGAAATACATACGATGAAAGGAAACAAAGCTCATATCACCACCCTTTAGAATCTTTTCATAGAGACTTCAAAATCTTTTGCATTTATATTCAACTTAGATTCAGAAAATTTACAAAATAGAGTATGATACAACCAAAAGCTACTCTTGGCCTTCTACCAACATTAATTCATTCAAGTAACCTAGTACTTATACAATTTGATCAAAATAAATGAAATTGAAGCATTTAAGCTTCCAAAATAGTTTCGACTGACAGCTTCGGTATACGAAATGATTTACAATGATTGGCAAAAATGTTTCAAAATTATGGGAAATTTCTCTGACTGTTTGGTTTCTTTCCCACCATCTGTCTCTCTCTAGTCTTCTTTCAGATCTACAAATTTGATGACACTTGGGGATCACATACTGGCTCCAATGATATTGCACTTTGTCTTACCCAGCCACACAATTTCCTTCCATTGCGAATTAGAGGGGATTCTGCAATCCATCATCTCTTTAATCAAAATATCCAAGTCAATGCATGTGGCATAGGACATAGTCAGCATGCCAACTTTCATTGTTTTGAACTTATTCAAAATTTCAAAGTCTGTAGCCAAATATTCTACCAGACTTGGGCCTTTCAGGCTTTCTTTCATAGCTTCAAATTTAGAATGGTCCATTTTGCATTACATGAGGAGGGTATTATAATATTCCTAATTGTATAATGAACCTTTTCCATCCCAAAATGATGGGAGGCCTTTGATAAACAATTGTTCAAATTCATCTCTAAACTCTTGTATGTTGTGCTCCATCTGCATAGCTTTGTTTTGGACCAATCTGAGCAAGTTATGTTTGGCGATGATTTTCCTAGCCAAAATGATCAACGTAGTCCTGTCTTTTACCCCGATAGTTTGAAGATCGACAGTTGGCATAGAATTTAGCAAGTCAATAGAATTTTGGGCACATTTAGGGATTCTTGTCTAACACTTCATTAACAAAAATACACTTTCTCCGAGCTGTAGCAACCACATTGTCTTTGTCATTTATAAAATTTAGATAAACCCTAAATTTAGTAGCTTCTGCATCAGTAACATCCCATATGATATGTTTGGCTCCCTACAATAATGTTTTGCCTTTTAACCTGTTTTTCATATTGCTAACTCTCTCTTGCAAATCTTGATTATCTCTGTGAAGTTGATCCAGATTCTCATCTTTCACCTTCATCTCTTGTCTCAACCTTTCTACAACCTTGTTGAGACCTTTGATCTCCCCTATTTTGATTCTTACCTGGGACATAGTTTGGGCCAACCCTTCAGTGCTAGATACAACCTCTGTATTAGTAGGTACAATGATAGCCATATCTGATGTTGTTTCCTATTCTTGTGACCAATTCTCTTTCTCTTTTTCCAATTATATCACTTTAGCTTTATAATTGAGTGCCTCTTGTCTGGATGTTTCTTTCTCCTATTCCAAAGTAGTCAGTTTTGATTTTTGTGGATGGTATGTAGGTGACATCTTCAACCTTTTCTTTAAGCTTTGGATCATCTTATCCTTTTCACCCAGAGAAGATTTCACCCCTTGAGGACCTTCAGACTCTAGCCTTTTGACCTTCATCATTTAGGCTTTGCTAGATGCCTTTTCCTGTTTCAATTGTCCATCTAGTTTGAGTGCATGTGTTGTCAATCTTTCAACCCTCAGATAATTAGAATATAACATATCACTGATATTTCTGTGGAACTTTACTTTGTCAAGGGAACCTTTATTTTCATAGTGCATTTTGATCTCAAATACCTTATCATCATCAACCACTACTATGTTAAATGTTTTCTTTTCCACGTCTCTGACTAAGAGTAAGGAAGATTTAAACTAGGAAGTCTTGTCCACTTTAGGCAAAAGGTCCCTTATTTCATTGTTGGCCATACTTCCATTCACAATGTACTGGTTCATTAAATCTTCCTTGGACTAATAAACTGCCCTAGGTGTCTGGCTAAATATGTGTTTCCTGTTGCTAAAAACCTTTGTGCTACTTTCAGTTTGTGGCTTGTTTCCCTTACCTTCTTCTTTGTTCTTGGTTACACATTCTACCATTTCCATGCATGTTTTCTCTTCGGCCCCTTCTTCTTCTAGGTCGACTATTTGAGAGGATGATGTGATTTTCATTTTCTTGAGAATATCTTGTTGGCTATCGATGCCCAAGGCCTCTGAACTTCTCCTTTTATTATAGGTGCTCATTTTAGGAGCTTTGACAATAAACTTAGGAGAATTTTTTTGTGTTGGGCTCTGCTGAGAAGTTGGCTCTGTTTATTTTGTTTGATCATGTTGCATAGTGACCTCCATATCTACACAGGTTTCTAGATTGGCCAACTTATCGAATCCCTCAACATGCTCGTGTTCATAGGGGCCTTGTCTGCTTGCCAATATCCTCTTTGATATGATCTATTGTGGGTCATATTTTCTTCCTTGCAACTGTGTGAACCCAAATTCACTGAGTTTGGATTGAATCTGAGGCAAACATGACTTGTTCTTCACCACAAAGGGACCTACTATGAAAGGAAATTTGAGATTAGAAGCCTTGTGTGCTTTCAAAAAATGCTTAGTCTCTGAGATGATCCTATGTCTTATGAACTACAAAGAAAATACTCTAGGAGTCAGAAAAACTGGTAAAAGGTAAGGTCCTTCTTGGTAGCCATATACCCAAATCACAGTGGATTGTATGAACAACATCCAGTCTCCTACCCTGCTCTCTGGATTTGGTTGCAAACTAATTTTCATTTCTTCCAGGACCCTTGGCAAGTCTGAACTAAAAATAATATTGTACACCATGGCCATAATCTTATTGATGAAAATAAGCATGGTGATTCTTTTACACTTAGTTGAAATAAAAGTAGTCTCAAGAAATTCGGTTCTGTTAGGTTCCAGGAATATTCTCAACAAGTGTGTATAGTATCTGAATTTCCTTAGTGAATTAAAGTTCATCAACTGCTGATGCATATTGTTTGCAATAAATTTTTCAAAACTGACACAGACTGACTGACCAGACTTTGACATAAAGAAAGTCAACAGGAAACCTAACATGACTTATACCACAAACTTGTCATTTTCCAACCCCAAAATTTGACTCAATAGAGAAGAATCCCATTGGGCTTCGATGACCATGACACTCACACTGGCAGGTAATGATAGACTCTCTGAATAGTGTTCAGGTTTGACGATGGTTTGTAGAAACCAGGTTTTTATTTCTAGTGGGCATTCTCTATAAACTGTGATCATCTTTTGTTCCTTGAAGGGCTCTGACACCGTGGAGGGGGACTCTGGTATATTGAGGGTGTGGCATAGCGATTGAATGTCTATTTCACATAAAACCTCTGACCCTTATTTATTCAAAATGTCTCTTTCTTCCTGAGAATACCTCTCTACACACCATATTACAATTTTAGGGAAAGGAAAGACTACTTCTACGACGTAAGGGGTGATGGAGGCTTGAGATTCTTCAAGGAAAGGTATGCATGTTCCAACTTTGTCCAATAAAATAGATTTGGACACAGAAATGAGGGAGACTGTTATCTCTATGTCGAAAATGTTGGAGTCTCTATCAATTAGGGATTCTTCTCTGGAGGGGATGTCTTGCTCATTTACAGATAAGACAAAAGGATTAGTGGCCATGGTGAAAATACCTGTTAAGCGGCAAAAGAAGCACAAACCTGGTTCAGTTCCTGAGCTTGAGTTTGAAATGGATGTTTTGCGCCAAATTTCTGAATGTTTGAATACTTCGAATTATCATAAAATAATGTCGGGGGGTCCTCCTTTTATAAGTATCTATTTATATCAAGGGTTGGAGAAAACGGTTTTAGGTGAACCACTTTTTGCCCCGATGTGCCTATGAGGGCACCATGCGTCCATGATTTAAACCATGACGGTTTTACCTGGCCCATTCTCGATTCATTAATCTTTTTGCTACTTCAATCGTTGATATGAGTTTCATCCGTTGATCCAGGCCTCTTTAAGATCTGCAGTCTACATTCACCCAACAACTTTGGCATCGGGGGTTGGAGAAAGTGGTTTTAGTCAGACTATTTTTCCCCCCAATGTTCCTCTAGAGGTGCCACATGTCTGTCGATAAAACCATGATGTTTTTCCCTAGACCACCCTCAATTACTTAACCTTCGTGCTATTGCAATCCCTAATATGTGCTTTAGCCATTGATCCAGGCCTCTTTCAATATTGACAGCTTGCCGAGTCTTACCCTTCAAACTTTCACCACATTTGTCCATACACCGCCGGATATAGCCTGGTCCTCTAAATTATCATATCTCCTTAGAGACATAGCCTTTCACTAAAATTCCAACACTTGGATACCATTTGAAAATTGTTATGGTGATAACAGGAACAATCGTCCCTCAAATGCATCTAGGAAGACACAAATTTGTCAGAGCCATTGGAGGGTGAGGAAGGGGCAACAATGTCTTTCCATTTATCAAGGGCATGGTGGGCCTTAGCTTTCAATCTCTTGATAGCATGGGAGGATTTCATTGGCGAGTGGTAAGGGGTAGCTTGGACAACGGGGTTAATATGTGGAGGATCAAGCAAGGACAAGTTGGGCCAGCCACGATGTTGGGAGACTGTCGGGTGGGAAATATCCTACCATCCATCATTTTCAAGGACCTCGGGTCGTAATGAGACATGAGGAGGTACAGGGATACCGAGGGCTTGCGGGTCTTGGAAAGGATGCCTTTCAGGCCTGGGTTGGACTATTCCCTATGCAATCCAATTGAAGAATCTGGCATGAAACAATTAGCCAAGCTCTTGTGAATCAACGTCAAAATGTATGGATAACCTGGGCCTTCTTGGGCCTCGGTTCCAATTACCTCTACCTATGTTTCCTCATTCATGGCTACCTCAACTGAAAAAAGTCATCCTGCATGTGTGATTGATTAGAAAATAGTCTTTTAAATAACCATACATGACAACTCTTAAAAATATGAAATAGATTTGGCTCAATAATGTATTAGATTCATGCAATCTAATCCATACAAATTGTTTTACCATTTATCAATGAGCAGGGGGTGAAAAAGGGTTATGGGATATGCGAGGGGATTGTATTGAGAAAACACATGATACCATGAGAGGGAAAATAACATGGTTACTTCTCAAGGACAACAACAATCAACTGTAAACAAACCAATAAAAGATAACTATAATCCACGCAAGACACTGCCACTTTCAACTATTTTAACACTGAAATTCTCTTGACTATAATCAATCTCAGAATAAGGAGTGAAAAATTGAATATGGGAAGGTGGTGGGATTTGTAATTAATGGAAAATGAAATAATGGAAGGGAACAAGAACGATTATTTTTCATGAAATTAATTAAGCGATCCATATGGAGGCTACCTTGTAGCCTCGTGTCCCCTTCTTGACATCGCCTTATGTGTTCTTAATATTCTGTGCTAGCATGCGATCTGTGGCGTTTCCTAGGTAGAACTCATTTGAGTTAGGTCCTTGCATACTCAACCCTGTTATCCTATGGATCAACATTGGATCGAATGTAATACGACAGTCTAGCCATAAATACCTACCATGGTAACACGATAGTAGCATATTGGCATAGGCATTGACTTCTTGGTGTCTTCTAAAGTGTGGGATCTTCATGAAATTTAACAGAGTGGATTGCACAAGGTTCATCATCCACGATTGATGGATTATATTTGAGTTCTTTCTCTTTGTCCTAGTTAGGTATTTGTATGGGGTGAGCATGTTGTAGTTCTTGCAATCTCCGAGGTTGAAGTCATTGAACTTCAACGTTGCGATATTGTCCTGCTGTGCTCGAACTGCGCATATCCTCTTCGGGAGGTACTGAGTGACCATGGTGTACTCGAAATCTCTAGGTACACTATCATGACTTACCGCGCTGGATAGAGGTGGGATATAGTTGGGTAATATAGATGGAATTAACTTTGCATTGGCTATATCATATCTGTGTTTGGTTCACTTTTTTGTTGACGATAGGAATAATCCGGCTCAGTGAGTAGTCGAAGGAGAGGCTTGTAGTCCTCTCGTCAATGACTCTTGTATACCTGCAGACATCAACATTGCTCTTTCAGTGATGAGGTAAATGAGAACTTCCTCGACAATTTTCTCTTCCACACTGAACTTATTCAACATACACACTCGGGTTTGAAAATATCAGGGTCGAAGAGTAATCTCTCAATGCACTGGGGTAGGTGACAAAAGTGCAATGATCACTGTGTGAAAATCAACTAATCTGTGGGCTAAAATTCATGGTTAGCAAAAGTGTTCTTGGTGCATGGAGCGATGGGATAAATAGATACTTGGTAATGGATATATTGCAATGGGTAAGAAGCCTTCATTAACTCAGTTCTATCTATTACGGTGCAGTCCCAACGGTCTGGTGGCAAGCTGTCTAACCATTAATGCTTTTCTTGTTGTTCAGGGTGTCGTTATAACAATTATACCATCTCTAATGGCTATATTTCTTTTCCATGGTGAAGTGCCATGTGACGTTGTTCTGGTATTCCAACAAAGCTCCAATTTTATAAATTTTCCTTCTACGAAGTTCCCTCGGGAACCTTCTGTAATTTTTCAATTTTGTCTCTCTTATTACTTAGTTTTCTAGCCTTCTTTCCGGTGGGCTTCATCTCAGAATTCCTTTTTCCATTCTGATTCTTATCTTCTTTTGGCATAGTAACTTCACGTTGTTGATATTTTCTCCTAGAAATCAAGGGTAATACTTCATCTGTATTTTGAATAGGCACTGTAATATTATGTGGGTCTTTTAGTGTTCTTCTAGCTTCAACATTCCATTCTTTGGTTTTAAATAGCTTCGCTTGGTTCTCCTATTCTTCAATCAAGTATGTGATCTTCCTAGTCATGAAATATTTTAGCTCTTTCTTCTTCTGCTCTAATACTTGTTTTTCTTTCCTTTTGGCCTGTTCTCTTTCAATCCAAGGTTTTCCGAGAAACATAATAAATGGATCGTTGTCCTCAATAAACTTAACAACTTCAAATTCTTCCTCTGTCGAAGTTCCATTGGCATTCATAGATATCTGGGTAATCTTTCCACATAGGTTTATCAACTTTCCTCTGGATATTCCTATTCCTCCTAATGAAGGAATCATTGCAGGCCTTCCTATAGCTTCCCAAGTTCTTTTTGTCATGATATTCACCTATGTTTCTTCATCTAGAACATGGTCAATGTCGAAGTCTCCTATTCTTACTTCAATGCATTCTTTTTCTTTGAAGACCTCTAATAAACTGATATATCGATGATCATTCAGGGTTTCTTTCATTTGTAGAAATACTTTTTGGGGTTCTATCATAATCTCATTTTCTTGACTTTGTTCATGGTCTCTTTGTCTCGTATTCATCCTTTCAAGCTGAGCAATCATTCTAGGGAAATAAAAAACTTCATGGTCCATAGCTTTGCAACAGAGGAAACTAGGTTTTCTACCAGGGCATTCCTTAGCCAGGTGTCCCGGTCTTTTGCAACTGTAACAGAGGGCTAATCCTCTCTTTCTTTTAAATGATCCCCAACCTTTCCTATACTGCACGTTAGGATCATAGTGGTTCACTTACAAAAAATTGTTTCTAGGATCCTACATCCATTTGTTAGTTGAAACATTCTTTCTATACATAGGTATAACATATTTTTCACTATTCTTATTAGATCTGCTCATATCAAATATTCTTTCTTCTATTAGTGCCCTAGTTTCCAAGCTAGGATAAATCTTATCAAACATGCCTGGATCCATACTTTAGAAACAAAAATTTTCCACTAATCTTATCTTCTATAGAACACAAAGCTTCCAGATCTACAACTTTTCAATATTCTTACCTTTATCAGAGCACAAAGAATTCAGATCTTACGTATTTTCTTTAGATTTGTATTCTTTTATTTAGCACAGAGCTTCACAAACTGAGTAGATTATTGTGCACTAGAGAGATATATCTACACACAGAGATTTCACAATTTCAGGTCCGATCTTTGCATAAAGATTCTTCTTTCTCAGTTCCTAGAAATCACAGTTTTAGGTCCCAGAAATGCTACCATTTGTTGGCACAGGGGAAAACCCAAGGTTCAATGCTATGAAAACACACCAACAAATCCCTAACTACCGATCCTTTCGGCAACACCCTTGAAGTAGATGAAGTCTCACCCGAGGTAGAGGCAGGGGTGGTTGCAGGACTCACATGTCTGCAACCTTAGCTAGGGCATAGATCTGTGATTCTAACGCTTAACAGAGCACTTAGCAGTAAACATTCATCAATATTCAGTTCTTAGTAACAACGCAAACAAACTCTAATTACAAAGCATCACAATATCTAACCAAATATAGCATATAAAAACGCTTAGCATGATAGACCAGATGCTAACAAATTTAGGCACTAAGCATATGTATATAAGTCGGATCTAACATCCACATACATCATTAAGCACAAAGCATCAACATATCTATCTATCTATAGAAAAACACTAAGCACATTAACATATAAGCACATCAACGCATTGCACAAAGCATACCAACACAGCATATACGTGGTTCACCCCCAACCTGGGGCTACATCCACCAACTCTTCTTCTCTTCTATTATCTTATGTTAATCATTTACATGGAAAAATCTCAAAACCCTACTCCGCATAGGACATGATATCTGCATGCACCTCGCCAAATCCTCCTTCCCCAAGGTAGGATACAACACTAAGCCTTCTACAGTCACTTTCACTCAGCTTTGCAAGCTTCACACAGTATGCACAAAGCACTTTACAATCCTTTGATCACATAGATCGATCACTACAACTTAACACATTGGCCTAACATCACATAGATGCTTGTCCTTACATTTCCTAGACATCTATTTATACTTTACAAAATAGGCCTAAACATGGGTAAACCCATGGGCTGACATCCCATACCCATTACATAATCCAAAACCCTAAAAATGACCCAAAAAGGGGTTGATATCCCGTAATCTCTGCTTCATCTTGCGCTCCGTCTTCGATAGGCTATCGAAGTCCCAAAATAGGTCAAACTTGAACAAGGATCTCCTAAAAATTGGTCAAGGGACAACAATTTGCATCTCAACATTGTGAATAGGTTGAGTTGGTTTGTTATTGGGGTTGGGCACTAGTTGTGCTGGTAATAATGTTGGTCTTGGGGAGCTTGTATTCTGGTATTGCTGGGGTTGTTGTGGAATAGGAGGTAAAGGTGGGGGAACAAAACCTGGCAAAATTGGTGGGATGTTCACTGGAAACTGGGGATAAGGATGAGTGGGAATAGGGACAGGTGGAGATTGAGTGTTTCCTTGGGTATAACCTCCTCTCCATCCCTATATCCAAGGATGGTGATACTGTGTAGACCATTTTTTCCAATTCGGTGAGTTCCACTGTTGTGGTTGTTGATAATAGGGTGTAAATTGGGGTGGTAGATCCTTGTATGTAGGATGACTCCTAGGTTGCCATGGCCTCCTAGGTGCCTAAGAGGATTCCCCGGGATCCCCACTTCTGTAAATGGATAACACATCGAGCATTGATGGGCATTTTTTAGTTAGGTGGTCTTTAGTGCAGAATCCACAAACTGAAATATTATCTAATGGACATTCCCTTGAGGAATGCTTCCTCCTGCATCTTGGAAAAAATATGTACATTGTTGCATTCTCCTCCTCCTGTTTATTTTTAATATTTAGGGTGTCCAAATGGGAACCTATTGTACTTAAGATATCGGTTTTGAAGTTCTCCAATAGGTTTCCTATATCTACCCTTGTGATACCACCTAAACTATTTTTAGGTTTCTACTATAAGGATCTCGAGCATTCTTCCCCGTTTTGGCTCTACTCCTCAAGTAATTCCTACACATTTCAGAGATATCAGTAAATGGTTTATGGGAGATTTCACCTGATGCCATCAGGTTAAGTGTCTCTAGGTATTCTTCTGAAATACCTTTAATAAAAATAGTCCTCACTACATCATTTGGAAGGTCATGGTACTTCAATTTCTGTGAGATATAATAAAATCGTTCCATGTAATCCTCAAGACTCTCATCCTCTAACTGTTGGATCTTAAAAATATCATTATGATAATCCTTGGACTTGCAGTAGTCTTGGTATTTTTTAATAATTATAGCTTTCATGTCTTCCCAAGACCTAATACTAGACTCTCCCAACCCCATGAACCATCTTAGTGCGGAATCCTTGAGGGTGGCAGGAAAAAGTTTTAGTTTCTAGGAATCTTGCAAGTAAGTGTAGATCCTACACAAGATGTTAAACTCAAATAGGAAGGTATCTGGGTCTTCACTACTTTTACCATAAAAGGTGGGCAATGTCGAGAGTGGAATGTTCTTCATGTTGACATTTTGTGTGGTCTACAAAATTGGAAACTTGAAGGTGGTTTCGGTTTGGTTTCCAACTTCTTCTCCCTCATCGTGTCTTACATGGTTGTGATCCTCCTGATCATCCATACTGGTTTGGTTTCCAAAGAGAGTACCTAAATGGTTTCATCCATGAAGATAACAAAGTATGCCAAGGTTCTTTCCCAGGAAAGGTATCCCTTCGATGGGAATATTTATCTACTATTTATATGTCTGGGACTTTACTCGAGTTGGTTGAAACTATTGGTGCCAAAGGTTTTTTTTTGACTTGGGAAACAATTATATTGGTTGAACTGCCAAAAAGAGTATTCAACTGTTCAGGTTCAATGATATCTACAAAGTTAGGGTCCTCTGATGGTGGTGAAAAAACAAAGGTTGTGTTGGTTGGTTCTGATGAAGGCCCAAGTGTTCTTGCCTCCTATCCCACTACTATTGATGTTTCAATTTTCTTCTCTATAGTGCTCCCGGTTTTGGTCTCTTCAGAGAATTCTTTAGCTCTTTGGGTTGAGCTAACCCCTACTTTCCGGTATCAATCTGCGAATTTTATGGGTGGAGTGTTCCTTCCTCCAAAAAGGTTAGAAGGAACCTTGATCAGAAGGTTTGGTTTGGTTTTAATGTATCTTCCCTTTGGATCCCTAGGTTTGTTCATGAAATAAAATAAAAAKAAAAKCTACCTTTGGGTTTGGGGGAACCTACTATAATAGACGCATAGGTTCTTACCTCTCATCTTAAATTTCACCCGCCACGAAACTAATGCTAAGGTTTAGAAATGATCTACTCGCTAACTATTTCCTACCTTATGACAAYTCCCTAGCAACAACGCCAAAAATGATGGGCATTTTATGCACTAATTCCCTCAATTAAATTTTCAACCYAGGGTAAGTAAACTTAGAGTTGTGGCACTATATGATCCAAGGCATAAAATCTAATGAAATTATTATCTAACTAAGGAGATGGTCTACCTAAGTATCAACAATCTATCAATCTACTTTATAAAGAGTTGATTCTTTTCAATTTTAGTTAATTAAAAAATTCTATATAAATCAACCTTCAATTAATGATATTTAAGCAATTCTAGGATTATGAACTATTTACCCTAAGCAACTTCAATCAATGAATTTATGGACTATTTCTAAATAAGAAAATAACAATCTATTTTAAAGCTAGTTAATCTATTCAATCTCTTTTTAAGTAAGCAACAACAAGTAAGCTATTTCTGATTTATTTGATCTATCTATCTCTAAGAAAGTAAGCAAGTAAACAACTAACCTATCAATTCTATTTTGAAAAGTGAACTCTATTCTTAAGAAGAACTCATAACTATTTCTATTTCGTGAAGAATAAATTTCAATCTACTTAATCAAAAGTAAAAGTGTTATGTCTGTATTCAAATTCTAATTGATCAAAACTATTTCTAGCTTGCAGTAAAAGGAAAGAAAGTATTCAAAGCTAATGATTGTGTCTTCGGTGTTGAATAACATCACGATGGCATCTGACTATTAGTGACAGTTCAAGAGGAATTAATTCAATGTTGACTTCTACAGAGAAATGGAAAGTATGAATAAGGCAATCTAAAGAAAGTTTTGCCATCATAAAAGCAACACTATGTATTTCCGGAATCCATGTGATCTCTAAAATTTATACATCAATCATCAACAATTAAAGTCACTCTTATTCAAATTCACTACTTCAAGTGAATCTATAAACCCATGAACTTAGGATTAAAAATCCTAATTCAAATTCACTCTGTGCAAACTTCTAATTCTTGATCAATGTCAACTAGAAATTACAATTCAAATTCATAATTGAGATTTCATGATCTAAACTGAACTAATTCTATTATTAAAAATCATGTTTCAAAATTAACCAAAATTATTTTAGAAACCATAATCCAAAATCTATTTCTATCCAATCATGTTAAAGCAAAATCAATAAACAAAATAGACCTATAAAGAATAATTATAATGACAATTAAATCTATCTCAATTAGAGCTATCAAAACTTGAAACAACTAATCTGTCAAAGCTTGCAAATAAACCAATATTAAACTAATACTGTGTCTACACTAATGCTCTGTCTAAGTTAATGCTATGCCTAAATTAATGCTCTGTCTAAACTAATGCTCTATCTCAATTACCAGAACCAAAGTAATTAATCAAGACTTTAATAAAACTATCTAAATTAGTATCTTGCAGGATGATTTATAGCTAAGACGGAAAAAGACACAATACTACAATTAACCATCTCCTACAACCTGTAAACAACACATAACCATGGATGTCTCTATATGATCCACACAATTCAATCAAGCAATCAACAAATAAGGAAAACAAATTAGATTAACAAGTTATAATTGACATATACACAACAATTAAAATTCAGAAATACATGCAGTAAAGAAACAATTATGAATTCTAAATAAGAAACAATATGAACACAAAATATATATTGATATACATAGTCACCTAGACCATTGGTGGGCCCCACAACATGTCATGTCTACACTCCAACAAGAAAATGCAGGTGCTAAATCAACGCAATACTCTCATTAATCATAAAAATAGAGTTTGGAACAAAATTGCAGATAATGTATGTATCAAACAATAAAATTCTTCTCTCAGTTGTTCCACAGGTAGTGGTATTTATAGATAATTACAGCTTGAGAGGTCGACCATTGGAAGGGTTGACCTCCTATAAAAACAACAAACTCATTAAATGAGTTCTAACGACAAAATATTCTAGAAATTTCGTGAGCCACTCAACGATCACTACAACCACCCAATATGGGGTGTGTCAAGCTCTATAGTTGGAGGCCACGAGGGGGCACAAACCCCAGATCACCGATTCATCCACCAAAGGCCGCCAATGTACCAACCGCCAGGTCCAATGTGCTCCAAGTTCCAGATCACGTGCCGGATGGAGTGCCAGATCATGTGTCAAATCAAGTGTTGAACAGAGTGTCGGACAAGGTATTAGATGGAGGATCACATCGTGATTTTTCCCTGTTGCAAACAAACCATGCATCATATCTTCATAAACATCGAACTGAGCTGAATTAATCACAAAACCACTACAAAAACACCAATTATACATACCTGATGCAAATTCATGGTGAATTGATATATAAACCTTTGAGAATCCTTCAGAATGGATAATATGAAGCATAGCATATGTAATATCAATGAAAAAAGGATTTCATCATTGCACTAAAACAATCAAAACATGAACCCAACAATCATGTTAGCACCTACTCTTGAATCAAGCATAAAATTGTTAAGGCATTTTTTATTCACTAATAATGTCATGAAGAAAGGCGGGTGTCCATCATACTGAACACTAAAATAGTCTTCTTTTAATATGATAGGAGGGTCGATTGGCTCATCTGATACTTTGAAAAAAAATTAGAAACTTTCTTTTATAGATGGAACCTTGATAAATTCATTTAGTGGAATGGTGACGTGCATTTTGGCCAATCCACCTTCAAAGTCAAAATTAAAATCAACCTTGTCAGTTTTGAGAGGCTTTCTAGGAAGAAGCATGTTCATAGGTGGAGGTATTAGTTGTGAGGTTGTAGGTCCAGTAGAGAGAGCTTAGTTCATTCAGTTTTTCCTAGTATACACTTGGAATTCTTGTTTTTTCAACTTTTCTCTCGACTCTTGATCAAGGTTATTTATCACCTCCATTCTAGCCTTTTTGGTTTCTTCTTTTATACCTTTTTGATGTTCTTCTAGTGTGACATTAAGGAAACATTGTGGGCCCTCAATGGTATGATCGATGATATTGACTTGGTCATGTTCACCATTGTTTAGGGGACATTCATGCTCCCAATGTGAGTCTTTACATTGCAAGCACCAAGGGTTTTCATCTACCATGTTTGTGGGGGCTAAAGTATTAGGGACTTTTTGGTCATTGTTCAGTTTGAAAGCTTGAGTCCCCCTCTGGAATTGTCCTTTATAAGGAACCCTAGGATCTTATGTTTGAGTTCTTTCCAAATTGAAAATCATATTCATCATCAATTCTTTGGTTTTTGCCATGCCATCTACAGTCAATTGTAGCTTTGCCAAGCTAGCGCCAATGTCTAATGTAGATTCAACATTATGGACTGCTTTGGGTTTAGCATCTATTTTGACTCTTGGGGTGGAGAAAGGTTCGATTTTGGATGATGATAGATTTTCCTCAATATTTGTAGCAATATCTTGGGCTTATTGGATTTTCTTAAGGGCTTTGTCTCTGAGGAGAAAACATATTTTTCTTGTAAAGGAATTAGTGAAAAGAAAGAGAAGGAAATTTTCCGAAGGGTGATGGCTTACTCGGATATTTTACACCAATATTTCAAATTTATCATGAAATTCCCTAACATATTCATTATCAAGTTTTGTGATGTTATTCATCCTTATTAGAAACATGATGGGGTCTTCCTTGAAACTCCATTGTTTGAGGAACACTTCATCCAACTTGTACATGGTTGTAATACTAGCATTAGGGAGACCATTGCACCATCATATAGCACCATCATAAAGGGTAGAAAATAACAACTTCATAGCTAAATATTCATAATCATCACTGATAGGATGAAGATGAAATAAAAACCATAAATTTCTCATATGATCTTCAGTGCTAACTACATCATTACCAGTGAAATTAGGCAACCATTTCTCATACCTAGCAAGAATTTTCCTAGGGTATCCTGGAATGTTTTTCATGTATAATGGTTTGAAACATTTTTGTTAGCACCAGAAGTCACCTATGGATTAAAGTAGAGGTAATACCAATACCCATCCATTTATATGTCATGGTTAATGGATTTAAAGAGGTCAAATGGGGCAGACTCAAGAGAAAATCATTTTAACTCAGAAAACTGGGGCAGTATGCATAAGAAAATGAGGTCTTAATCAAATTCAATCAATAAGTTGTAGTAAGGGTGAGTAGGAGGAATAAATTGAGGAGAATATGTAAAGGTATTATATGGACATCAGGTCTTCCAGCAGCCTAAGGAGGAAAAAATCTGAAAATGAGATCCTCTTGAATTCAAAGTTTCAGGAAACTGAAAACGCTATAACTCCATTGCAATCAAACATTCATTACAACATAGTCACCACAATCCATGTGAATCCTTCGATCATGAATATTCAGTATCAGACACAAGTAATATGGAAATAGAAGCTGACTTTCATTAAACAAGAAGTCTCATATCAAGTTACATAACCAGAGAACTAAGGTTTCATTAAAACATTACAATACATGAGCTTAGCTCAACCATCGACCATAACAAAATATAAAAAATGACTATATATACTCAAAACTGCTTCAACTACCAGGAGCATGATCAGATCCCTGCATTCAAAGCTTTTAGTCGGTGCCCACTCCGTTAGACTATGTAGGCATTCTTCTATCAGACACAAGCTCAGATCAACATGCATTTTGTAGGAAAATCTGCTCGCAGGAGTACCATGGGTTGGTGGTTCAGTCCCCACGACCGAACCCTCCATACCTTCCATTCATGGAGTGAGCCAAGGTTTCAACCACCACTCATTTTTTTCATTAACTTCCTTCATCGAGATTAGGATGGGACTTAATGCCCAGGGATCTACCATGCACTGCTAGTGGCCCTTCTAGTCAACCCAACACCTTGAAACTATGATGGTCTCATTCTTTAACTCACACAGGCATCTTCAACTTTTGGTGCAAGTCTCATGAAATTCACACTCTTTCGTTTACTCTCCCAAATCTCCTGGTGCCAACTTCTCCTTCATCGCATTTGTCCTACATGAAACCTCGAGCCATGACCATGAGCCCAACTCCTGGGCACATCGCAATTTTGTGTTTTGGGGCCTTCACATCACTTGAATACACTCTCCCGATACCCAACATTGTGAAATTTCCCTTCTTCAGATTGACATTCGGATCTTCTATGCATCCAACGACCATGATTGCTCCCAAAAATCCCAAAATGCACTTCCATGAACCATTAGATCAGCTGCCACCTGTCCCTATAAGATCCAGAGTCTAGATCTAATCTTCATCGTATGAAGATTTCACGTCTCAGGAAGTTGAAAGTATACTCACCTCCCTTCTCCCGATTTCTGATTCTGCGCTCACCTCAGATCGACGGTCCATGACTTTCCTCGATCCAATGGTTCATATCGTTTCATGAGTTTTCATCTTGAGAGTCCTTATGACTCTACCCCTATAATTTTCTAACTCACGAAACCGCGAAATCACTGATCCTATGTCACGTGCCCTTTTGAATTGAACGATCCAGATCATTTTGTGAATTGGGACTACGTGAGTTCTAACAACCTTGCCTCTGCACTTCCCAAGTTCTGAAGCCACAAAATGTTTCTCTTTCTCCACGTTCCCTTCCCAACACCAACAGTTAGGATTGACCTCACGACCTTGGGTCTTTGTCTGATGTTAAACTTTGCGTGACTTTATGATCTCAATTACGTGAGGGTTGCAAATCTAAACTTCGAATGGAATATCCTCTACTGAAAACTAAACTCACTTGCTCACTTGATTTGAGTCCATATCATAACTCTCTAAGAGTTGTGCTTCATCCTCATGGCTACAACCTGCGTAAAATAAAATCTTGGATGACTAGCTAAGGGTTTGAGAAAACAGAAGGATCAGTGATAGAGGTAACGAAGATGAGTTCTTAAACAAAAAGGGGAAAACAAAATGACTTTGTCGACTGAAGGGGAAAATTCAAAAACATGGCCTGTGAAAGAGAGAATAATAGGGCATGGGCATAGACTCAGGTATAAACCACCAACTCATAGGACCCTGACAAGTTCATGTGATAACATTGGTTCCACAGGGGATGGCATGCTCCCTGCAAGTTTCCAAGAACACGTAGTTCTAGTTCCTTATCTATTGGGCTATGGGGTCTTTATTTAAAGAAAAATAAACATAAAAATAGGAATGGTATTTGCAATGGTGGAACGCCATTTGCGGCTTTAAACAAATAACTTCTTCAGAAAATTCTCATTTACAGGGCCTCCAAAAACTTCATCACCCTCCAAATTCTGCAACTTGTAAGTATTATTTGAAAAACCTTCAGAAATTTTGAAGGGGACAATCCATAAGGCCTCAAATTTACCCTTCTTGTCTTTATCCTGCTTGGATGCATCCCATTTTAGTACTAGATCTACCAGCTGGAAACCCTCCTTTCTTACTTTTCTGAAAAATCCTGCTTGATCTTTCGTTGATGTTGATGTGCTTTGTCCAGTAACTTCTCTCTATCTTGTTGCACTTCCACCAGTTGTTGTATCCTTATGATCATATCATCAGACTCTACTTGGCAGTCTTGGAATAATTTTTCCATAGGTAAGGCCAGCTGAGAAGGAAAGATGGGCTCAATTCCATATACAAGATGAAAAGGAGAGACACCAAGAGATCTCTTTGTTGTCACTTTGTCATCCCACAGAGAAAAATTGATCTTTGAATCCCATTATTTCTTATTGTCCTCTAACAATATTTTGATGATCTTTATAAGGATCTTGTTACATGACTCTTCTAGTCCATTCCCTTGAGGGTAGTAAGGAGTTGATTGAATCAATGCAATCCCAAACTGCTCACAGAATTGAATCAATGGTTTGGCTTTAAAGGATGCAACATTATCAATGATAATTCTTTTCGAACAACCAAACCTTGCTATAATATCCTCAAGAAAATCGATGATTACTTTGTGAGAAGAGATCCTTATGGGGATAACTTCTATCCACTTGGTAAAGTAATCTGTGGTAGTCAATATCCACTTATGTTGACCACTAGAATCCGGATGAATCTCCCTGATAAAATCTAGGCCCCATTGCTAAAAGGGTCTTAAAGCCACCACAGGTTTGAAAGGCAAGGACTTGAGCTGTTGTTTTCCTAAGGATTTATGACACTTGACACAAGCCCTAATTTTAGCACAAACATCAGTGAATAGGCTAGGCCATAAATAGCCAACTTTGAGAATCTTGTAGGCTGTGGTTTTGCAGAAGTGATGTCCCCCACACAAGCTATCATGAAAGTCAAACATGATTTTTTGGGTTTCTTGTGAGTCTAAACATCTCAAAAACACTCATAGAGGATATTTCCAATATAAAACTTGATCAATGAGGAAATATTTAATTTATCTGATATTTAAATCTCTTACTTTTCTTTTTTCCATGCCATCAGGAGGCTGCAACTTCTGTAGAAAGAAAATGATGTCCATGTACCAAGCACATTCTACTAATGGAGGGTAGGCTTGAGAAATCGTATCAGACAACTCACCCTGCTGATTTTCAGAGCAAGCGTTGATGAAATTTACCCCCAAGGATTTGCCATTAGTTTCAACCAGTATCTTGGCTAAACCTTGACCCTTAACCAACTTAGTGGGTCTTATCTCCAAGACAAATTCAAGTATTTTAGCAATCCATTTGCTGCTTCTCCCATCCATGTTGGGCTGAATGAGAATCTCCCTCAAAGAAGCTAAAGGGACATATCCAATGACCTCTGAATGAAAAACATAGACCCTGAAGGATTTGAGAGCCTCAACCAAGGAGTAGGCCTACTTTTCCATGATGTCATATTTCAGCTCTGCATCTCTCAATGACCTGCTGAAAAAGGCAATGGGCTACTCGAACCCTTCCTCATTCTTTTGCAACAAAATGACTTCCACAGTGTCAAATGAAGAAAAGGATAAAACCATAAAATATTTGGAATAATTAGGAATGATGAGCACAGGTTCTTTGGTCACAACCTTCTTTATTTGATCGAAGGAACTACGAGATTCAACAATCCATTTGATTTCATATCCTTTCCTCAACATAACTGTAATGTCCTTCACTAGTTCAGGAAAATTAGAAACAAACCTTCTCATAAAATTAATCTTCCCCAATAAAGACCAAACTTATTTCTTATATCTAGGGAGTGCTAAGGTTTGGATGGCTTCCACCCTACTGGGATCAATGTTTACTCCCTCAGTCGATACTATGTGCCTCAATAATTTTTTCTCTTTCATAGAAAACAATGACTTCTTGGGATTCAGGGAGAGGCCAAATTTTATGCATTTTTGGAAGACCTTTCTCAGATGATGACAATGTTCTTTATTAGTCCTGGAGAAAATTGTAATGTCATCTAGATAAATGACTACAAATTTATCCCTTTCCCCAATAAAGGCAATGTCCATAACGTGCTGGAAAGTTGTTCCTGCATTCATCAAGCCAAAGGGCATCTTGGCATACATGAATGTACCCCATGGAGTGGTGAATGTTTTCTTCTCTCTATCCTTAGGTAAGACAAAAATATGATTGTAGCCAGAAAATCCATGAATCATGGACATCCTGGATGCACCTATCACCCTCTGCAATATGTGCTCCATTTTTGACAATGGGTAATTATCTTTCTTGGAGATTTTGTGTAGGTTCCTGAAATCAACACAAATTTTGATCTATCCATTCTTCTTTCTCACTGGGACCAAGTTGGTCACCCATTCAGAATACCTCAAAGGAACGATAATCTAGGTATCTAAAATATTTTTTACCTCTTTCTCCATGGTAGGCAACATCATAGGGTTGATTTGTCTCAGTTTCTGCCTAAATGGATTGACCTCTTCCTTTAGTGGGATATTATGCTCAATGATGCTTGTATCATATGTTCTGAGATCCTCATAAGTCCAGGAAAACACATTAGAAAACTCCTTTAATAGCTCAACATATTTAGCCCTTTGTTCCCTTGACAGATTGCTCAACAAATTGACAAATTTTGGATCTTTCCTTGTACCAATGTTGCATTCAGTTACATTAGCGTCATCAGCGGATCATTTAACTTTCACTGCCACATCATTTATGCCAAATATTCTTTCCAAAGGAACTAGTCCCTTCAGAATGTGATTGCTAGGAAACTGAACAATATGGTGATTAACGATTTTTTTCAGGAAAACATCATTATGAGGATTAATTTTAGAATCCTAATCTTGGTCAATATGTAGTGCAAAATAATAATTAACAATATCAAGGAATATTTTTATCTCGAGATCATCCTCAAATAATTTCCAATTCTTGAGATTTCTAGGTACAGAGGGTTTGTAATTTACTTCTAGATCATACCTGAGCTTTGGTGGCAAAGGGACTCTGAAATTTCTTGTTGAAACAACCAAAGAATCAACCATGCTGTTTTCTTCTCTTGGAATAAATGAAATGTTGAAAGCTAGGAAAAAATTGTCAATAAGGCCCCACACTTCATTTCTATAACTTCTTAGCCTAGGGTGATTATCTTGGTAAATATTTCTAACTTGATGGACAATTAACTCAGCATCCCCAAATACTGATATCTCTTCAAATCCCATATCTTTTGCAGCCCTCAAACCTAAGACAAGTTCTTCATACTCTGCCACATTACTGGTAGCTTTGAATTCTAACTTGTAGGACAGAGCTATAGTCTCTTGAGTAGGCGAAACAAGAACCACTCCAGCACCAACACCTTCCTTAGAATATGATCCATCGAAGAAAATTTTCCACACAGAGGTGATAGGAGGGGAATTTTCACAAGAAGTAATAGGCCAGTTTTTTATTTCCAAAGGAGGTTCAGGAGCGTCGGTGAGTTGCAACAAACTAGATCCCAAATCTGTGTTAAGAGAAAATATAGAATGGTTCATGGGGTTTTCTTCATCACTAATAATGTAGGCCAACTGAGCTTCCCTATAACATCTCCTGTGCTCACCCCCAAACACCGGAATGGTATCATAGGTGAGGTTCATCTGCAAAGTTCCCCCTAGTCTTTTTATCCAAGATATAGATAGAAGCATCTTGAACTTAGGGGGAACATTGGCTACCATGATGTCCATGATCACGCTTTTTATTGGAAGCTGGAACAGAGATAAGGCCAAGTATTTGATAAACCCAAGGAACTTGACCTTCCTAGAGTCAAAATAATACAGGTCGTGGTAGGATTTTGTAATGTTCAGACCGAGCTCTTCCATGACAATATTAGGAATAAGATTGTGAGATGCCCCTGAATCCATCAAAACATAATGTAGCACCTTGTCATGTATGTTCAATGAAGTATATAAGGGAGGGATGAATCATCTCTATCTTCTACCAAAAGACCTAGGATGATTGTAGGATTCTCATATTGGAGGTTTATTGAGTCTGTGGAATGAGAAGAAGCTTCAGGCTACAACATTTTGGAGAGTCACCTTTTGAAGTCTTCATGCTTGACCAACTCTAAAATGGGTACAAGGATTATAACCTTTTGTATTTCATGCTCAAAGCTGAAAGAGGAGGGGGCCTTTAGAATTTCTCTCACTTCTGGAACATGAATTTTGACCACTGGTGGGGGTGTTTGTGCCTTCTTTTCCTTTCTTCAGTCTGTGATATGTTTAGCAGGTTTTTCTGCTTTGATAGGTCAATCATGGATGTTAGATTTCCATTCTTTCTATTTGGACCTCATTTTATATATGTTTGGAATGTGTTTGGCCTCTTCCCCTTTACTCATATCATTTAGTTGATTACTGATGAGGGCCTATTCATATGAAGACTGATTTAAATGAAGGGATGAAGAGGTATCTCCAAGGCAATGGATCTCAAGATCAATATCTTCTTCCTCTTCATCTTCATCAGTAACCAGGTTATTTTGGAGAGGAGTTTGGATTTTCTGATCATCTATGTCCCTGTTTCTCTTATCTCTTTGAATGGTCTGAGGGGCATTAGTAGGTCTCCTAAAGTTACCTCTTTTATCATAATTTGGGAGATTCCTATAGCTCTAATTTCCTTCCAATTCGACCCTTTCCATTCTAGCAGAAAGTGACTTTAGTAGTTTGGTTACTTTATCCATTTTGAAGGGGGGAAACAAAAGAACTAGAAGTTGAACCTTCAGACTTACCTTTTATTCTGTCTCTATTAGCCTTACTCCTAAGCTTATCAAATACCAATATATTAGATTCTACTTCAATGGTTTCATCTTTCATATGAGTCAAGGAGGTAGCTCTTCTTTCTCTCAACATGAGGCAAAAATCAGGGTCGAAAGCATTAGCATAAGTCATCTTGGTAGAGGTTTCTATGGGTTTAAATTTAGCGGGAATATTTTTATACATATTATTAAATCTCTTTGAGAAGTCTAAAACAAATTCCCCTTATTCTCTATTAAGTGCCCCGAATTCTGTAATATAATAAAGGAGATATTTTTTATTCCCCCAATTTCTTAAGAATGAATCATCTAGAGCGGAAATCCTATCAATAGATCTAGAAGGAATGTCCTTAAGCCAATCCCTAACATCACCATCAAGGATCTATACAAAAACTCTCATCCACACATCTTCATTTTCGATGGCATGAATCTCTGCAAATCTATAAAAGGATGCAAGGTGCTCTTCTACAGTCACGTTTCCCTCTCCTATGAACTGGGGCATGCACTTAAGGTAGTCCATGTCTGGGAGAGCATTCATAGGCTGAGGTAAAACTAGAGGGGCGTATCTAGCAGCCAATATCTCATCCATCATGTTCCTAGGAGGATTATCACCTTCCATTTGGATATGATATGGAGGAGAAGTAGGTGGAGATGGAGTTCAGATAGGTGATACTAGAACTGTGCTTTTGGGGGGGAAGGGAAACAACTGAGTGTTTGAGAAAAAGGTTGCAAAGATGATAGGAACAAAGTTTTCTGTTGCAACAACTCTAACATGAGGAGGAGTAGTAAATCCAGGGGTGGGGAATTATCCTAAGGTACTAGGTATGAGCCATGATACAACTTCAGGAGAGATAGGAGTGTTGAATCTTTCTCCTCCCAAAAAGAGGCCAGGAGAAGAGAAATCAGTTGAAAAATGTCTGAAATTCAAAGTTTTGGAAACTCCAGCAAATGGGATAATAGGAGAAATGTAAATAGTAACTGGGGTTTCTGAAGGAAGATTATGAAAATTATGAGAATCACCTAGTTCATAAGTTGAAGTACCTTCTTGAGGGGTCTTTCCTTTCCTGATAATTTTCTCTAGGTCAACTCCAGGCGTGGTTAGAGGCAGTTGTGGATGAGACCTCATGTGTCTGCTTTTCAGAGCTAGCTGAAACAATTGAGTTGAACTAGTGGAGTCGCCAAACAATGGAGTCAGACCATTGGATTTGCTAGACAATGGAGTCACTAGGTGCAGGTTGCAATCTTCAATTGTACTGAGTTCTGATGCACCTTCAAAATCAGTAAGATTTGTCATTCTACCTAGGGAAAATCCTCAATTTGTTCCCCGACAACGGCGCGAGAAATGTTAGCACTAGAATTCACCTTTGAATTGTGACAGAGGTAATATCGGTACGCATCAATTTATATGTCACAGTTAATGGGTTTAAAGAGGTCAAATGGGGTAGACTTGAGAGAATATCATTTTAACTCAAAAAACTGGGGCAATATGCACAAGCAAATGAGGTCTTGATCAACTTTAGTCAGTAATTTGTAGTAAGGGTGAGTAGGAAGAAGAAATTGAGGAGAAGATGTAAAGGTATTCTCTAGACATCAGGTCTTCCAATAGCCTAAGGAGGAAAAACTATGAAAATAAGATCCTCTTGAATTCAAAGTTTCAAGAAACTGAAATTCTATAATTGCACTGCAATCAAACATTCATTACAACACAATCACCACAATCCATGCGAATCCTTCGATCATAAACATTCAGTATCAAACGCAAGTAAGATGGAAATAGAAGATGTCTTTCATTAAACAAAAAGTCTCATATCAATTTACATAACTAGAGAACCACGACTTCATTAAAACATTACAATATGGGAGCTTAGATCAACCATCGACCATAGAAAAATATCAAAACTGACTATATATACTAAAAAATGTTGCAACTACCAGGAGCATGATTGGATCCCTGCATTCAAAGCTTCCAGTTGGCACCCACTCTATTAGACTATGTAGGCATTCTTCTGTAATACATGAGCTCATATCAGCATGGGTTTTACAGGAAAATATGGTCGTAGGAGTACCATGGGCTGACAGTTTAGTCCCCATGGCCGAACCCCCATATCTTCCATTCATGGAGTGAGTCGAGGTTTCAACCACTACTCCTTTTTTATTATTAACTTCCTTCATCAGGATCAGTACGGGACTTAACACCCAGGGATATACCATGTGCTTCTAGTGGCCCTTCTAGTCAACCCAACACCTTGAAACCATGATGGTCTCATTCTTTAACTCACATGGTCATCTTCGGACTTTAGTACAGGTCTCATGAAATTCACACTCTTTTCTTCATGCTTCCAAACCTCTTGGTTCTATCTTCGCCTTCACCGCATTGTTCCTGCATGCGACCTCGGGCCATGACCATGGGCCCAACTCCTGGGCACATCATGATTTTTCATTTCAAGGCCTTCACATCACTTGACTACACTCTCTTGATACCCTTCATTACAAAATTTCCCTTCTTCATATTGATGGTCAGATATTCTATGCATATGACGACCACAATTTCTCTGAAAACTCCTGAAATTCACTTCCAAGAACCATCAGATTGGTTGCCACTTGTCCCTATAAGATCCATAGTCCAGATCTAATCTTCATCGTATCAGGATTTCACATCTTAGGAAGTTGAAAGCCTACTCACATTCCTTATCTTGATTTCCAATTATGTGCTCACCTCAGATCAATGGTCCACGACTTTCCTTGATCCAATGGTCCAGATAGTTTCGCGAGTTTGCACCTTGCGAGTCCTTACGACTCTTCCCCTGTACTTTTTTTACTCACGAAACCATGAAATTGTTGATCCTGCATGTTGGCATAGGGGAAAACCCAGGGTTCAATGCTCAAAAGATCACCAACAAAACCCTAACTACCAACCCTTTCAGCAACACCTGCGAAGCAGATGAAGTCTCACCCAAGGTAGAGGCAGGGGTGGTTGCAGGACTCAGGTGTCTACAACCTTATCTGGGACATAGATTTGTGATTATATTGCTTACAACGCACTTAGCATCAATTATTTCCTAACATACATTCATTAATACACTTCCCAGAAAGAACAAAGCACCGCAGTAATTACTCAGATCTAGCACTTAGCAATTATAAACAAGTTATACTCAATGGATTAAGCACTAATCATCTTATGTATCAGATCTAACATTCATTCATACACCATCAATATAGATCATAACTATATATACTCAATCACATCAAGCACTTAATCGAGAGAGAGATAACCACGTAAGAGCAAAGCACATAGCACCATACACATAGTTACCGTGGTTCACCCCCACCCCGGGGCTACATCCACAAAGTCTTCTTTATATTATCTTGGTCAAGAAGTCACAACATGGAGCTTCAAGGATCCTTACCCTGCATAGGATGAGAGATTGGTGCAGCTCACTAGATCCTCTTTCCCCAGGTAGATCCAAGCAGTAAGCCTTCTCACACTCTGTGCACTCAACACTTATCACAACACGCACAGAACTCTATCACATAGAATTCTGATCACATAGATCCAACTTATGCACTAAGCCATTGACTAGATTGGGCCCCCTTTCTTACATGGCCTAGACCTCTATTTATACATAGAAAAAGGCATAAACAAGGGCCGACATCCCTTTCCCATTACAATATTCCAAAAAAAACCCAAAAAGGTTCCACAAAAGGTGGAGAGATCTTATGATCTCCGCTTCGCCATGTGCTCTGTCTTTGATGGGCAATCGATGTACCAAATGGTCAACTATGACCAAGTATTCCTCAAAACTTGGTCGAGTGCCAACACTACACCATGTTCCCTTCTGAATTGAATGGTCCAGATAATTTCGTAGAGTTGGGACTATGTGAGTTTTAACAACCTTTCCTCTACACTTGTCGAGTTATGAAGCTATGAAATGTTTCTCTTTCGCCACATGCCCTTCCCAGTGCCAATGTATAGGATTGACCTCATGAACTTGGGCTTTTGTCTGACGTTAAAATTAGCATGACTTTATGATCCCGATTTCTCGAGGGACGCAAATATGAACTTTGAATGGAATATCTTCTTCTGAAAACTGAACTCCCTCGCTCTCCCGATTTGAGTCCATATCAAATCACTCTAAGTGTTGCACTTCATGTTCATGGCTGCAGCCTGTGTAAAATAAAAAATTGGATGACTGGTTAAGGGTTTGGGAAAATAGAAGGATCAGTGACAGAGGTAATGGAGATGAATGCCTAAACAAAAAGGGGAAAACAAAACGACTTTTTCGGCTGAAGGGGAAAATTTAAAGACATGGCCTATGAAAAAGAGAAGAACAAGGAACGTGCATAGACTCAGGTATAAATCACCAACTCATAGGACCCTGAGAAGTTCATGTGATAACATTTTGGATGACCGTTTTTTCTGGTTATTAGCTTGGTTTGGATTAACAATCTGAGTCTAAGCGTTAGACATTGTATTAGAAGGAAGAGTGCCTCCAAACAATGATTTTACTATAGGAGAGATTCAGGGAGGCCTTCTTATATAAGAATTGGGAGGATTGGCATACCTCCCGAAACTCACTGGAGTCACCAAATAATTTTCTTGAAACTATCAAAGGGATGAGGGGATCAACCTCAGTGGAGTCACTAGGTAATCTTTGTAAGATAAAGTCTTTGAGGAAAAGGCTTACTGAAAAAGTATCGTATTGAGGAATATTGACTCAGTGTTCCTTGGAAATGACGCCAAATTATTATCGCACAATTTCTACTTGCCTAAATCCCAAAGCAAGTAGATACAATATTTGCATAACAGGGGGTGACCTATCACTGCCACCTTAATAGAAAACCTATTTCTATTTAGGAGTATATCAATGTACCCCAGGGGAGACCTCCCTAGTGAATTGAGGGTTTGAGAAGGCTAGGGAAAGAAAGTTAACCCCTCTCACAAGTGACTTGATTTTAAGGGTTCTTTGTGTCTTATAGATGTGAAGAAAATGAATAATATTGTGTACCTTCCTAGGACAAGACAACAAAATAGAAAAAGGGCACTATCCAAGTACCAAAATGATATTAATTCTTCATAAGACAATGAACTCTTAAAAAATATACTAGCTGATATAAAATTGCAGCAGTACAACAGTTTACAACAGAAATGATAATTTTTTAACAACCACAATAACTATACTTCAAAATGCTTGAGAAAATACTAGAAAAAGTAGCTTTAACTAATAAAATTGATATTAGATAGTCACAAGTAGATTTAGCAATGTCTAGCTAGAAATATATGTCACTTTTGAGGTCAGTTTATTGTTGTTAGATGGTTGTAGCAATATTTTGCAACAACAACAAGTTAGTTAGTGAATTAGGCTAATCTAATGTTAGTAGGAGTTAGTGAATGTTCCAAGGAAGATAGTTTGAAATTTGTTTGATCAATCAATCACTATTAGTGAATAGACTGGTGCCTTCTAGGGTAATGGAGTCAATGATAGCATCAACAACTCTTAGAGGGAAATATACATGATAATACTTAGTTAAAGGAGATGGATAAGATGGGAGAGGTGTTGGTAACCCAAGGCCTCAAACATCCAATTCCTAGAGATAATTGCTAGAAAGTAAGGAAACTTAGGCCCTAGCGATTTATCTTTTCCTTAGACAATTTAAAATAAAATAGGAAATAGTCAATGTAAGTAGGGTTACTATATTGTTACAATGGTAGGGCTCTAGTATCTACTTCTAGATAAGGTGATCTTTGAGAAATTTAAACAAGTGGAAAATTATAGAGAAAAATATAATAATCTATGTCTTTCTCCTAGGGTTTGAAGCAAGAAATTTCATAATCTTTAATATGAAACAAGTAAAATTCACCATAAGCATTCATTCACAATAAATAAATGCATATTTTCTAGTTACTTCGCTAAGAATAATCAAGATCAAACCCTAGTTGAAGATTTCCCACCATGAAAATTGCCAAGATACACCAAAAATGCCTCTCCAAGAAGTTGTGCACCACTTAATTTCAGCCAATAACCCTTACAGAGGGCCGAATTTCAAACCACACACTTGTGTGATGAGATTTGTTTCTCTTATTTATACAATATAAATGACCTTTAATTACAGTTAGGTCATAAAAAGGCCAACATGTCCAAATTACATTAAAATCTAGTTTTTACATAAATGACAATAATTAAACCCTAATTTCATCTTCAAGGGTGACATCATGCCCTTCTAGGATGACGTTAGGCCCCTAAGGTGGAACTCTAGGCTTTAAATGCATAAAATTTGGCCTCCAAAGGCTCTGAATGTTGCCACGCGTGCCAACTAGCACACAACTTCCCATCATAAATGCAAACCCTAATTATGGATGATGTCAAGGTCAAAATGATCAAATCATGTTCTCTCAAGGGTGAACATCCAGGTGGAAAGGAAAAAAACCCCTGGGTCTAGCTCTGTTGGATTTTCCCTGGTGCAACGTCCTTCTTTCTTCCTAGTGCCAGCCTTTGGTTTCTCTTTCCCCCTGGTGGGGTCACAACATCCATATGTTGGGATTTCAACCCCATGGAGGTCCGACCTAATCATTCCCCCAAATGTACCTATCCATCGGGAAAAGTCCTAAAACAACAACAAGTATGCCCTCCATGGGCTCATAAGTCACAAGGATCATAGCAATGTCAATCACATCTAATAATCAAATTACCCAAACATGTGCATTAAACCTACCTTTACTTGGAAAAATGCTCAAAGACATTATCCAGTTTAACAAGTCAAGTTTGGAGAAGGTCTTAGGATGTCCTATTGGGCTAATTCTCCTTAAGTTTGGGGTGTTTCCTAGGTGAGAACTAATCTAGGTCATGTAAGTGTGTATGAAGTGGCGTGGGGGAAATGTTTGGGTAGAGGGTGTAGTGATAACATGGAAATGTAGGTCTTGCCTATGGGTGCCTCTGTAGAGGGAGAGTTTCACCTTATCATGGATGCCATTGTTTTATATCCCATTCAATGTATTGTATTCTTAGTCTTATTGATTTTGGTCTATTTTATTTTTAAGGGAAAATCTAGGGGACACTGTCCTGGCATGGTGACCAGAGGTGACAGCGTTACCCACAAGCATTTCATGGAAATGAGAAGGTTGGCTTGTTATGAGACCCCCTTTCTCTTGGAAATGCCACCAAGATCCACTACTCCAGTTTGGTGACTAGACAGATGCTAGTGTCATACCGCTACATGCCCATGGACCTAATAGGTCAGCTCGTGATGAGACCTCTCATCCACCAACTAGTAACTTGGGTTTTGATTTATTTTATGGGACCCCTTTTCTTACTGAGAATCCTTTTATTGCTTTCTCAGGAATCCCTAGGTGAATCATCTCAAAGGTTTCATTTTGTCTTTTAACTCTTGCAAGCTACTTTTACCCCTTGGGCCTTTAGCCCCTTCTTCCCACAAGGAAAGGTACAACCCTTCATAGCGTGGAAAACCCAATGCCTAAACAAAGGTGGGGGAATATGAGTGGAATAATGATGGAAAGTGGTAAGTATGGAGGGAATGGATGATGAACTTTCACAAACCCACCTAGTGGAAACTCATCCTAAAGGGTAATCAACCTACTAGGAAATCATGTCACCCTCCCATGTATGAACAAGTTAAAGAGAATAATTTCCAAGAAAACGTTATGAAATGAAGGAGAATTCAGTGCAACATATTCAAGTGATTTAAAAATAAGAGTGACACATACCATGATACCCTGACTCATTACCTCATGGAGCAATACTTACTACTAATTTAGGACTGGGACAGTGGGATGTACGTTGTTGTTGCTAACAGGTGGGATGCACTGAAGAAAATACGGGCTTCATACAAGATTCATCTTTGATTTGCAGGCTCAAGAAGTCTCTATATGGCCTCAAGAACGCACCAAGATCAACATACGCCAAGATGGACTCCTACCTGTTGTCCTAGAATTTTTTGAGATGTAAATATGATCCAAATGTCTACATGCTTAGGACTACTGATTCACTTTTGATTCTAGTTATTTATATGGATGATCTATTGATCATTTGTTGCTTGATTTCATCGATTGTTGTGGTGAAGAGGATTTTGCATCACAGGTTTTTTATGATGGACATGGGTCCACTCCATTACTTCCTTGGTATCAAGACTGGTTAGGATGCTTTAGGAATCAATATATATCAAGCCAAGTATGCTCGAGATCTCATGGAGAGATTTCACATGGCATACTACAAGTCTTCCCCTACCCCCTTCCTATCTGTGGTCAGAATTGAGTATGAAAGGGACCCTTCACTGGTTTACAACACTATTTACAAAAAACTAGTGGGGAGTTTGTTGTATATTTTCCACTCCCAACCAAACCTATCATATGCAGTAGGAGAAGTCTTCAGGTACATGTATGAGCCACATGAGTTACACTGGAATGTTGCAAAATGTATCCTTCAGTATGTTCAGGGAACCATTAGTTATGGGATCCACTATGCATAAGGTTGCAAGTTAGATATCATAGGATTTTTTATCCCCAACCCCTAGGGATAACTAAGGAGATGATTTCTCTAGGCCCTCAAGTTATAGACATGGAGTATTGAGAGACAACTTGACCAACAGTGTCCACTTGCACAAAAGGAGACCCCCCTCACCACCATAGATCCATGTTGATCACGACGGTATCCACCACATCAAGTGGCCTTCGAAATAAATTGGGTCTTTCTCCATGAGGTACAATTCAAGTATTATGGTGAGTGTCATTTCAATATTTCAAGCATTTGAGTTTGTTGCATCTATTGCTACTTTTGGTTATGTGACATTTTCTTGGACATTATGCTCTTTTCCCTGTTTCACTTTGGTGGTTGGCATTGATCCCTAGTAAGTGAGTCACCCTTAGGGATAGGTATGCTACTAGGAGGTCCTTTTTATGAGTCATCAACCCATTCCCAACCATACTTGTCTCTTTCCACACTTCATCCCCTCATCGCATCTCCTCACCTTTTTGGTTTTTCGGAACTGACCTAGAAAGGGGTTGTCCCTCACTTCATGGGAAGAAGGATTTGAATACCTAGGGTATTGTGGTTAGAAAAAGATAAAATTCAAACCATTAAACTTCTATATTCTTTCCCATGGATCTCGAGGACAATGAAATGTCTCTCATAAAAAACTAATGGGACATGTAAAATAATGACTAATAACAAAATTCCAACGAGGGAGGAGCATGTGTACGATTTGTTTTTGTTTCTTAGGTAGAAGCCCCACACATGTTTCAAAATTGGGGAAGCATGATGTGACCAGGGTAGAGTCAAGGTGGCAATAATGTTTTATGCTTAGGTAGAATCCCCACCTTGTCTTCCACCTAGAAACATCCTAAAATAATAAAAGACAAAAAATGGGCTTGGAAAAAGGTTGCATTCAAAACGAAGGTGCAACACACCTTTTACAAAGGCACCCATAATTGAGACACTACAACCCCATGTATGTCATGAAACCCATGCCCAAAATTATTCCCCACATCCATGACACATCATATACATGACTTAGAGGGAGGTCCCCTCGGGAAACACCCCTAAACTTGTTGAAATATTGTAACTACAAAGAGTATTCTATTTATTTATTGAGTCATTATTCATTAGATCAATCCCCTTTTGTGGATTTATCATGTCGTGCATTGTAATTGACCAAATCCAATTTTGTGGATTGGTCAAACCCTAAGTATATTATGCAAATTGAGAATTTGAACCCTGGGTTAATTAAAGTGGTTTTAACCACTAAGAAGACAAGTCGGCCCTGCATAGTGAAGAGACACCTTTCTAGCACCTGCCAGTTTGTATAAATAAAGGAAGCCAATGCCTCATTTGTTCACACTCATTCACTCACTCAATGCGTAAGTTTGGTAGCTGCATTTGGGAGAAGAAGAAAGAGAGATGCACATTTCTCAGTGGAGGACATTCTCTAGTGTTTGGTTTATTGTCTTGGCATTGTATTGACTGTCTATATTAAGGAAGTTTTTGATGGGTTTTCTTCCCCATGAGGGTTTCCTAGGATAAATTTTGTGTACCTTGTGATTGTGTTTTTCTAAGTGATCCTATCTATGCTATGTTTATCTAGTAAATTAAAAATAAACCTAATAATATCTTAAACCTTAACATGGTATTAGAGCTAAGCTGAAGAGAGCATATTTCACTAGATAAAGAAAAAAGTCATTGTTGTTGTACAAGAAAATTGGGGCTTTTTATTGAAGAGGAATTTCAACCTAAACATCATCTAGAAAAGTGCATCTTAGCCTAGGGAACTCTTTGGCATATTCAACACACTTTTTTAGTGGATAGAACTCCCGAAAAGTGAAACCCTAGTTTTCACTGGTATCATAAAACCAAAAAACCAGAAGTACCAGAAAACCAGAACCAATACCAGAAGTACCAGTCCATAATTTTGCTAGTAAAGTTTGAAGGGGTAAAATTTGGATTTTCATAAATCTGACCGCACCAGATTACTCACCTCATCTCAGTGCATCTAGCCCCTGGATCATAATTTCAAAACTTGAAGTTTGAAAAATTAGGGTTTCCTCATAAAACACTAAGTTGTAGTTGCAGTTGCAATTTCATAATCATTTGCAGTATCAATTGTAGTTGCAGTATCAGTTGAAGTATCAGCTATAGTACTAGTTGCAGTCACCCTTGAAGTTTTTAAGAGTTGGTAATTATTACTGCTACTACGAGATGGTGCCACTACCTGCAAATATTATCAGAGGTATGTATTCACATATGTTTAAATTGTTAATCTTTAAAGGGTATTTGTAGGAGAAGGGATCTCTTACCATAGATCCAGAAGGATCTCAAGATCCAACACATTCGGATGAATAATGCAACCCAGGTTTGATTATTCTGATATGCATCTATTTGATATGAAATTATTTTTATCTAGGTTGCATGTTGAAGCTATGACCATCATACTAACCTTTGGTAAAAATTAAAGTCAAGGTATTAGATGGATTAAAGTTTAGATCATAGAGTTTATTTTCTAACCCAACTTTCTGTCAAGATAGCATACTGTCCTAGTACAGAAGATAGGTTGAAGAAAGAAATTTTCATGTTGAGTGAAGGACACTTGGAAGAAAAGAAACACACTCATTCTTGAGGAAAAGACTCCAAGTTCCAGTTTTTATTAATTAAGTTGATGAGATTCAAAGTTGCACATGACAAAGTTGATAACTACCCCATTACAAGTAAACACTATAGTTGAGGTAGAAGTCTTTGAAAAGTAATATACTTGGTAGCATTTGAGCATATCGAGATAAATTCTTAATGTAATCATTTACCAGATACAACTAACATCTACTCTAGGAGAAACTTCTTGTGTTGATTCCAGGTTACCTTGGATGAATGTTTGATCACAACACTAGAAGAGTGTTGATCTCATTTTGTATTGTATTTCTTACTTTTGATCCTTATTTCAGACATGTCACGAGTGAAATCTCTAAAGGATCTACTGTGACAATTGTTCGTGCTATTGTTTTATTTACTATTATCAAAAGAGTATTATTCTTGCTTGTTGTTTTTCTGACCTTGTTTTAGGTCACATGTGATAACCCTGTTGTAGATATAGTGAAGGTTGCAAAAAAAAACAAATTAGATACGACATGAAGTAGACTATGTACATAACCATATACATTCATGTACCAAAGAAAATTAAGAAGAAGCTATCTTTTGAAATCCAGGGTATCTCATATGGAGATTGATTGTAAGGAGAAGAAGGCTCCAAAGATGACTGAACATTAGAACAAGAACTCATAGTAGACTTGTTCAAAGGATAATGAAGCCAACTTGACAGGAAGTAGAATGCGTTTTAATTTTGACTCAAATTTTCATATTTAGACTTGTTATTTAACACCAAGTATACCTTGTAAGAGCTGATGAAGTCCTTGTAGAATTAGAAGAAATTGAGAGTAAGCCTGATCTCATAAAGGATTAGATGAAGAGACAACTTCCAGGATTGAGAGACAGATGCGATGAGAAGACTAGATCATAGCTTCAAAATATTCTAGGAGATATGAAATCTTCTGGGAATATTCCCTTGTTTCAGTGACAGAGAAGGAATCTAGTCAGAAAGACTAGGATATGGATTCTTCCATGAGACTAGAAGAGAATTCAGTATTGAATTCCAAGATTGATCTAAACAGATCAAGCATGATGCATATGTACAAAGCCTGATGTGTGACCAGAGGATTATCCCAACAAGAGGGAGAAGACTATGACGAGACACTTAATCCAGTAATTGAAGAAATGGTTCCAGTATTCATGAAGACAACCAGAACAACCATGATTCTTATATAGTATGAGATGTAGGGGGAGAAATACCCATATTTATAATTGAGTAGAAGTTGGTGCATTACATTAGTTGGGTCATGGAGACATGACTACATTAAAATATAGAGTTACCTCCATGAAAGAAGAAGAGATGCCTTCAGTATCAGTTATTGAGACACTCTTAGTTTCAGATGAAGTTGTTGTCATGATAGAATAGGAGGAGTTACTCACAGATTTAAACAACCACATGGAGGATGAAGCAGTCATTCTCAGCCTCGGAGCAGCTGCAGGTGTAGAATCCTAGTTCTATAAGGAACAATTGTAGAAAGAGGAGAGGACATACTCTTAGGCAGTGAGACAGATAGTGCTTTGCAAAGAGCACATAAATCTAGCACATGATTGTGCACATTAAGTTGAAGTTGAAGAAAGTATACCAGGATGGTACAATATGATGTAAAAAATCAGATTTGAAGATTGAAGATAGAAAGACTCATGTATGTCGATTGAAGGAATCTTTTTATGTGTTGAAGAAAGCTCCTAGAGCTTAGTATGGAAGAATTGATAGTTTCCTAACAATCTTGGGATTTGCCAAGACTAAAGTTGATTTGGGAGAACCCACATTAGGATACTCACCTATTCAATTAAAACTAGAAAATCAACACAGTGTCCTACCAATAGGTAGACTGAAAGGAGTGACAGTAGATATTGATGGAGTGCGCACTGAAGAATATTTCAAAGTCATTGAAATAGTGGATGACACAACACCTTACTTGACATTGCTTGGTCTGGATTGGGAATTTTACAATTAGGCCATAATCAATTTGAAGACCAAGAAAATGACATTTGAGTCCGGAGAATATAGGGTCATCGCGCCATTAGACCCATCAGAAGGGGAGAGGTTTGTATAACCTACTTGCCTAGACTTAGAGGAAATCGACCAGTTGTACAGAACACTACGCATGATGAGGATTACGTAAACCCACCTGTAGATGGGGTACTCAGTTGGAGGAGCATTATCTCATGCGTAAATGCCTCATACATCGGTTTAGAGAACTCACAAAAGAGGCTACATGAAGTATCCACAAGAAGATGTGAAAGAATAGACTGCGCAGTAAGATGGATAGGCACAAAAATCAGAGAACCACTGATGGAATAAATGATTTGGAAACATTCTTGATACAATACGAAGACGTAGTGTTAGAGAAATAGATACTATTAGCACTTGACTTAGCACTAAAGGTCACACTGACAAGATGGTGGAGCACACACAAAGAGACAATCACAGACTGGTACCAATGTAAGCGGTTACTATGCATAAGGTTCGGTGCATAACAAAAAAACAACAAACAATAGAAATATGAAGGACATGGAGCACTAGAATAACACTTGGAGGCATGTAGAACGTTGTGGAAAATGACACCACCAGAGGAATGGCCTCATCACTTCATACATAATCTCGAGGGCATACCAGGGAATTGGTATATGGACTAGGAATTGCGCAAAGGAACTACGACATGGACGACATTGTGACAAAATTTCATAGTCACTTTCTCATTTGATCATGAGAACCCCAACATAGATACAACCCTTAAACAGATCGTAGGAGTAATATTACTCAAAGAACCAGAAATAGAATTTATCACAAAATATCAACAATGAAATAAACAGACAGTCAAGGAATTGTTGTCCTACTACCATGAATAGGAGGAAGCACCAGACGAAGATGATCCATGCGATATTCAGATCGAAGAAGTAGAAGGCGAAATATATTTGGAGGACCCAAACATTGAATCATAAGTCATTTCTGCGCCAATCAAGGTAACTAAAGTTAACATCAGGACAACTGAGTAGACCAAAATGGCCGACAGTGGATATTACTGGGATGAGAAAACAATAGAAAGTATCACAGATTCGTTACGCGAATACAATGACCTCTTTCCCACAACATTCACATATATGAAGGGTATATCTGGATAACTGGGAGAAATGAAGATACCACTCAGACTTGAAGCGAGACCTATTATACAATGACCCTATAGACTGAACCCCATATATAAATAAAAAGTTAAAGATGAGATCAACAGGATGCTCAAAGCCGACATCATAGAACCAATTGAGGAGCCAGAATGGATAATCCCAATGGTAGTGCAGGACAAGAAACAAGGAGGAGGGATTAGGATATGAGTTGACTTGAGGAATTTGAACAATTCATGCCTACACGACCCGTTCCCTACACGATTCACAGATGAAGTGTTAGAGAATGTGGGAGGACATGATGCTTACTCATTTACTGATTGATTCTTGAGCTACCATTATATTAAGATAACATAGGAGGACAAACACAAGACCACGTTTGCGACAGAATGGGGATATTATAAGTACACAATCATGTTGTTTGGACTGAAGAATGCACCAACAATATTTTCTAGAGTAGTCATTGCTGAATTTAAGGAATTCATCCATCATTTTATTGAAGTATACCTGGATGATTGGATAGTCTACAACATATTGAAAAACCATGTAGAAGTTTTACGACTGATGTTAGAAAGATGAAGACAGTGCCAGATATCACTGAATATCAAGAAATTCATATTTGGAACACCGTTTTGGATACTATTGGGCCACATAGTATGCAAACAAGGTTCATTAGTAGATCCAACAAAGATCACAATCATTGTTAACTTGCTAGCACAAAAAACAGTCTGTTAGGTAAGAGCAATGTTAGGACACATAGGATATTACAGGAAATTCATCAAAGGATATGCGCAAATCACAACACCAATGGAAAATATGTTAAGGAAGGATACAAATTTTCAGTGGAATGACGAGTGTCAACACGGTCTTGATACCTTGAAGGAAAATATGGTTACCATGATGATATTAGTATTTCCAGATTGGGAAAAGACATTCCATGTGCATGTAGATGCATCAACGATAGCAATTGGAGCTATCTTGGCACAACTAGGAATAGGAGACTTGGATCATCCAATAGCATTCACAAGCAGAATGTTATCAGACTCGGAACAAAACTATAACACGACAAAAAGAGAAGTCCTAGCCATGGTTTATGCACTACAAAAATTCATACATTACTTATTGGGAAAGAACTTTAAAATGTTCACAGATCACTCAACCCTAAAATACCTCGTCAACAAGCCAATGTTGGGGGGGGAGAATTTTTCGATGGTTACTACTATTCCAAGAATTCGACTTTGAAGTAATAGTTAAATCAAGGAAATTGAATGCAGCACCTGACCACCTGTCGAGGGTCATAAATGGAGAAGAAACTATGAATTTAGAAGACAACTTTCCAGATGCAAATTTATTCTCAGTATATATTGTTGATGAATACTTTGGATATATTATTCAGTACTTGAGTACAGGTATTGTTCTACAAGACTATAGCACCGTGCAAAATAAAAACTTTGTAGTCTATGCTACCGACTATCAATTGATTGTCGGACAATTATATAAAATGGGCGCAAATAGCATCTTGTGAAGATACACGTTAGATCATGAAATACCAAGAGTCTTATTAGAAGCTCACAAGGGAGTAGAAGGACATCATTATGCGGGTAAATCTATCACACAAAAGGTATTGCGTGTAGGACTATGGTGGCCAACGATTCACAGAGACTCGAAAGAGTACTATCAAAGATGCGATGTATGTCAAAGGGTAGGCAAACCCAACAGAAGGGACAAGATGCCATTACAACCACAAGTAACATTATAGGAATTTTACAAGTGGGCAATAGATTTTTTGGGACCAATCAACCCACCGAAAAAAAGAACAGGGGCTAGATACATTATCACTGCGACGAAATATTTAACAAGATGGGTAGAAGCCGCACTAGTAAAAGATTGCATCGCAAAAAAAACAACACACTTTTTGTTTGAACAAGTAATCACTCGTTTTGGGTTCCCAGGAGTTTTGATGAGCGACCAAGGCACTCACTTCATAAATAGTACCATCTGCACGATGACTGAAGAGTTTGAAGTCCACCATTAGAAGAGCACACCATATCATCCAGAGGCAAATGAAACAGTGGAAGCCTTCAACAAAATTCTGGAGAACACACTAACAAAGATTTGTAACATCAACAAAGAAAACTGGGACCTCAAAGTATCAACAATATTATGGGCATACAACATGAAAAAAGTTGACAGGGCACATGCCACACCATTTAAACTGGTTTATGGTCAAGAAGCAGTAGTGCCATTAGAATTTTAAGTACCCATCTTGCGCGTAGCAGCTATCACATCAATGATAGAACGAGGCACAGTACAGGAGAGACTGAATCAATTATTGACCATGGAGGAAGTCCAAATCTTGGCAGGATTCCATCAACAAGTGCATAAAGCAAGAGACAAAGCTTGGCATGATAGACACATCAAGAAGAAAATGTTCAAGGAAGGATATCTAGTATTGATGTATGACAACAAATCGTTATAGCACCGAAGATATCTTAGAATGCATTGGTTAGGACCATACAAAGTAATATCTATCAGAAACAGAGGCATTTTACAGTTAAGATATTTAGCAGGCGTAGAACTCAGAGGAATGATCAATGGCAGTCGATTGAAGTTGTACAAGCACAGTCGACCACCCACTGCACAATAAAAAATATATAGATATATATCAAAAAGGAAACAAAACTAAAAAGGGTGCAGTATTCCAAAAGTAGAAAGGCCACATGAATTTAGAAACACGAATGTGGCAAGGACAAGAATAACGGTTACATACAAAGGGAAACAAGCGGGAAAAAGAAAGGATACAAAAGCAGCATGACAAGATGACACTATGAGAAATTAAAGAGAGGAAAGGACCGATGGGATGACAAATTAATCACACCAACAAAACATGGGACAACAAGAGTAATGGTAAGTATGAAACCACCGAAGATGCATTGAATCCACAATTAAGGTGCATTTAACCCATGACCAAGAAAGCGTACTCGACAAGCTTCATGGGAAATCTATACAACACACAGACGTGGGAGCCCATAGTCTATTAATGAAGATAGAGCAGACAGAGAGTGAGAGAGGAAAAAGAAAACAAAGAGAGTTCAGGGAGACCATAGAGACTATTCTAGTCTAGCAGCCATTTGATACTCACCAGGATGGAACTGCCCAAGCAAGAAGAAGCGAGCCAGACAAACTAGAGTTCAAACCAGGTCACGAGGAGAGGCCAAAGAAAGTGAACAACAGTCATCGGAGGTCGTCAATATCAATGAAATCCCATGCCCATAGAGGATACTAGAGCAACTGACACTGATACTAGAAGAAATTCAACAGCCAGCAGTGGAGGCCACCAATGTCGATATGTCCGAAGTGGTGCAGGAACCGCATAAATAGGACGTAGAAACTTTGAAGGAGGTGAAACCAAAGAATAAAGAAGCAACTTTGAAAGATAATGGCATGACGTCGAATCTGACAGTAGCAGTGGAGCCAGATGAGTCTCAAACGACCATCTCAGAACACTCAGCAGGGGAGACCGCAGACAATTTCTTGACTTGGCCAGAATGGCATACAGAGGAACAACCGAAAGTCATTGGAACTTAGAGCCAACCACTGCAGTAGAAGGACAAGATACAGATACCAAGTTAACCCCACAAGAAACCTGCACCAAAAATTGTTCTACCACACAGACCAACTGGGGTACAGGTAGGACCAGAGCTACTGGGTCATGTCGGGAAGCTCAAATACTCATACCATGATGTAGGATACTAAGCCAAGTTCCTGGAACTTGTGTAGAGGGTATTTATACATACCATAGGCACAAATCAACTTGGATAAATGATTAACCAACCATACCGGTGGGAAACTGGGCTGGAGAAAACAAGAATCTTAGGTCTACTGAACCTACCGCATTTTGGCAGAGGCCAGAATGAAACAACATGCATCAAGCAGCTGTTAGTAGTCACACATGGAAGGGACATATGGCTGGACAAACCTGTCCCCATAACTATTGAGATTATTGTGCAAATAACAGGCTTATCAATTCGAGGTATGCATCCTGTGTTGGTTATGGATGACAAATCTAAGGAGAAAGCACTGGCGGAAGAAATGAAGAAGAAGTATGGAAATGTTATGGGGATGAGAGACATCATCATCAAATAGATCAACAATGTATCCACACAATTGGGCACAAAAATCTTAGCCTGCAAGTTGCTAAGAAAATGTCGCAGGGAGGAAGTACCAGTTGGAGTCATTACAGTTGCAGCCCAGTGCGCAGAATGCATCTCAATGAGATGGGTGCCATACTTATTGAAATTATTTCTAGAGGAATGAAAGTACGCAGAGGACCTAGGAAAAAAATTCCACTACTCATGGTTGATTACTTTAATATCTTTCACAGGATGGTAAGAACCAGGCTATGTAGTTTTTTGTACCAGACCACATCCAGCGGGAGCGAGGTATCTATTGCTAAAAGAAGGGCCAAACTCCATGCATAAGAGGGATAATGGGATCATATTTGAATCATACCTAAGAGACATACAGGAAGTCATCATCCGATAATGGAGAATAACACCAAAGGTTGTTGTGTGATATGCGTACATCGCCAATTTCCAAGACATATGACAAGAAATGTGGATATAGGCAAGGAAGGATCTGGATAAACAATGGCTACATATGCACTACTGCATTACGGAGGGAGATATCAATATGGTTATCAATGAATGGCCCGACGAATGGAATATTCCAGCCATAACCCAAGAAGTGTCGAAAAGAACAATAGAAGTAGAGGTAGAGCAGGGGGAAACACAACCTCTGGAAATCCAAGTGCCCAAGCGATCAAGAACGGGCCAAGACAAGCCAACACAGATAAACAAAGGACCAAAGAATATAGGAACCCAGAAGGGAAAGAAGGAAAATACACAGCCGAGCAAGGAACAATAGAAATAGACCGAGGGAGCGCAGGATACCACCTCAAATCCCAACACACAGGAACCAGGGGGAAATAAGAGACTAGCCATGCAGGCAGGAGGTGCATGCAAGAAGTCAAAGAAACAACGAGCACTACGAGAATACACAATTATGGAGGAAAATGGGGACATGATCGCTAGAATGGTCCAGGATTGTCTAGTTGAGGACTTCAACCATGCAACACATCACATGGACAAACTGCAAAAAAAGATGGCAGAAATGGAACAGTTCCTTAAGAAATTTGGGGAAGTACAAATAGAAAGAAACAACAGAAGCATAGATCCATCAACACCACAGACCGATGAAAGATTGGAGGTAGAATAAGGAGATCCATTCCACTCATTACCACATGCAAACACAACAGTCTACATCACACCTAGCATGTTGCACATGGATGAAATCGTGGGGAAGACACCCTTGAAGGATTTAAACCACATCCAGTTGGCCTTGATGTCTATGCCATCAAGGGAACTACACAATTTGTAGGTTAGCGTCAACCACGAGGTACAGTCTCGCACACACAGAAATTTAGTTGAGTTACAAAAAGCAACAAAGAAGCGAGAGGTGCTAGAAAAAGTTTGTTAGTAGGCCAAGTTCGAAACTCAGGAGGAAAGAGAATGCAAGAATGAACTGGAACACAGAGTAGGAAGAATTTTTGAGAAACTTCCAAACACCATGCAAGGGAATGAACTTCCAGTAGAAGAAAAGATTGATTAGATTGCACAGGCCATCGAGCAATATCAGAAGGAGATCAAGAATCTCCAAGAATAGCTCATACCCACCACTCCATCGATAGTGAAGGAGAAAAGGAATTAGGAATAAATGACACAGCTACAGGAGATAGAGCAGCAGGTTAGCACAAAAACTAAATTGTTCGATAAAGAAGCTCAACTTTGGACAAGGTTGGAGGAATATCTACAGGTCCAACGGTGGCACAAGGAAAAGGAAAGGATCAATGCAACGATCCAAGAGATCAAGCAGAAGTACAAGACCATACCAATCTCAAAACATGTCAAAGGGACGCAGGAGATTAATAAATTGTAGGTAGAGATAATCTCTGCGCAAATCCAGAAACAAGAGCGTCAGGATCAAATGGAGCCATTACAGGAGAAGGTAGTAGAAGTATTGACATAGGTAGAGGAAGCTAAGATACAGATAGCATAGACCCAAGCAAAATGTGCAGGATTACTGAGCAACAAAGTGACAGTCTAGGTAGTGGACACAATCAAGGATAAGACCACACATGCACTAACACAAACAACAAAGCTCAAGGAAAAGTTCCATATGATCACCAAGGAGATCGAGGAAGCTCAGAAGGATTAGGTGGATCAGAACAAGCCACATGTTAGTGTTGGGGGCCTTTTGGCAGCAGGCCAAAGTGGAAATAAGGATGATCATGGGGAAATAAAGAATGCAGAAATGAAAGTAACAAGTGGAAGGAAACACAACATGCACGCATGCAAGAAAGCGTGCACAAGGAGAGAGACAACTGGAAGGAGGAGCAACACACACACATTAGAGGAAGACCTAACATCGGTAGGGTTAGGGTTTTGGTAATGTATTGTAATGGATAAAGATCCAAATATGTATAAATACTGATACTGAGGTATTATAGAGGGGCCCGATATGTAGGTATCACAAGTTAGCTTTTTGCATTGTTTAGGTTATTGTTACATCATAGATATGCACGAGTCGATGTGAGTTGTAATGTTGTTATGTACTATTTTGTAAGATGTTGAGATAGAGGAGAGGAGAGAAGGAGGATTTGAGGATTATATCTTAGGATGAGGAGCCTCGTGCGATCTAGTTCGCCTCATATAGATATTACCCATCTGAGGAGATTTGTAAGCGCGTGGCGCCAGATATGCAGAACTAACATAATAAAAGAGCCATGGGACAAATATTTGTGGACGTATCCTGGGAGGGGGTGAACCACGCTAAAATATGTGTAATGGGATTAATGCATTCATATCATTACCATATTTTCAATAGTTATTTGTTATGCTTATTGAAAGAATGAGTTGTTACATTGTTTGTTTAAATATTGTTGCGATATTGAGGGAATAAGTCGTGAATGACAGTAGGTTGCAATCACAAGTTATAATAAATGGTCAAGAATATAAATCCCATATCTTGAGCTCAATCCTAGGATGTAAACACATGAGTCTTACAACCACCCATTAAAGTTATCTCAGGTGAGACTACGCGACACATTCTACGTGTTGCGTTTCCTTCTGGTTTACCAGGAAGGCTGATAGTTTTAGAGGCTTTTGCTGGAAACCTGAAATACATGAACCTTGGGTCAATAACTCAGATGATAGAGTATAAATAGTAATTAGTGACCAATAGGGGACAAATACTTCAGTAAGATTGATCTTAAGTCTAGTTACCACCAGGTCCCAATAGAATAGACAGATGTATGGAAGACTGCCTTCAAGTCAAAAGAAGGTCTTTTTGAATGGCTGGTCATGCCATTTGGTTTGAAAAATGCTCCGACAAATTTTATGAGGATGATGGAAGATATGACCTTTCACCAATACTTTTGTAGTGGTGTATCTGGATGACATCCTAATCTACAACAAGACTTGGGCGAAACACTTGCAGCATATTCAACAGGTTCTACACACCCTGCGGCAGGACAAACTATATGCAAACTTGGAAAAATGATCCTTCGGCATGGACATGATCCATTACTTAGGCTACATTGTTGATCAGGATTGTGTGCATGTGGATCCAACCAATATCTAGATCATCCATGACTGGCCAGCCCGAACCACACTCACTGAACTTCAGAGCTTCATGGGCCTCGCCAATTTCTATTGCGGGTTCGTGCTGGGATTCTCTCATATCGCATGGGCCCTCAGCCAAGTAACTAGGGGTGGTGGTAAGGAAAATTTTTCGTGGGGCCTGTCCCAACAACAAGCCTTTGATGAATTGAATAAGTGTTTGTGCTCATCCCTGGTACTTTCATTACCGGACCTACAACATCCCTTTGATATCGAGACAGACGCTTCAGACTATGTTGTGGGCGTCATTCTCACTCAACACGACCACCCTGTGGCATATCACAGTGAGACACTATCATATGTTGTTCATAAGTACCCTACTTTCGATAAATAAATGTACTCCATTGTGAAATATTTCTTCCAGTGTAAACTTTACATTATTGGGAAGCAGAGAGTCATCCACACTAATCAGAAGCCACTATAGTTCATGCAGACCTAAGGAAAATTGAAGAATGATCTCCATCAAAAGTGGTCAACATACTTACAACAGTTCCACCTCAACATCAAGTATAAAACATAAAGTACCAACTGAGTTGGTGACTTCCTCAACTGACCTCCAGTCATGGCACTCACCACGGTGCTAGACTCTTGTGGCCATGAGACCTCCAGATGGCCCCACCTCTACGAGACATACCTTGACTTCTCCACCACCTACCAAATTTTGGGCACCAACTCAGTGGTCACTAATTTCCATCTTCAGGACGAGATGTTGTGTTGTCTGAGCCATCTCTTCATTCCATCAAGTGAGCATGCGAAGATTAATTGAAATCTCACAACAGTCAGGTGGCAGGACACTTTGGTGTGGAAAATATAGTTGCAGTGCTACAAAAACATTTCTATTAACCGAAACTTTGATAGGATGTCAGCAGGTATATTAGGTCTTACACCTCCTGCACTATTACCAAACTGACCACTAAGAAATAGGGCCTAAACACCACTCTGCCTACTCCTAATAGATCGTGGGAATCCATCACAATGGACTACATATCGGGCCTCCCATCCACCAAGAGGGGAAACGACTGTGTTTTTTTGGTTGTTGATCTCTTTTCCAAGATGGTGATTCTAGCTACCTGCAAGAATAATATCACATCAAAATCCACTGCCAAGATCTTCCTTGAACGAGTATGGGTACATTTCGGGATCCCAAAAACCATTATCGCATACTGTGACAGTTGGTTCCTCATCTCATTCTGTTCGAGCCTCTGGTCACTCCTAGATACCAAGCTCACCAAATCCACTTCCTTCCACCCCCAGAGAGATCGCCAAATTGATTTCATCAATCGGATGGTCGTACATATCCTACGCATGTACATTTCAAAACACCCCTGCACATGGGATGCCAGTCTTCTCTATGTCCAACATATCTACAACTGAGCCCTGCATAGCTGAACAACCACATCCCCTTTTAGGTGGGGTTGGGATTCCAACCATTGGGCCCCATGGATGTTGAAATACCCCTGGCGACCACCTCGGTCGAATCATCCCCTGCTCCACCAGAAGCTTACAAAGCCACCTGGTTCATTGAGCGAATTCAACACATCCGCCAACAGGTTCAGGGTATTCTACATAAGTTTAATTCCAAGTACAAACAACGCCACGATCAACATCGGGTGCCACATAATTTTTAGGTGGGCAACAAATTTTGGTTGCATTTGTAGAAAGAAAACCTTATAGGGCCTTGTCAAAATATGTTCCCACTCCGTTATGGGTCATACACCATCACCAAGGCTATGGGTGACAATTCTTTTGAGCTCAACATTCCCCCCTTCCTTGGTCTTCATCAAGTCTTCAACGTGGCTCTCCTTTGACCATATTTCCCACCATTATTGGACACCTCAGAGATAGAAGAGAAGATGACACCAATAGATCTCAACCCTGAATGCATGCAACAAGAATCCAGTGATCATATTTTGGACACACTGATCAAGGGAAATCGACAATAAAGGATCCAGCTTTATCGGGTCATCAAAGCAGGGCAACTCCTGCACCAAGGAAAGTGGATCAGCCAGGGCCAAATTCAATAGAAATTTCCTCATATGATGGGGGAACTCAATGCAATGGAGACCATTAATTCCTAAGGAGGGAGGATTGATATAGGTGGATATTGGTGGCCACCCACCTATTCCACTGGCTTGAAAAACAGTTTTCCACCTTGGCAGTTTTTTGACAGTTTTTAGGGTTCCAAACTTTTGGGGTCATTTTGAGGTCCTAAATGATGCTTTTTGGGGAATTGGGGCCCAGGTGACTATCGAAAGCATTGACTTGAGCCAGTTGAAAATTTTTCTTCTCATTTATACCTTTCCAACGGGGTATCGTGTACCTAAAATAGAGATCGTATGCAAAAGTTACGACCTTGGGAAGTTGATGTACTAACTTACCCAAACGGGGCCCACATGACTTTTGGTGCTTCATCTCCTAGGGTTAGGTTTTTGGATGTCTAGGTTTTTAACATTCCTGTTTATTGTAAAAGGCCTTCAAAGCCTCATTGTAATGATCTTCTTGTGAATAATCACACTCATCACATCTCTTCTTAGAGATAAGCCACCACCATTCCAACAAGCTTGTTTTCCACTACATTTTACAATTTCAACTTATTTCCTTATTGAATAGAAAACCAGTTTTACTGTATCTCTGTTATTTTATGTTAAGCATCTTTTAATAATCTGTATTTATTTTGTTCTGCTCATAAAATCCAAATCAATACCCTTCTAGATTTAACTTAGTTTGATTTGCATGCCCTGGGGAGTAAGAGGATTTACACCCCTAGGGATTTTGTTGAACTAAATCATGCTTTAAAGACTCCATTCACCCAAATTTTAAAGGCACTAATATGAATTTTTCATTGGACAAATAAATCGTTTGCATTAGTAAACATGACTTAGAGAGATATTGATATTGTTCATGTTGGAATATTTTCTTGATGCTTTGAGGTTGCTAAGGCCTCTAGGGAATATTTGTGTGCTTAGTGTTCTTGGAGATATAAATCAATAATAGCTACAAACATTAGGGATGCATCAAATCTCTCTCTACTTTGACTTTCATTCACTTTTCAATCGTCAAAAGTTGCTAATTAATTCCCCCTATAATATACTAGCCTCAATGCACTTTTTGGGTGGTTTACTTGTTTTGTGGGTTGAAATTTTATGTTGTAGAAATAGTTTTCTATAGCCATAAGGATGATAAAATATCGTTGCAATACTTGTTTATAACAGCCTTATTTTATTGCTAAAGTATTATTCTTTCATACTTGAGTTATACTAGTAATTGTTATCTTATCTCTTTCATAATTTACCTGACTTTTAGCATCTTGTCTGTAGCTTTAAAAATAATTTACTTTCTTATATATATCTATGTTGACTACTTCAAATAGGGAAAACAATCTTAACTTTCTTGTCCACTTAACCTTAAACTTGTATACTCATATTTTCTTTTGTTTCGGGTAGGTGCAATCATCTTTTGTAGGTACTCAAGTTTCTTGGAAACTATTAACCACTTCTGAGACTAATTTCCAAGCTATACTACACTTAGTGTCTTGACCTATAGGGGAATCACTTCCATCGTCTCACTTTTTGTCTCATTCCACCCTAGGGTCACCTGGGACTCCCCCCTTGTGTTGGATTCTTTCTTCACTAAAGAGAGGGGAGGGTTTATCTGCGATGATAGCGGGTAAAATATCCCACCATTATTTCCATCTTGTGGATTGGGTTGGGATTTTTCCAACCTACAGTTTATACGATAATATTGAACAATAATGTTTATATCATACCGAATCAATTCCAACTTAGACAATTGCAATACCCCAATAATTCGTGCATATCAATGCAATAATTTTATGTCTTTGATGAAAATTATATTAGTGCCTTATCAATTGTGTTATGGAGTCTCTTTTTGTAAGAGATAGTTGTTTTAATTCTCTATGGGTGTAATCCTTTTTACTCCCTAGAGAAAACAAAACTAGCAAGGTAATTATAGGAGGGTGTAATCCTTTTTACTACTCCTAGCAACCTTTTCAAAGTATTTTATCCAATACAATAGTGATATATCTTGGTGGAGGGTGTATTCCCTTATACTCCAATATTTTACCAAAATCAACCTTGCAACCAAGAAAGAAACAACACAAAGAATAAATTCCTTACCTACTCCAAGAGATAGAAAGATAAACCCTTCATTACCAAGAATATTTCATCACATGAGAAAAATAAAAGCATCCAAGAGATAGTGCCTAGATTATTCCTCCAATAGATAAGTAGTATCATCCACAAAGCATAGAAGAGAGAAAGTGCTAATTTCCCAAGTAGGGCGAAATTTTCAGCCAAGAATATGTAATTATTAAGTGTGTTATATGTCTAAAATGACAAAGGGGTGATCTCTATCTATATGAGGTCACCTAAAACCCCTTTTCCACAATTCACAAAGTCAAAATGAAATTAGGGAGGCTGACCATCTATTTTTATCCATTTACATCTTAAAAGTCAAATATTACATAAAGTAAAACTCAAAATGATGATGGCATACCCCTTAGGGTGATGTTTTGGCATAATGAGCAAGACGTTGAGGTTATCGAGGGAGACATTGGGCCTCCAAAGGCCATATATTTATGTGCAATGGTTTTCCTTCAAATATATGTGCCAAGTCATCATCAAATCATCCAACACCACCAAACCCTATCCCTCCAAGTATGATGTCATGCCCTAGGATATGACATGTTGAGCCTCAAAGGAAAAATGTTCGGAAAAGGTGGGGGCTAGTCCCAAGGTGTCTTCTCATGCCTCCAATGGAAACTTTTACCATCCACATGTCCAAAAATAAGGGGGCACATCATCCAATACATGGGCTTCATGCCCCAAATGAAGTTCCAAGTGACCTTGTGCCTTCATGATCAAACTTTCACCTATCAAGGCCCTCCATAGACAAACAAGTATGCCCTCAAAGGGTCCATAAGTTAAAATATCATTATTGTAATGTACCCAACCTCCAGTTGAGAAACATTACATGCATAAACTCATTAAATTATTAATATTTATTTCTAATTAAATTCATGTAGTTTACCATCTATAGATCAAACCCAGATTTAACCATTTGACTGATACCACAGTTCTAAATGCATTTAACATCATACGTTAAAACATGAATGCAATTGTTCAGGAAATAAAAAACCACACAACATTCATATAAACCATTTACCTAGAGGAATAACATAAGAACATAACATAAGCATGTATCTGTTAATGATTAACCAACTGGTTGCAAACAAATGATGAAACTTCCATCCACATAAATTGTTGTTCATTTTCTCGCAATAGTAGGCCACCCCCAATTTGAGGCTATGATTCCACAAGGAGATACATCCCATTGAATGTCCACTCTCCACACATAGCAATCCCAAACCCAGGTTCTATCCTCGTAGAAGTCCCAAACCTCTAGCTCTATCTTTTCCGCAGAACCTGCACTACCCAAGGAATGTACCCCCTTCACTACTCATAGTCCCTTGGGATGTACCATTCATTTGTTAGGGCTACTAGCGCATTCGGTTGGCCAAGAATCACTTAGATGGGAACTCTAGGAACTCTCATTTGTTTCATGTTTTCTCACAACAACATTCACAAGGGTCTAAGTCATTTCCTCCATAGAAAATTACACCATAGTCTCATAGCCCAATTTACGGGCACATAGGCCTCTTTCGCAACATAAAAACATAGTCAAACAATGGATTCCTTCAAGTATACCATGGAATGTACTTTTCCCATCCCTCTTCTCCTCCTTTGTTGCCCAAAATCTACATGTAAAAACTGTCCCTATTCTGCATACGAATTTCCTCTTCTTCCTTGCTTTCTTGACTCACATTCTTCTCAAGGATGATTGTAATTCATCCCATGCTCTCAAATAAATATGGGATGTGGGTTGGATTAATACCCATGAATAATTCCCCCCATAGTTCTTCATCTCTTTGTATCAAATCCAACAATTATTACTTTTATTAATTATTTCAATGTTCATAATATGTAATTCATCCCTTGGCCACATTAAATCAATACAGACTCTTCACCCAAACACATCGTCTCACCAACCTAATTCACATTTATACAATTACATTATAATTCATGGGGATTACAAATCGGGATGTTACAATGCCAAGAAAGTCATATCTAATAAAATAACCACCCAAACATGTGCATCGAATCCCCCCTTTTCAAAATAAACAAATGCTCAAAGACCTTATACAATTTTCCAAATTTAGATATGGGAGGGATGTCATAATGCCATGTTTGGTGAACCAATTCCTCAAGTATGGGATGTTACCAAGGAGAAGCTATTCTAATTCATGTAGTGAATGTGAGTTGGATGGGGTTATACTTCTAGGTATGGGGTTTCATGACATACAGGGGCTCGTATTGTCTCATTTATGGGAACCTTTGTTGAGGGCTAGCCGCATCCTTTTCCTCTTTTTGTTTTTAAGGCACATTTTTCCAATACCTTTTATTAGTGATTTATTTTGCATGCATCACCAAGTTGAAGACAATAAGGGGAACTAAAAATGAAATGCATGTCCCACATGAGCTCTACCTTGTTTTACATGCCTTTACAAGTTTAATACAATCAAGAGCACTAAAAAGGAAATGCATAGCCCACAAATTCTCTACCTTGGAAAGAGTTATCGATTAATTAATTATTTATTTATGTGTCCCTCACTTTTTCTAGAAGTGTTTCATTGATATCTATATCCTAGGGAAATCATTTATTGCATGATGTTTTTTCTAGGATACCTCCAAGCCTAATGGCTCCTTCTTCCCTTGAAATGAGGTACATGACCTTCTTGGTTCAATAATCCTGAAAACCTAAAAGATTTGGAAACGAAAGGGAAGAAGTGATGGAAAGTGGCTAGTATGAGTGGGAATAGTATGATGACCCTTCTAGGAGACCCCCTAATAAAAACTGTTTCCCTAAGGGTGGCCACTTATTAGGGAACCATGACACTCACCAAGGTGAAATAGGGAAAAAATCATAATTTCCAATCAATTTTTTACAAAATCAAGAAAAGATCCTTAGCAATGTGTTCAGATTCTCCAAGTATTAAAATGATACTTACCCTCAAACACCAGGCTTGTTACCTCATGCAACAAGACATGTTGTCCTCTATGGGACAAGATGGGTGTGGTGTATGGTGTTGTCATCGATAGATGGTGACATGTCGTATGATAGGGGCCTCTTCCTGCTCATCTTTCCTCTCAGCACGCCATGTCAGAAATGTGTGGGCCTCAAAACATCATCTCCTTAGTTATCCCTAGAAATGGGGGATAAAATGTTTCTCCTACTTGGGGACATGTACTTTCCATAGAATGTGAGAACCTAAACATCTCTTGGTAAGACTTGTTTCTACACACAGTGAAAAGAAAAAACTGTGGATATCTAGGGTGGCTTTCTCACCCTTTGTCCATATGATCAAAAATAAAAAAATTCAACAAATCTTTAAAAGAAAATTTTGCATTTTTTCAAAAATTTATAACTAACATGTAATATGATGAAAGTGAATGATGTAAATTAGTTATGCAATAATGCAAGTAGATAAAAAAGAAAAATGGGACATGACATGCAAATGCAACTAAACTATTATGAACAACAAAAATACAAGTGCAAGGGAAATAAAATGACCTACCTACTTACATTGGGCCTCGGCCCTGAAGAAGTCAGGTTCCTTCTAGAAAATAACATTTGAGAGACCCATTTATTGGCAATGGAATCTTCCTCCCTTCTCTGGTAGACAAATAGAAAGAATCAGGCCCAGTTTTTTCTTCAATCTTATATGGTCCAAACCATAGAATGTCAAAATTCTAATGCATTCTAGGCTTCCCCCTTCTCTTGTCCCACATTAAGACTAAATCTTGAAGTCCCTTTTTCTTTCCTCGTGGTCAAAATTT
>ML791897.1:371452-436501 GCA_009831015.1 Picea engelmannii
TTTAGATGGAACAGTAGTCGGAACTACCTCTGGTATTCTGTAGAGATGACCCCCCAAAGTAACAATGACACTACGGGGTCGAGACTCATAAATAGCATGGCGTCTCCACATATATGGTTGGCCCAAGATAACATCACAGACATCCAGTGGGGCAACATCACATAATACCTCATCCTTGAAGGGTTAGATGCTGTATGACAATCGACACTGTTGGTTGACACAGAGATCTCTTCATTGCCGAAGCCACCCGATGTTGTATGGTTGCGGATGTGGTGTTGTCGACAATCCCAACTATTTGATGACCTCTACTCAGATGAGGTTCTTCTGGCTTCTGCTATCAACAATAAAATGCAGCGGGGTCCCCTTCACTCACATCTGTGAATGAAAAAGTCATTCCCCCTCTTCATGATCTGTTGGTTCTTCTGGTTGAATTGTTGTGGTCGTGACAATAGCAGTGGGGTCTGCGTCGATGATCTGTCTTTTACCATTATTTTCAGAATTAGATTCCGAATCAATGTTTGGCTCCTTGTCTTTGATCTCAGCCACCAATGACTGTTTTGAGTGACATTTATCGGTGTTGTGCCAAGGGAATTTGTGGAACTCGCACCATTTTCCGGTGTCCTTCTTTGTCTTCCCGTGACCCTTCTTTTCCTGTGTCTTGGACTGGTTTTCGGGAGACTGTTTGTTCAGGACGTCTTTGTCATACTTTGGTTGTTGCGGATTTGTAGACCCGAATTCCCGTTTGTTCTGGTGCTTAAATTTCATCTCAATTTTAACAACATATCGATAAGTAGCACCAAGTGATGAGATGTCTAGAAAATCCATTTTAGTTTGGATGTTTCTGTGTAGAGCCCCATGGTATTTCAGAACCAAATGTCATTCAGAGTCTTTGATACCCAACATGGTGTGCAAGGTATGGAAGGTATTGGTGAACTCCGAAACTTCTTGACCCCTCTCTTGCTGCAGTGTGGTCCATCTCATGTACTGGTCCTCATAGTTGCCAACAGGGTAATACTGTTCTTTGACCACATCCACGAAAAAATCCCAAGTGTGGTCGGCCCCATATATTCCAGACTCCTCTATGGAAATTTGCTCCTAGTAAGTTTCCCAGCAATGTCTGACATGGGGGAGAGCCTTAAGGAATGTGAAGGTGATCTTTTCCTTGTCGAAAAAACTATGAACAGAGAAATAACCTTCTAGCAGATTTAACCATTTATCTAGGGCATCTGCATCTATTTGACCTTCAAATATAGGAATATCAAAATTAACCCTTACCTTGAAAGGTGAGGTGCCTCCAAAGTGGTCGCTTGATGAAGATGCACCTGATGCTATCGACAGGCGTTGAAGGATGTTGGAAAAATTCTCCATCATTTCGTCCCTCTGTCGCATGAGAGCTTGCTCAAGCAACAGATTGATAGCATCGTTTGGTCCATCGTTTTTCTTTTCTTCCACCATTGAGGGTTTCTTGGGTGTGCGAGAGCGATTTTCCTCAAGAGAGACAAGCTCGAGACCCAACTTGCTATACTCGGACCTCATCGGGGACATGCAGTGAAAAACGATCAAGAGCATCCTGCTCTGATACCACTGATCCGGATTATTTTCGGCACGAAATGAGAGCGGAGATATAATAAAGAAATGCAAAGAGATATTGTAGATATTTAATAATATAACAAAAATGTATCAGAGATGCAGCCATAAACATAGATATACAATAATACATGATTTCTATTAATCAAAGAAATGTACAGAGACTGTAAAAATACAGAGTGAAAGACTCGCTAGAATGGTGGCATCTTATCTCTGAGAAGAGATGTGATGGCTACTCGCATTCGCAAGAAGATGATTACAATGAGGATCTGAAGGCCTTTTTTACAATAAATGGGAATGCTAAAAGTCCTAGACATCCAAAAACCTAACCCTAGGAGATGAAGCGCCAAAATTCATGTGGGCCCCGTTTGGGTAAGTGAGACATCAAATTCCCGGGTTCGTAACTTTTGCATAGGATCTCCATTTTAGGCGTGTGATAGCTTGTTGGAAAGATCTATCCGAGGAATATAACGCTCGAAACAAAATAGCAGCGTAGATGGTAGTTTGTGAGAGCAACATACCAAAAAAAACATCGTTTAGGGCCTCAAAATGGCCTCGGAAGTTCAGGACCCGAAAAAACTGCTAAAAATAGTAAATTGCCAAAATTGCCAGAAAGTCGTTTTGAGCCATTTGGAAAAGGTGGGTGGCCACCAATATCCACCTGGATCAATCCTACCTCCTTAGGAAGCAATGGTCTCGATTGCATTGAGTTCTCAGGGGAGAGGGAAAAGCATTTGTTGAATCTGCGTCTTGGTGAACTGCTTGTCTTGCTGGAGACGTTGCGTTGTTCAGTTTGTGGAAACCTGTCATGAACTTGTTGCGGTTGAGGCTGCTCAAAAATTCAAGATACATGAGAGGACGATGTGCAGAAGGAATCTTTTCACTTTGCTGCAGCCTTGTCGACCTGCTTATGTTGGATAGAAGGTGTTTGGGGCAAGACTATAGTGTTTGCAGTGTCCTTTTGTTCTCCCTTTGAATAGATTGTGAAGAAGTTGAATTTTGCAGTATGAGATACTACCTTGTGGCACTTTTTAGATGGAAGAGTAGTCTAAACTACCTCTGGTATTCTGTAGAGATGACCCCCCAAAGTAACAATGACACTACGGGGTCGAGACTCATAAATAGCATGGCATCTCCACATATGTGGTTGGCCCAAGAGAACATCACAGACATCCAGTGAGGCAACATCACATAATACCTCATCCTTGAAGGGCTGGATGCCGTATGACAATCGACACTATTGGTTGACACGGAGATCTCTTACTTGCCGAAGCCACCTGATGTTGTATGGCTATGGGTGTGATGTTTTCGACAATCCAAACTGTTTGATGACCTCTACTGAGATGAGGTTCTTATGGCTTATACTATCAACAATAAAATGCAGCGGGGTCCCCTTCACCCACATCTGTGAATGAAAAAGTCGTTCCCCCTCTTCATGATCTGTTGGTTCTTCTGGTTGAATTACTGCGGTCGTGACAATAGTAGTGGGGTTTGCGTCGATGATCTGTATTTTACCATTATTTTCATAATAATATTTCGAATCAAGGTTTGGCTCCTTGTCTTTTATCTCAGCCACCAATGACTGTTTTGAGCGACATTTATCCGTGTTGTTCCAAGGGATTTTGTGGAACTCGCACCATTTTTCGGTGTCCTTTGTCTTCCCGTGACCCTTCTTTTGCTGTGTCTTGGACTGGTTTTCGAGAGACTGTTTGTTCGAGCCGTCTTTGTCATACTTTGGTTGTTGCGGATTAGCAGACCCAAATTCCCATTTGTTCTGGTGCTTAAATTTTTTCTCAATTTTAACAACATATCGATAAGTAGCACCCAGTGATGAGATGTCCAGAAAATCCATTTCAGTTTGGATGTTTCTGTGTAGAGCCCCATGGTATTTCAGAACCAAATGTCATTCAGAGTCTTTGATACCCATCTTGGTGCGCAAGGTATGGAAGGTATTGGTGAACTCTGAAACTGCTTGGCCCCTCTCTTTCCGCAGTGTGGTCAATCTCATGTACTGGTCCTCATAGTTGCCAACAGGGTAACACTGTTCTTTTACCGCATCCACGAAAAAATCCCAAGTGGGGTCGGCCCCATATATTCCAGACTCCTCTGTGGAAATTTTCTCCCAGTAAGTTTCCCACCAATGTTTGACATGGGGGAGAGCCTTAAGCAGTGCAAATTTGATCTTTTCCTTGTCGAAAAAACTATGAACAGAGAAATAACCTTCTAGCAGATTTAACCATTTATCTAGAGCATCTGCATCTATTTGACCTTCAAATACAGGAATATCAAAATTAACCGGTACCTTGAAAGGCGAGGTGCCTCCAAAGTGGCCGCTTGATGAAGATGCGCCTGATGCTATCGACAGGCGTTGAAGGATGTGGGAAAAATTATCCATCATTTCGTCTCTCTGTCGCGTGAGAGCTTGCTCAAGAAACAGATTGATAGGATCGTCTGCTTCATCGTTTTTCTTTTCTTCTACCATTGAGGGTTTATTGGGTGTGCGAGAGCGATTTTCCTAAAGAGAGACAAGATCGAGACCCAACTTTCTATACTCGGACCTCATCGGGGACATGCACTGAAAAACGATCAAGAGAAACCTGCTTTGATACCATCGATCCAGATTATTTTCGTCATGAAATGAGAGCAGAGATATAATAAAGAAATGCACAGAGATATTGCAGATATTTAATAATATAACAGAAATGTATCAGAGATGCAACCATAAACACAGATACACAATAATACATGATTTCTATTAATCAAATAAATGTACAGAGACTGTAAAAATACAGAGTGAAAGACTCGCTAGAATGGTGGCATCTTATCTCTGAGAAGAGATGTGACAGCTACTCGCATTCGCAAGAAGATGATTACAATGAGGCTCTGAAGGCCTTTTTTACAATAAACGGGAATGCAAAAAGTCCTAGACATTCAAAAACCTAACCCTAGGAGATGAAGCGCCAAAAGTCATGTAGGCCACGTTTGGGTAAGTGAGTACATCAACTTCCCGGGGTTGTAACTTTTTCATACAATCTCCGTTTTAGGCGTCTGATAGATCGTTGGAAAGATCTATCTGAGGCATACAACGCTCGAGAAAAAATAACATCGTAGACAAAAACTTGGGAGAGAAACATACCCAAAAAAAAATCGTTTGGGGCCTCAAAATGGCCCGGAAGTTCAGGACCTGAAAAAACTGCTAAAAATAGTAAATTGCCAAAATTGCCAGAAAGTTGTTTTGAGCCATTTGGAAAAGGTGGGTGGCCACCGATATCCACCTGGATCAATCCTCCCTCCTTAGGAATCAATGGTCTCCATTGCGTTGAGTTCTCGAGGGAGAGGGAAAATCATTTGTTGAATCTGCATCTTGGTGAGCTGCTTTTCTTGCTGGAGACGTCGCGCTGCTCAGTTTGTGGAAACTTGGTATGAACATGTTGCAGTTGAGGCTGCTCAACAAGTCAAGATACATGAGAGGACGATTTGTAAAAGGAATCTTTTCACTTTTCTGTAGCCTTGTCGACCTGCTTCTGTTGGATAGAAGGTTCTTGGGGCAAGGCTGTAGTGGTTGCAGTGTCCTTTTGTTCTCCTTTTGAACAAATTGTGAAGAAGCTGAATTTTGCAGTTTGAGGTACTACCTTGTGGCACTTTTTGGATGGAACAGTAGTCAGAACTACCTCTGGTATTCTGTAGAGATGACCCCCCAAAGTAACAATGACACTACGGGGTCGAGACTCATAAATAGCATGGCGTCTCCACATATATGGTTGGCCCAAGAGAACATCACATACATCCAGTGGGGCAACATCACATAATACCTCATCCTTGAAGGGTTGGATGCCGTATGACGATCGACACTATTGGTTGACACGAAGATCTCTTCCTTGCCGAAGCCACCCGATGTTGTATGGCTGCGGGTGTGGTGTTGTCGACAATCCCAACTGTCTGATGACCTCTGCTAAGATGAGTTTCTTCTGGCTTCCGCTATCAACAATAAAATGCAACGGGGTCCCCTTCACCCACATCTGTGAATGAAAAAGGCATTCCCCCTCTTCAGGATCTGTTGGTTCTTTTGGTTGAATTGTTGCGGTTGCGACAATAGCAGTGGGGTCTGCGTCGATGATCTATCTTTTACCATTATTTTTAGAATCAGATTCTGAATCAAGGTTTGGCTCCTTGTCTTTGATCTCGGCCACCAATGACTGTTTCGAGCGACATTCATCGGTTTTGTGCCAAGGGATTTTGTGGAACTCGCACCATTTTCCGATTTCCTTCTTTGTCTTCCCGTGACCCTTCTTTTCCTGTGTCTTGTACTGGTTTTCGGGAGACTGTTTGTTCGGGATGTCTTTGTCATACTTTGGTTGTTGCGGATTTGCAGACCCGAATTCCCATTTGTTCTGGTGCTTAAATTTCTTCTCAATTTTAACAACATATCGATAAGCAACACCGAGTGATGAGATGTCTAGAAAATCCATTTCAGTTTGGATGTATCTATGTAGAGCCCCACGGTATTTCAGAAAAAAAATGTCATTCAGAGTCTTTGATACCCAGCTTGGTGCACAAGGTATGGAAGGTATTGGTGAACTCCGAAACTGCTTGGCCCCTCTCTTGCCGCAGTGTGGTCCATCTCATGTACTGGTACTCATAGTTGCCAACAGGGTAATACTGTTCTTTTACCGCATCCATGAAGAAATCCCAAGTGGGGTCGGCCCCATATATTCCAGACTCCTCTGTGGAACTTTGCTCCCAGTAAGTTTCCCACCAATGTTTGACATCTGGGAGAGCCTTAAGGAGTGCAAAGGCAATCTTTTCCTTGTCGAAAAAACTATGAACATAGAAATAACCTTCTAGCAGATTTAACCATTTATCTAGGGCATCTCCATCTATTTGACCTTCAAATACAGGAATTTCAAAATTAACCTGTATCTTGAAAGGCGAGGTGCCTCCAAAGTGGCCACTTGATGAATATGCGCCTGATTCTATCGACAGGCATTGAAGGATGTGGAAAAAATTCTCCATCATTTCGTCCCTCTGTTGCGTGAGAGCTTGCTCAAGCAACAGATTGATAGGATCGTCTGCTCCATCGTTTTTCTTTTCTTCAACCATCGAGGGTTTCTTGGGTGTGCGAGAGCGATTTTCCTCAAGAGAGACAATATTGAGACCCAACTTGCTATACTTGGACCTCATCGGGGACATGCACTAAAAAATGATCAAGAGAAGCCTGCTCTGATACCACTGATCCAGATTATTTTCAGCACAAAATGAGAGCGGCGATATAATAAATAAATGCACAGAGATATTGTAGATATTTTATAATATAACATAAATGTATCAGATATGCAACCATAAACACAGATACACAATAATACATGATTTCTATTAATCAAAGAAATGTACAGAGACTGTAAAAATACAGAGTGAAAGACTCGCTAGAATGGTGGCAGCTTATCTCTGAGAAGAGATGTGACGGCTACTCGCATTCACAAGAAGATGATTACAATGAGGCTCTGAAGGCATTTTTTACAATAAACGGGAATACCAAAAGTCCTAGACATCCGAAAACCTAACCCTAGGAGATGAAGCGCCAAAAGTCATGTGGGCCTCGTTTGGGTAAGTGAGTACATCAACTTCCCAGGGTCGTAACTTTTGCATACGATCACCGTTTTAGGCATGTGATAGCTCGTTGGAAAGATCTATCTGAGGCCTACAATGATTGAGACAAAATATCATTGTATATGATATCTTTCCAAAGAAACATACCCAAAAAAACATCGTTTAGGGCCTCAAAATGGCCCCGAAAGTTCAGGACCCAAAAAAACTGCTAAAAATAGTAAATTGCCAAAATTGCCAGAAAGCCATTTTGAGCCATTTGGAAAAGGTGGGTGGCCAACGATATCCACCTAGATCAAATGTGGATGTATCTCCCCTATAAAATCTATTCCCCATTTTCTGAAAGGAGATTCTACTGAAATGGGTTTTATCGGAAGATATTGTAATTTTCCTTTCCCGTCAAATATTTGGCATTCGTGGAACTTTGAAACTTCTTTATAAACATCGAGAAAATGGTAGGCCAATAAAATCCAAATCTCAAAATTTTGTGCACAGTCGTATTCCAATAATGATGACCTCTGTAGTCACCTTTGTGGAACTCTTTGATGGTTTTCTCTGCTTCTTATTCTATGAAACATCTCAATAAAATTCCCCCTGGATCTTTCCACTATAGAAATTCATTTACTATACAAAATTTTGCTTCCTTGAGTTTCAAAAATCTAGCCTTTGTTTTACTATACTCAGGAGGAGCCTGCAGATTTCTCAACACAAAAATGATATCTACATACCATGCAGAGTCAAGAAAATTATGAGATATTTGTGGAGTCACCCTTTCTTCCTCTCCTACATGGTTTGATAGATCTGCAATGAAATTTATTCCCAAGAGTTCACAGTTTTTTTGTGCCATCAGTCTAGCAAGTCGCTTTCCTTTGATCATCTTCGTGGGCTTGATTTCAAGAGCGTATTCTAACAACATCGCAATCCATTTTCCCCTCTTCCCTTCAGGATCAGGCTGTGTCAAGATGTCCTTTACTAAGCTGCTGGGAACATAAGTCATGGTATGTGAATGTAGGATGTAACCCCTGAATTATTTCAATTCCTTGACCAAAGCATATGCTTGCTTCTCCATGATATCATATTTTAAAGGAGAATCTATTAATGTTTTACTGTAGTATGCTATGGTCTTCTCAAAATTTTGGTCATCTTTATGGAGTAATACACCTACAATTGTGTGTTCTGAGGTGAATGAGAACAATATGAAATCTTTCTCAAAATTTGGACTAGCCAATACAAGAGCCTTTGTCAATGCCACCTTGATGTCTTCAAAGAAATTTCTTTCTTCAGGAATCCATTTTATTTGATTTCCCCTTTTTAGCATGTTGGTGGTGTGTTTTATGATTTCGGCTAAATTTGGGATAAACCTTCTCAGAAAGTTTACTTTCCCCAATAAAGATTGTACCTCCTTTTTGCTTCTGGGTATGTCAATTTTCAATATCCCTTCAAATCTGTTGGGGTCCACCTTTATCCCTTCCTTTTAAATAATGTGTCCTAATAGCTTCCCTTATTCCATGGCAAAATTTGACTTTTTTGGATTTAGTGATATGCCAAATTTCCTGAATTTTTCAAACGCCGTTCTGAGATGCTTGAGATGTTCTTCATCCAAGGAAGAATACACAGTAATGTCATCAAGGTAGATAACAATGAATTTATCTTTTTCGTCATAAAAAAATATATCCATATCTATTTGAAATGTCTTCTCGACATTCATAATCCCAAAAGGCATTTTTGCATACATAAACGTTCCCCGTGGTGTAGTGAATGCAGTCTTTTCCTGGTCATCAGGGTGCACCATAATCTGATTATATCTAGAGAAACCATCTAGCATTGACATCCTTTGAGAACCCACTGCCTTATGTATAATGTAATCCATTTTAGGCAATGAATAGTTGTCCTTTAGAGACACCTTATTTAGATTTCTAAAGTCTACACACAACCTAATTTCTCCACTCTTTTTTCGGACTCGTACCAGATTTTCCACCCATTTGGAAAACCTCAGGGAAACTATGATTTTTGCTTCACTATCAATGGAAACAATAGAGGGTTTATTCTTCTTAATTTATGTTTGGATGGCTTGTGATCTTCTTTAATTGGGATAACATGCTGGATTACATTGGTATCATATACTTTTAGATCATCATAGCTCTAAGAAAAAACGTTAGGGAATTATTTAATTAGCTTGAAATATCTCTTTTTGGATTCAAGGTTGAGCTTCCTAGACAAATTCACTATCTTTGGATCCTCCAGAGTCCCAATATTGCAATCTTCCACATCCCCTTCATTTACTGTGATCTTCGGACTTCTGGCTACGTCATTGTTATCAAATGGTTTCTCTAATGGTACCAGGCCCTTGGGGATGATATTACTCTTTAGCTAAATGATATCTTGGCCAACAATTTGATTGTCAAAATATCCTTCATTTGTGAAAGTGCCTGCATCTACCTCATCATCACAATATTCATCATCAATGTTCAAAATATCGAACTCGTTCTCCATTTTGAGGAAGATTTTTATCTCATTGTCATTTTCAAAGACTTTCCATTGCTTCATATTGTTTGGTATTGCTGGCATGTACTTCACCTCCACCTTGTAGAATTTTTTAGGAAAAATTGGAACTCTAAAAATTGTTGCTGAAGTGGCTAGGGCATCAACAACCTAATTTTGTTCTCTTGGAATTGTTGAGAGATTGCATTCTTGAAATTTCTCAAGGAGTTCTAGTACCATATTCCTATAAGCCCTCAATCTGGGATGTTTTTCTTGGTATATGCCTTTGATTTGATTTATAATTAGCTCAGAACCTCCATTTACAACAATTCTTTTGGCACCCATCTCTTCTAAAACTTTCAATCCCAATATCAACACTTCATATTCGGCCATGTTATTAGTGCATTCAAAAACAAGTTTGTAGGAACAAATTTTGAGTCTCCTTTAGGGCGGTTGATCCATATGCCAACTCCAACTCCTTCTCTACAGGAAGCTCCATCAAAATTAATCTTCCATAATTGGTCCTCTACATCATCTTGTTTCTCTGAAAGTTCCTCCATTTTCCCCTTAAGCTCATCTTTGTTAGCCATAATGATTTATGTTTCTTCTTCTTCGGAGCACAGGTCATTGAAGAAGATGGAAGATCCTAATTTAGTCTCCACTAAATAGATGGGATGATTGTTAGGCTGTGATTTATTGCTGACCTCATATTTAAGCAAAACCTCCCTGTACAGTTTTTTGTCTCGACCAAAGACATGAATAGTAGCATAATACATATCCATCTGGAGAGTTCCTTTCAATTTTGCAGCCCATGATCTAGATAACAGCATGCCAAAATTTGGAGGGATATCAATGACTACTACATCCATAATCATATTCTTTCCTGGGATTTGTGCCAAAGACACAACAAGGTCTTTGATCATGCCAATGCATTTCACTTTTCTTGAATCAAAGGAGAAAAAATCTTTATAAGGTCTTGTGACATCAAGACCCAATTGGTCCATGACCACTTTGGGAATCATGTTGTGAGATGCTCTATAATCTAGCATAGCATTGTGTAGATTCATGTCATGGATCTTCAAATTGACATAAAAAGGAGGAACTTCTTCATTTTCACTGCTTTCTTCTACTCTTGGCCCGAATAAGATGGTTGGGTGATAATCTTGTATGTTCACGGTGTCATAGGTTTGCCCCATCTTAAGCATCTTGATGATCTTATTTATGTACTCACTATTTTTAATCAATTCATTAAATGGTACCGGAATTTTTATCTTATCCATTTCACTTTCGAAATCAAAAGATGATGGAGTTTTTTCTACCTCTTTGGTGACCACCTCTTTCCTAGTCAATAACCTCTTCTAGGGTTCTTCCTTTTGCTTCCCCTTTTCCACAGTATCCTTCGCAACTGAATATTTCACCATGGAGTCCTTTGTGGCTGAATCTTTTGCAAAAAAATATTTTTTGGTTTGACTAGAAGAAGGTATGTTGTTTTGAGCTTCTTTGGAGGGATTCCCCTTTGGAGGATTACCCTTTGGAGGGTTTGGGGGTATATTTTGATTTCAGAGGTTATATTGCCTTTGGAATTTTATTATGGCATTTTGTAATCCGATCTCATAGTCTTCCTTTTCTACTAATACCCTTTCCTCTTCATCTTGCAAAAATATCTCACTTGCGTCCATGAACTGGTCATGTTCATCTTTGGTCAAAAATATCTCTGTCTCTTTATCACCACAACAGTTCATGTTATCTTCTAAATATCCATAATAACCCTCATTTACATAATTATTTTGGAAGGGAGGCATGATTTGTTATTCCCCTTGATTTCCTTGGTTTCCCTAATTTGCCTAGTTTCCCTAATTCGTTGGATCTGCTTGATTTTCCTGATTTCCCTGATTTTTTTGCCTAATCTATGGAATAGATGGTCTCCTCGGATTTATGGGTGGAACATCATCATGTTCTCTAGGGTTAGGCCTATTTCCTATATCCATCTTTTCCATCATTCGCTCCATGTTTCTCATCATCGCGTTGAATATTTCCTTTGATGTTTGAGATGTCGAAGGATGTGCTTTGTCTTGAGCTCTGTTTGTGTCTCTACCAACATTAGTTTTCATCTTCCCTGAAGCCATTAGGTTCACTTATACCTCTATAGCATCAGTCGTCATATCATCCAATGTGGTAGATCTTCATTATCTTAATAATAAATAAAAGTCACTTTCAAAAGAATTAACATATTTGAGTTGAGTAGCCTTGGGGGGGGGGGGTTAATTCATCAGGAATAGCATTATACACCTTCATGAATATAGTTGAAAACTCTTGTACTGTCTCATCAGGTGATCTCTTCATATTGTTATACTGGGTCAACAAATGAAGGGGATTTTTCTTATCCCCCCATTTTGAAAGGAAGTTTGTCTCAAAGGCTTCGAAATTTGTGATACTACCTACTGGAAGGGATCTGAACCACTTCCTCACATATATTGCAAGGCTTTGTGTAAACAACCTCATCTTCACATATTCATAGTCCACTTCTTCCAAGTATATGAAATTTTTAAAGCAATCTAGATGTTTTTGGGCTGATATGTTACCTTTGACATCATATAGTTTAATCCTTAGATTGTAATCTTGAGGTAGATCATGTAGTTGAGCGAGTAAAATGAGGGGAGAAAATATGGCTTCCATAGCTGTTGTGAGGGGTCAGAGTGAACGTTGGTTCTGAGCAAGGGTCACTACAGGCTTGATAGATGAAGCTAAAACTAGATCTTGGAGTCTTTTTTCGTCAAAGATAGTCTCTCTTAGGCAAGATTCAGACTTAGTTCTGAATAAGGATTGTTCAAATTTCACGTCAAACTCAATATATTTGATGCTAGTCACTCTGTCCCTAGGAAAGGACAGGTATAAGCCTGGATGAAAAACTGGAGTCACAGACCTTTATTTTCTTCTACATACAAGCTTCTTACGGTTAGACACAGGGCTTGCAGCTTCTGGGTCTGGATTTCTCCCGGTGTGAACTTTCTTAGGAGCCAGGATTTCTATATCACAAGGTGTGGTGAAACTCATCACTGAATAATGGAGTCACCAGGGTAAAAATAATCTCATCTAATAAGGTATTTGATCCACTGTCACCCTTACGAATCAAATAAATATTTAAGTCATTTTCCCAGGGAAATTTTTTTCAATTTCGTCCCCGACAATGACACCATAATGTCAGCACTTTGTAAATTTTGTCCGGCTGAATAGAAAAACGATAGAGGTAACTATTTCAACCAGATTTAGAGCTAAGGCACTAGCTTTCTCAACTCACTTGATATTTCTTTAGGAATTGGTGGCTAGAATAGGTTTGTTTTGGGGGTTTTTAATAAAGTTGTTGGCAAGGAAGGCGAGGAACACACAGGGCTATGGAGTCAAAATTCTAAAAGTGAACGAAAAATAATGCATCCCCCAATAGAAATATCCAGAGGATAAAGGCTAAACGAGTCAATGAATCTAAGTTATTATTAAATTTAAATAGAGTGTAGGAAGATAAAGAAAAAAAATAATGACATTAGATCATTACCGAAATGAATTCTGAATTAGTTAAGAGGACAGTCACACAATTTAAATTTCTAAGCCAAGACCATCACAAGATGAATTATGGGCCTTCAACTCTCCAATTTAAACAGAAGAAAATGTAAATGAAGTAACAGGTCATAGGAAATACATACGATGAAAGGAAACAAAGCTCATATCACCACCCTTTAGAATCTTTTCATAGAGACTTCAAAATCTTTTGCATTTATATTCAACTTAGATTCAGAAAATTTACAAAATAGAGTATGATACAACCAAAAGCTACTCTTGGCCTTCTACCAACATTAATTCATTCAAGTAACCTAGTACTTATACAATTTGATCAAAATAAATGAAATTGAAGCATTTAAGCTTCCAAAATAGTTTCGACTGACAGCTTCGGTATACGAAATGATTTACAATGATTGGCAAAAATGTTTCAAAATTATGGGAAATTTCTCTGACTGTTTGGTTTCTTTCCCACCATCTGTCTCTCTCTAGTCTTCTTTCAGATCTACAAATTTGATGACACTTGGGGATCACATACTGGCTCCAATGATATTGCACTTTGTCTTACCCAGCCACACAATTTCCTTCCATTGCGAATTAGAGGGGATTCTGCAATCCATCATCTCTTTAATCAAAATATCCAAGTCAATGCATGTGGCATAGGACATAGTCAGCATGCCAACTTTCATTGTTTTGAACTTATTCAAAATTTCAAAGTCTGTAGCCAAATATTCTACCAGACTTGGGCCTTTCAGGCTTTCTTTCATAGCTTCAAATTTAGAATGGTCCATTTTGCATTACATGAGGAGGGTATTATAATATTCCTAATTGTATAATGAACCTTTTCCATCCCAAAATGATGGGAGGCCTTTGATAAACAATTGTTCAAATTCATCTCTAAACTCTTGTATGTTGTGCTCCATCTGCATAGCTTTGTTTTGGACCAATCTGAGCAAGTTATGTTTGGCGATGATTTTCCTAGCCAAAATGATCAACGTAGTCCTGTCTTTTACCCCGATAGTTTGAAGATCGACAGTTGGCATAGAATTTAGCAAGTCAATAGAATTTTGGGCACATTTAGGGATTCTTGTCTAACACTTCATTAACAAAAATACACTTTCTCCGAGCTGTAGCAACCACATTGTCTTTGTCATTTATAAAATTTAGATAAACCCTAAATTTAGTAGCTTCTGCATCAGTAACATCCCATATGATATGTTTGGCTCCCTACAATAATGTTTTGCCTTTTAACCTGTTTTTCATATTGCTAACTCTCTCTTGCAAATCTTGATTATCTCTGTGAAGTTGATCCAGATTCTCATCTTTCACCTTCATCTCTTGTCTCAACCTTTCTACAACCTTGTTGAGACCTTTGATCTCCCCTATTTTGATTCTTACCTGGGACATAGTTTGGGCCAACCCTTCAGTGCTAGATACAACCTCTGTATTAGTAGGTACAATGATAGCCATATCTGATGTTGTTTCCTATTCTTGTGACCAATTCTCTTTCTCTTTTTCCAATTATATCACTTTAGCTTTATAATTGAGTGCCTCTTGTCTGGATGTTTCTTTCTCCTATTCCAAAGTAGTCAGTTTTGATTTTTGTGGATGGTATGTAGGTGACATCTTCAACCTTTTCTTTAAGCTTTGGATCATCTTATCCTTTTCACCCAGAGAAGATTTCACCCCTTGAGGACCTTCAGACTCTAGCCTTTTGACCTTCATCATTTAGGCTTTGCTAGATGCCTTTTCCTGTTTCAATTGTCCATCTAGTTTGAGTGCATGTGTTGTCAATCTTTCAACCCTCAGATAATTAGAATATAACATATCACTGATATTTCTGTGGAACTTTACTTTGTCAAGGGAACCTTTATTTTCATAGTGCATTTTGATCTCAAATACCTTATCATCATCAACCACTACTATGTTAAATGTTTTCTTTTCCACGTCTCTGACTAAGAGTAAGGAAGATTTAAACTAGGAAGTCTTGTCCACTTTAGGCAAAAGGTCCCTTATTTCATTGTTGGCCATACTTCCATTCACAATGTACTGGTTCATTAAATCTTCCTTGGACTAATAAACTGCCCTAGGTGTCTGGCTAAATATGTGTTTCCTGTTGCTAAAAACCTTTGTGCTACTTTCAGTTTGTGGCTTGTTTCCCTTACCTTCTTCTTTGTTCTTGGTTACACATTCTACCATTTCCATGCATGTTTTCTCTTCGGCCCCTTCTTCTTCTAGGTCGACTATTTGAGAGGATGATGTGATTTTCATTTTCTTGAGAATATCTTGTTGGCTATCGATGCCCAAGGCCTCTGAACTTCTCCTTTTATTATAGGTGCTCATTTTAGGAGCTTTGACAATAAACTTAGGAGAATTTTTTTGTGTTGGGCTCTGCTGAGAAGTTGGCTCTGTTTATTTTGTTTGATCATGTTGCATAGTGACCTCCATATCTACACAGGTTTCTAGATTGGCCAACTTATCGAATCCCTCAACATGCTCGTGTTCATAGGGGCCTTGTCTGCTTGCCAATATCCTCTTTGATATGATCTATTGTGGGTCATATTTTCTTCCTTGCAACTGTGTGAACCCAAATTCACTGAGTTTGGATTGAATCTGAGGCAAACATGACTTGTTCTTCACCACAAAGGGACCTACTATGAAAGGAAATTTGAGATTAGAAGCCTTGTGTGCTTTCAAAAAATGCTTAGTCTCTGAGATGATCCTATGTCTTATGAACTACAAAGAAAATACTCTAGGAGTCAGAAAAACTGGTAAAAGGTAAGGTCCTTCTTGGTAGCCATATACCCAAATCACAGTGGATTGTATGAACAACATCCAGTCTCCTACCCTGCTCTCTGGATTTGGTTGCAAACTAATTTTCATTTCTTCCAGGACCCTTGGCAAGTCTGAACTAAAAATAATATTGTACACCATGGCCATAATCTTATTGATGAAAATAAGCATGGTGATTCTTTTACACTTAGTTGAAATAAAAGTAGTCTCAAGAAATTCGGTTCTGTTAGGTTCCAGGAATATTCTCAACAAGTGTGTATAGTATCTGAATTTCCTTAGTGAATTAAAGTTCATCAACTGCTGATGCATATTGTTTGCAATAAATTTTTCAAAACTGACACAGACTGACTGACCAGACTTTGACATAAAGAAAGTCAACAGGAAACCTAACATGACTTATACCACAAACTTGTCATTTTCCAACCCCAAAATTTGACTCAATAGAGAAGAATCCCATTGGGCTTCGATGACCATGACACTCACACTGGCAGGTAATGATAGACTCTCTGAATAGTGTTCAGGTTTGACGATGGTTTGTAGAAACCAGGTTTTTATTTCTAGTGGGCATTCTCTATAAACTGTGATCATCTTTTGTTCCTTGAAGGGCTCTGACACCGTGGAGGGGGACTCTGGTATATTGAGGGTGTGGCATAGCGATTGAATGTCTATTTCACATAAAACCTCTGACCCTTATTTATTCAAAATGTCTCTTTCTTCCTGAGAATACCTCTCTACACACCATATTACAATTTTAGGGAAAGGAAAGACTACTTCTACGACGTAAGGGGTGATGGAGGCTTGAGATTCTTCAAGGAAAGGTATGCATGTTCCAACTTTGTCCAATAAAATAGATTTGGACACAGAAATGAGGGAGACTGTTATCTCTATGTCGAAAATGTTGGAGTCTCTATCAATTAGGGATTCTTCTCTGGAGGGGATGTCTTGCTCATTTACAGATAAGACAAAAGGATTAGTGGCCATGGTGAAAATACCTGTTAAGCGGCAAAAGAAGCACAAACCTGGTTCAGTTCCTGAGCTTGAGTTTGAAATGGATGTTTTGCGCCAAATTTCTGAATGTTTGAATACTTCGAATTATCATAAAATAATGTCGGGGGGTCCTCCTTTTATAAGTATCTATTTATATCAAGGGTTGGAGAAAACGGTTTTAGGTGAACCACTTTTTGCCCCGATGTGCCTATGAGGGCACCATGCGTCCATGATTTAAACCATGACGGTTTTACCTGGCCCATTCTCGATTCATTAATCTTTTTGCTACTTCAATCGTTGATATGAGTTTCATCCGTTGATCCAGGCCTCTTTAAGATCTGCAGTCTACATTCACCCAACAACTTTGGCATCGGGGGTTGGAGAAAGTGGTTTTAGTCAGACTATTTTTCCCCCCAATGTTCCTCTAGAGGTGCCACATGTCTGTCGATAAAACCATGATGTTTTTCCCTAGACCACCCTCAATTACTTAACCTTCGTGCTATTGCAATCCCTAATATGTGCTTTAGCCATTGATCCAGGCCTCTTTCAATATTGACAGCTTGCCGAGTCTTACCCTTCAAACTTTCACCACATTTGTCCATACACCGCCGGATATAGCCTGGTCCTCTAAATTATCATATCTCCTTAGAGACATAGCCTTTCACTAAAATTCCAACACTTGGATACCATTTGAAAATTGTTATGGTGATAACAGGAACAATCGTCCCTCAAATGCATCTAGGAAGACACAAATTTGTCAGAGCCATTGGAGGGTGAGGAAGGGGCAACAATGTCTTTCCATTTATCAAGGGCATGGTGGGCCTTAGCTTTCAATCTCTTGATAGCATGGGAGGATTTCATTGGCGAGTGGTAAGGGGTAGCTTGGACAACGGGGTTAATATGTGGAGGATCAAGCAAGGACAAGTTGGGCCAGCCACGATGTTGGGAGACTGTCGGGTGGGAAATATCCTACCATCCATCATTTTCAAGGACCTCGGGTCGTAATGAGACATGAGGAGGTACAGGGATACCGAGGGCTTGCGGGTCTTGGAAAGGATGCCTTTCAGGCCTGGGTTGGACTATTCCCTATGCAATCCAATTGAAGAATCTGGCATGAAACAATTAGCCAAGCTCTTGTGAATCAACGTCAAAATGTATGGATAACCTGGGCCTTCTTGGGCCTCGGTTCCAATTACCTCTACCTATGTTTCCTCATTCATGGCTACCTCAACTGAAAAAAGTCATCCTGCATGTGTGATTGATTAGAAAATAGTCTTTTAAATAACCATACATGACAACTCTTAAAAATATGAAATAGATTTGGCTCAATAATGTATTAGATTCATGCAATCTAATCCATACAAATTGTTTTACCATTTATCAATGAGCAGGGGGTGAAAAAGGGTTATGGGATATGCGAGGGGATTGTATTGAGAAAACACATGATACCATGAGAGGGAAAATAACATGGTTACTTCTCAAGGACAACAACAATCAACTGTAAACAAACCAATAAAAGATAACTATAATCCACGCAAGACACTGCCACTTTCAACTATTTTAACACTGAAATTCTCTTGACTATAATCAATCTCAGAATAAGGAGTGAAAAATTGAATATGGGAAGGTGGTGGGATTTGTAATTAATGGAAAATGAAATAATGGAAGGGAACAAGAACGATTATTTTTCATGAAATTAATTAAGCGATCCATATGGAGGCTACCTTGTAGCCTCGTGTCCCCTTCTTGACATCGCCTTATGTGTTCTTAATATTCTGTGCTAGCATGCGATCTGTGGCGTTTCCTAGGTAGAACTCATTTGAGTTAGGTCCTTGCATACTCAACCCTGTTATCCTATGGATCAACATTGGATCGAATGTAATACGACAGTCTAGCCATAAATACCTACCATGGTAACACGATAGTAGCATATTGGCATAGGCATTGACTTCTTGGTGTCTTCTAAAGTGTGGGATCTTCATGAAATTTAACAGAGTGGATTGCACAAGGTTCATCATCCACGATTGATGGATTATATTTGAGTTCTTTCTCTTTGTCCTAGTTAGGTATTTGTATGGGGTGAGCATGTTGTAGTTCTTGCAATCTCCGAGGTTGAAGTCATTGAACTTCAACGTTGCGATATTGTCCTGCTGTGCTCGAACTGCGCATATCCTCTTCGGGAGGTACTGAGTGACCATGGTGTACTCGAAATCTCTAGGTACACTATCATGACTTACCGCGCTGGATAGAGGTGGGATATAGTTGGGTAATATAGATGGAATTAACTTTGCATTGGCTATATCATATCTGTGTTTGGTTCACTTTTTTGTTGACGATAGGAATAATCCGGCTCAGTGAGTAGTCGAAGGAGAGGCTTGTAGTCCTCTCGTCAATGACTCTTGTATACCTGCAGACATCAACATTGCTCTTTCAGTGATGAGGTAAATGAGAACTTCCTCGACAATTTTCTCTTCCACACTGAACTTATTCAACATACACACTCGGGTTTGAAAATATCAGGGTCGAAGAGTAATCTCTCAATGCACTGGGGTAGGTGACAAAAGTGCAATGATCACTGTGTGAAAATCAACTAATCTGTGGGCTAAAATTCATGGTTAGCAAAAGTGTTCTTGGTGCATGGAGCGATGGGATAAATAGATACTTGGTAATGGATATATTGCAATGGGTAAGAAGCCTTCATTAACTCAGTTCTATCTATTACGGTGCAGTCCCAACGGTCTGGTGGCAAGCTGTCTAACCATTAATGCTTTTCTTGTTGTTCAGGGTGTCGTTATAACAATTATACCATCTCTAATGGCTATATTTCTTTTCCATGGTGAAGTGCCATGTGACGTTGTTCTGGTATTCCAACAAAGCTCCAATTTTATAAATTTTCCTTCTACGAAGTTCCCTCGGGAACCTTCTGTAATTTTTCAATTTTGTCTCTCTTATTACTTAGTTTTCTAGCCTTCTTTCCGGTGGGCTTCATCTCAGAATTCCTTTTTCCATTCTGATTCTTATCTTCTTTTGGCATAGTAACTTCACGTTGTTGATATTTTCTCCTAGAAATCAAGGGTAATACTTCATCTGTATTTTGAATAGGCACTGTAATATTATGTGGGTCTTTTAGTGTTCTTCTAGCTTCAACATTCCATTCTTTGGTTTTAAATAGCTTCGCTTGGTTCTCCTATTCTTCAATCAAGTATGTGATCTTCCTAGTCATGAAATATTTTAGCTCTTTCTTCTTCTGCTCTAATACTTGTTTTTCTTTCCTTTTGGCCTGTTCTCTTTCAATCCAAGGTTTTCCGAGAAACATAATAAATGGATCGTTGTCCTCAATAAACTTAACAACTTCAAATTCTTCCTCTGTCGAAGTTCCATTGGCATTCATAGATATCTGGGTAATCTTTCCACATAGGTTTATCAACTTTCCTCTGGATATTCCTATTCCTCCTAATGAAGGAATCATTGCAGGCCTTCCTATAGCTTCCCAAGTTCTTTTTGTCATGATATTCACCTATGTTTCTTCATCTAGAACATGGTCAATGTCGAAGTCTCCTATTCTTACTTCAATGCATTCTTTTTCTTTGAAGACCTCTAATAAACTGATATATCGATGATCATTCAGGGTTTCTTTCATTTGTAGAAATACTTTTTGGGGTTCTATCATAATCTCATTTTCTTGACTTTGTTCATGGTCTCTTTGTCTCGTATTCATCCTTTCAAGCTGAGCAATCATTCTAGGGAAATAAAAAACTTCATGGTCCATAGCTTTGCAACAGAGGAAACTAGGTTTTCTACCAGGGCATTCCTTAGCCAGGTGTCCCGGTCTTTTGCAACTGTAACAGAGGGCTAATCCTCTCTTTCTTTTAAATGATCCCCAACCTTTCCTATACTGCACGTTAGGATCATAGTGGTTCACTTACAAAAAATTGTTTCTAGGATCCTACATCCATTTGTTAGTTGAAACATTCTTTCTATACATAGGTATAACATATTTTTCACTATTCTTATTAGATCTGCTCATATCAAATATTCTTTCTTCTATTAGTGCCCTAGTTTCCAAGCTAGGATAAATCTTATCAAACATGCCTGGATCCATACTTTAGAAACAAAAATTTTCCACTAATCTTATCTTCTATAGAACACAAAGCTTCCAGATCTACAACTTTTCAATATTCTTACCTTTATCAGAGCACAAAGAATTCAGATCTTACGTATTTTCTTTAGATTTGTATTCTTTTATTTAGCACAGAGCTTCACAAACTGAGTAGATTATTGTGCACTAGAGAGATATATCTACACACAGAGATTTCACAATTTCAGGTCCGATCTTTGCATAAAGATTCTTCTTTCTCAGTTCCTAGAAATCACAGTTTTAGGTCCCAGAAATGCTACCATTTGTTGGCACAGGGGAAAACCCAAGGTTCAATGCTATGAAAACACACCAACAAATCCCTAACTACCGATCCTTTCGGCAACACCCTTGAAGTAGATGAAGTCTCACCCGAGGTAGAGGCAGGGGTGGTTGCAGGACTCACATGTCTGCAACCTTAGCTAGGGCATAGATCTGTGATTCTAACGCTTAACAGAGCACTTAGCAGTAAACATTCATCAATATTCAGTTCTTAGTAACAACGCAAACAAACTCTAATTACAAAGCATCACAATATCTAACCAAATATAGCATATAAAAACGCTTAGCATGATAGACCAGATGCTAACAAATTTAGGCACTAAGCATATGTATATAAGTCGGATCTAACATCCACATACATCATTAAGCACAAAGCATCAACATATCTATCTATCTATAGAAAAACACTAAGCACATTAACATATAAGCACATCAACGCATTGCACAAAGCATACCAACACAGCATATACGTGGTTCACCCCCAACCTGGGGCTACATCCACCAACTCTTCTTCTCTTCTATTATCTTATGTTAATCATTTACATGGAAAAATCTCAAAACCCTACTCCGCATAGGACATGATATCTGCATGCACCTCGCCAAATCCTCCTTCCCCAAGGTAGGATACAACACTAAGCCTTCTACAGTCACTTTCACTCAGCTTTGCAAGCTTCACACAGTATGCACAAAGCACTTTACAATCCTTTGATCACATAGATCGATCACTACAACTTAACACATTGGCCTAACATCACATAGATGCTTGTCCTTACATTTCCTAGACATCTATTTATACTTTACAAAATAGGCCTAAACATGGGTAAACCCATGGGCTGACATCCCATACCCATTACATAATCCAAAACCCTAAAAATGACCCAAAAAGGGGTTGATATCCCGTAATCTCTGCTTCATCTTGCGCTCCGTCTTCGATAGGCTATCGAAGTCCCAAAATAGGTCAAACTTGAACAAGGATCTCCTAAAAATTGGTCAAGGGACAACAATTTGCATCTCAACATTGTGAATAGGTTGAGTTGGTTTGTTATTGGGGTTGGGCACTAGTTGTGCTGGTAATAATGTTGGTCTTGGGGAGCTTGTATTCTGGTATTGCTGGGGTTGTTGTGGAATAGGAGGTAAAGGTGGGGGAACAAAACCTGGCAAAATTGGTGGGATGTTCACTGGAAACTGGGGATAAGGATGAGTGGGAATAGGGACAGGTGGAGATTGAGTGTTTCCTTGGGTATAACCTCCTCTCCATCCCTATATCCAAGGATGGTGATACTGTGTAGACCATTTTTTCCAATTCGGTGAGTTCCACTGTTGTGGTTGTTGATAATAGGGTGTAAATTGGGGTGGTAGATCCTTGTATGTAGGATGACTCCTAGGTTGCCATGGCCTCCTAGGTGCCTAAGAGGATTCCCCGGGATCCCCACTTCTGTAAATGGATAACACATCGAGCATTGATGGGCATTTTTTAGTTAGGTGGTCTTTAGTGCAGAATCCACAAACTGAAATATTATCTAATGGACATTCCCTTGAGGAATGCTTCCTCCTGCATCTTGGAAAAAATATGTACATTGTTGCATTCTCCTCCTCCTGTTTATTTTTAATATTTAGGGTGTCCAAATGGGAACCTATTGTACTTAAGATATCGGTTTTGAAGTTCTCCAATAGGTTTCCTATATCTACCCTTGTGATACCACCTAAACTATTTTTAGGTTTCTACTATAAGGATCTCGAGCATTCTTCCCCGTTTTGGCTCTACTCCTCAAGTAATTCCTACACATTTCAGAGATATCAGTAAATGGTTTATGGGAGATTTCACCTGATGCCATCAGGTTAAGTGTCTCTAGGTATTCTTCTGAAATACCTTTAATAAAAATAGTCCTCACTACATCATTTGGAAGGTCATGGTACTTCAATTTCTGTGAGATATAATAAAATCGTTCCATGTAATCCTCAAGACTCTCATCCTCTAACTGTTGGATCTTAAAAATATCATTATGATAATCCTTGGACTTGCAGTAGTCTTGGTATTTTTTAATAATTATAGCTTTCATGTCTTCCCAAGACCTAATACTAGACTCTCCCAACCCCATGAACCATCTTAGTGCGGAATCCTTGAGGGTGGCAGGAAAAAGTTTTAGTTTCTAGGAATCTTGCAAGTAAGTGTAGATCCTACACAAGATGTTAAACTCAAATAGGAAGGTATCTGGGTCTTCACTACTTTTACCATAAAAGGTGGGCAATGTCGAGAGTGGAATGTTCTTCATGTTGACATTTTGTGTGGTCTACAAAATTGGAAACTTGAAGGTGGTTTCGGTTTGGTTTCCAACTTCTTCTCCCTCATCGTGTCTTACATGGTTGTGATCCTCCTGATCATCCATACTGGTTTGGTTTCCAAAGAGAGTACCTAAATGGTTTCATCCATGAAGATAACAAAGTATGCCAAGGTTCTTTCCCAGGAAAGGTATCCCTTCGATGGGAATATTTATCTACTATTTATATGTCTGGGACTTTACTCGAGTTGGTTGAAACTATTGGTGCCAAAGGTTTTTTTTTGACTTGGGAAACAATTATATTGGTTGAACTGCCAAAAAGAGTATTCAACTGTTCAGGTTCAATGATATCTACAAAGTTAGGGTCCTCTGATGGTGGTGAAAAAACAAAGGTTGTGTTGGTTGGTTCTGATGAAGGCCCAAGTGTTCTTGCCTCCTATCCCACTACTATTGATGTTTCAATTTTCTTCTCTATAGTGCTCCCGGTTTTGGTCTCTTCAGAGAATTCTTTAGCTCTTTGGGTTGAGCTAACCCCTACTTTCCGGTATCAATCTGCGAATTTTATGGGTGGAGTGTTCCTTCCTCCAAAAAGGTTAGAAGGAACCTTGATCAGAAGGTTTGGTTTGGTTTTAATGTATCTTCCCTTTGGATCCCTAGGTTTGTTCATGAAATAAAATAAAAAKAAAAKCTACCTTTGGGTTTGGGGGAACCTACTATAATAGACGCATAGGTTCTTACCTCTCATCTTAAATTTCACCCGCCACGAAACTAATGCTAAGGTTTAGAAATGATCTACTCGCTAACTATTTCCTACCTTATGACAAYTCCCTAGCAACAACGCCAAAAATGATGGGCATTTTATGCACTAATTCCCTCAATTAAATTTTCAACCYAGGGTAAGTAAACTTAGAGTTGTGGCACTATATGATCCAAGGCATAAAATCTAATGAAATTATTATCTAACTAAGGAGATGGTCTACCTAAGTATCAACAATCTATCAATCTACTTTATAAAGAGTTGATTCTTTTCAATTTTAGTTAATTAAAAAATTCTATATAAATCAACCTTCAATTAATGATATTTAAGCAATTCTAGGATTATGAACTATTTACCCTAAGCAACTTCAATCAATGAATTTATGGACTATTTCTAAATAAGAAAATAACAATCTATTTTAAAGCTAGTTAATCTATTCAATCTCTTTTTAAGTAAGCAACAACAAGTAAGCTATTTCTGATTTATTTGATCTATCTATCTCTAAGAAAGTAAGCAAGTAAACAACTAACCTATCAATTCTATTTTGAAAAGTGAACTCTATTCTTAAGAAGAACTCATAACTATTTCTATTTCGTGAAGAATAAATTTCAATCTACTTAATCAAAAGTAAAAGTGTTATGTCTGTATTCAAATTCTAATTGATCAAAACTATTTCTAGCTTGCAGTAAAAGGAAAGAAAGTATTCAAAGCTAATGATTGTGTCTTCGGTGTTGAATAACATCACGATGGCATCTGACTATTAGTGACAGTTCAAGAGGAATTAATTCAATGTTGACTTCTACAGAGAAATGGAAAGTATGAATAAGGCAATCTAAAGAAAGTTTTGCCATCATAAAAGCAACACTATGTATTTCCGGAATCCATGTGATCTCTAAAATTTATACATCAATCATCAACAATTAAAGTCACTCTTATTCAAATTCACTACTTCAAGTGAATCTATAAACCCATGAACTTAGGATTAAAAATCCTAATTCAAATTCACTCTGTGCAAACTTCTAATTCTTGATCAATGTCAACTAGAAATTACAATTCAAATTCATAATTGAGATTTCATGATCTAAACTGAACTAATTCTATTATTAAAAATCATGTTTCAAAATTAACCAAAATTATTTTAGAAACCATAATCCAAAATCTATTTCTATCCAATCATGTTAAAGCAAAATCAATAAACAAAATAGACCTATAAAGAATAATTATAATGACAATTAAATCTATCTCAATTAGAGCTATCAAAACTTGAAACAACTAATCTGTCAAAGCTTGCAAATAAACCAATATTAAACTAATACTGTGTCTACACTAATGCTCTGTCTAAGTTAATGCTATGCCTAAATTAATGCTCTGTCTAAACTAATGCTCTATCTCAATTACCAGAACCAAAGTAATTAATCAAGACTTTAATAAAACTATCTAAATTAGTATCTTGCAGGATGATTTATAGCTAAGACGGAAAAAGACACAATACTACAATTAACCATCTCCTACAACCTGTAAACAACACATAACCATGGATGTCTCTATATGATCCACACAATTCAATCAAGCAATCAACAAATAAGGAAAACAAATTAGATTAACAAGTTATAATTGACATATACACAACAATTAAAATTCAGAAATACATGCAGTAAAGAAACAATTATGAATTCTAAATAAGAAACAATATGAACACAAAATATATATTGATATACATAGTCACCTAGACCATTGGTGGGCCCCACAACATGTCATGTCTACACTCCAACAAGAAAATGCAGGTGCTAAATCAACGCAATACTCTCATTAATCATAAAAATAGAGTTTGGAACAAAATTGCAGATAATGTATGTATCAAACAATAAAATTCTTCTCTCAGTTGTTCCACAGGTAGTGGTATTTATAGATAATTACAGCTTGAGAGGTCGACCATTGGAAGGGTTGACCTCCTATAAAAACAACAAACTCATTAAATGAGTTCTAACGACAAAATATTCTAGAAATTTCGTGAGCCACTCAACGATCACTACAACCACCCAATATGGGGTGTGTCAAGCTCTATAGTTGGAGGCCACGAGGGGGCACAAACCCCAGATCACCGATTCATCCACCAAAGGCCGCCAATGTACCAACCGCCAGGTCCAATGTGCTCCAAGTTCCAGATCACGTGCCGGATGGAGTGCCAGATCATGTGTCAAATCAAGTGTTGAACAGAGTGTCGGACAAGGTATTAGATGGAGGATCACATCGTGATTTTTCCCTGTTGCAAACAAACCATGCATCATATCTTCATAAACATCGAACTGAGCTGAATTAATCACAAAACCACTACAAAAACACCAATTATACATACCTGATGCAAATTCATGGTGAATTGATATATAAACCTTTGAGAATCCTTCAGAATGGATAATATGAAGCATAGCATATGTAATATCAATGAAAAAAGGATTTCATCATTGCACTAAAACAATCAAAACATGAACCCAACAATCATGTTAGCACCTACTCTTGAATCAAGCATAAAATTGTTAAGGCATTTTTTATTCACTAATAATGTCATGAAGAAAGGCGGGTGTCCATCATACTGAACACTAAAATAGTCTTCTTTTAATATGATAGGAGGGTCGATTGGCTCATCTGATACTTTGAAAAAAAATTAGAAACTTTCTTTTATAGATGGAACCTTGATAAATTCATTTAGTGGAATGGTGACGTGCATTTTGGCCAATCCACCTTCAAAGTCAAAATTAAAATCAACCTTGTCAGTTTTGAGAGGCTTTCTAGGAAGAAGCATGTTCATAGGTGGAGGTATTAGTTGTGAGGTTGTAGGTCCAGTAGAGAGAGCTTAGTTCATTCAGTTTTTCCTAGTATACACTTGGAATTCTTGTTTTTTCAACTTTTCTCTCGACTCTTGATCAAGGTTATTTATCACCTCCATTCTAGCCTTTTTGGTTTCTTCTTTTATACCTTTTTGATGTTCTTCTAGTGTGACATTAAGGAAACATTGTGGGCCCTCAATGGTATGATCGATGATATTGACTTGGTCATGTTCACCATTGTTTAGGGGACATTCATGCTCCCAATGTGAGTCTTTACATTGCAAGCACCAAGGGTTTTCATCTACCATGTTTGTGGGGGCTAAAGTATTAGGGACTTTTTGGTCATTGTTCAGTTTGAAAGCTTGAGTCCCCCTCTGGAATTGTCCTTTATAAGGAACCCTAGGATCTTATGTTTGAGTTCTTTCCAAATTGAAAATCATATTCATCATCAATTCTTTGGTTTTTGCCATGCCATCTACAGTCAATTGTAGCTTTGCCAAGCTAGCGCCAATGTCTAATGTAGATTCAACATTATGGACTGCTTTGGGTTTAGCATCTATTTTGACTCTTGGGGTGGAGAAAGGTTCGATTTTGGATGATGATAGATTTTCCTCAATATTTGTAGCAATATCTTGGGCTTATTGGATTTTCTTAAGGGCTTTGTCTCTGAGGAGAAAACATATTTTTCTTGTAAAGGAATTAGTGAAAAGAAAGAGAAGGAAATTTTCCGAAGGGTGATGGCTTACTCGGATATTTTACACCAATATTTCAAATTTATCATGAAATTCCCTAACATATTCATTATCAAGTTTTGTGATGTTATTCATCCTTATTAGAAACATGATGGGGTCTTCCTTGAAACTCCATTGTTTGAGGAACACTTCATCCAACTTGTACATGGTTGTAATACTAGCATTAGGGAGACCATTGCACCATCATATAGCACCATCATAAAGGGTAGAAAATAACAACTTCATAGCTAAATATTCATAATCATCACTGATAGGATGAAGATGAAATAAAAACCATAAATTTCTCATATGATCTTCAGTGCTAACTACATCATTACCAGTGAAATTAGGCAACCATTTCTCATACCTAGCAAGAATTTTCCTAGGGTATCCTGGAATGTTTTTCATGTATAATGGTTTGAAACATTTTTGTTAGCACCAGAAGTCACCTATGGATTAAAGTAGAGGTAATACCAATACCCATCCATTTATATGTCATGGTTAATGGATTTAAAGAGGTCAAATGGGGCAGACTCAAGAGAAAATCATTTTAACTCAGAAAACTGGGGCAGTATGCATAAGAAAATGAGGTCTTAATCAAATTCAATCAATAAGTTGTAGTAAGGGTGAGTAGGAGGAATAAATTGAGGAGAATATGTAAAGGTATTATATGGACATCAGGTCTTCCAGCAGCCTAAGGAGGAAAAAATCTGAAAATGAGATCCTCTTGAATTCAAAGTTTCAGGAAACTGAAAACGCTATAACTCCATTGCAATCAAACATTCATTACAACATAGTCACCACAATCCATGTGAATCCTTCGATCATGAATATTCAGTATCAGACACAAGTAATATGGAAATAGAAGCTGACTTTCATTAAACAAGAAGTCTCATATCAAGTTACATAACCAGAGAACTAAGGTTTCATTAAAACATTACAATACATGAGCTTAGCTCAACCATCGACCATAACAAAATATAAAAAATGACTATATATACTCAAAACTGCTTCAACTACCAGGAGCATGATCAGATCCCTGCATTCAAAGCTTTTAGTCGGTGCCCACTCCGTTAGACTATGTAGGCATTCTTCTATCAGACACAAGCTCAGATCAACATGCATTTTGTAGGAAAATCTGCTCGCAGGAGTACCATGGGTTGGTGGTTCAGTCCCCACGACCGAACCCTCCATACCTTCCATTCATGGAGTGAGCCAAGGTTTCAACCACCACTCATTTTTTTCATTAACTTCCTTCATCGAGATTAGGATGGGACTTAATGCCCAGGGATCTACCATGCACTGCTAGTGGCCCTTCTAGTCAACCCAACACCTTGAAACTATGATGGTCTCATTCTTTAACTCACACAGGCATCTTCAACTTTTGGTGCAAGTCTCATGAAATTCACACTCTTTCGTTTACTCTCCCAAATCTCCTGGTGCCAACTTCTCCTTCATCGCATTTGTCCTACATGAAACCTCGAGCCATGACCATGAGCCCAACTCCTGGGCACATCGCAATTTTGTGTTTTGGGGCCTTCACATCACTTGAATACACTCTCCCGATACCCAACATTGTGAAATTTCCCTTCTTCAGATTGACATTCGGATCTTCTATGCATCCAACGACCATGATTGCTCCCAAAAATCCCAAAATGCACTTCCATGAACCATTAGATCAGCTGCCACCTGTCCCTATAAGATCCAGAGTCTAGATCTAATCTTCATCGTATGAAGATTTCACGTCTCAGGAAGTTGAAAGTATACTCACCTCCCTTCTCCCGATTTCTGATTCTGCGCTCACCTCAGATCGACGGTCCATGACTTTCCTCGATCCAATGGTTCATATCGTTTCATGAGTTTTCATCTTGAGAGTCCTTATGACTCTACCCCTATAATTTTCTAACTCACGAAACCGCGAAATCACTGATCCTATGTCACGTGCCCTTTTGAATTGAACGATCCAGATCATTTTGTGAATTGGGACTACGTGAGTTCTAACAACCTTGCCTCTGCACTTCCCAAGTTCTGAAGCCACAAAATGTTTCTCTTTCTCCACGTTCCCTTCCCAACACCAACAGTTAGGATTGACCTCACGACCTTGGGTCTTTGTCTGATGTTAAACTTTGCGTGACTTTATGATCTCAATTACGTGAGGGTTGCAAATCTAAACTTCGAATGGAATATCCTCTACTGAAAACTAAACTCACTTGCTCACTTGATTTGAGTCCATATCATAACTCTCTAAGAGTTGTGCTTCATCCTCATGGCTACAACCTGCGTAAAATAAAATCTTGGATGACTAGCTAAGGGTTTGAGAAAACAGAAGGATCAGTGATAGAGGTAACGAAGATGAGTTCTTAAACAAAAAGGGGAAAACAAAATGACTTTGTCGACTGAAGGGGAAAATTCAAAAACATGGCCTGTGAAAGAGAGAATAATAGGGCATGGGCATAGACTCAGGTATAAACCACCAACTCATAGGACCCTGACAAGTTCATGTGATAACATTGGTTCCACAGGGGATGGCATGCTCCCTGCAAGTTTCCAAGAACACGTAGTTCTAGTTCCTTATCTATTGGGCTATGGGGTCTTTATTTAAAGAAAAATAAACATAAAAATAGGAATGGTATTTGCAATGGTGGAACGCCATTTGCGGCTTTAAACAAATAACTTCTTCAGAAAATTCTCATTTACAGGGCCTCCAAAAACTTCATCACCCTCCAAATTCTGCAACTTGTAAGTATTATTTGAAAAACCTTCAGAAATTTTGAAGGGGACAATCCATAAGGCCTCAAATTTACCCTTCTTGTCTTTATCCTGCTTGGATGCATCCCATTTTAGTACTAGATCTACCAGCTGGAAACCCTCCTTTCTTACTTTTCTGAAAAATCCTGCTTGATCTTTCGTTGATGTTGATGTGCTTTGTCCAGTAACTTCTCTCTATCTTGTTGCACTTCCACCAGTTGTTGTATCCTTATGATCATATCATCAGACTCTACTTGGCAGTCTTGGAATAATTTTTCCATAGGTAAGGCCAGCTGAGAAGGAAAGATGGGCTCAATTCCATATACAAGATGAAAAGGAGAGACACCAAGAGATCTCTTTGTTGTCACTTTGTCATCCCACAGAGAAAAATTGATCTTTGAATCCCATTATTTCTTATTGTCCTCTAACAATATTTTGATGATCTTTATAAGGATCTTGTTACATGACTCTTCTAGTCCATTCCCTTGAGGGTAGTAAGGAGTTGATTGAATCAATGCAATCCCAAACTGCTCACAGAATTGAATCAATGGTTTGGCTTTAAAGGATGCAACATTATCAATGATAATTCTTTTCGAACAACCAAACCTTGCTATAATATCCTCAAGAAAATCGATGATTACTTTGTGAGAAGAGATCCTTATGGGGATAACTTCTATCCACTTGGTAAAGTAATCTGTGGTAGTCAATATCCACTTATGTTGACCACTAGAATCCGGATGAATCTCCCTGATAAAATCTAGGCCCCATTGCTAAAAGGGTCTTAAAGCCACCACAGGTTTGAAAGGCAAGGACTTGAGCTGTTGTTTTCCTAAGGATTTATGACACTTGACACAAGCCCTAATTTTAGCACAAACATCAGTGAATAGGCTAGGCCATAAATAGCCAACTTTGAGAATCTTGTAGGCTGTGGTTTTGCAGAAGTGATGTCCCCCACACAAGCTATCATGAAAGTCAAACATGATTTTTTGGGTTTCTTGTGAGTCTAAACATCTCAAAAACACTCATAGAGGATATTTCCAATATAAAACTTGATCAATGAGGAAATATTTAATTTATCTGATATTTAAATCTCTTACTTTTCTTTTTTCCATGCCATCAGGAGGCTGCAACTTCTGTAGAAAGAAAATGATGTCCATGTACCAAGCACATTCTACTAATGGAGGGTAGGCTTGAGAAATCGTATCAGACAACTCACCCTGCTGATTTTCAGAGCAAGCGTTGATGAAATTTACCCCCAAGGATTTGCCATTAGTTTCAACCAGTATCTTGGCTAAACCTTGACCCTTAACCAACTTAGTGGGTCTTATCTCCAAGACAAATTCAAGTATTTTAGCAATCCATTTGCTGCTTCTCCCATCCATGTTGGGCTGAATGAGAATCTCCCTCAAAGAAGCTAAAGGGACATATCCAATGACCTCTGAATGAAAAACATAGACCCTGAAGGATTTGAGAGCCTCAACCAAGGAGTAGGCCTACTTTTCCATGATGTCATATTTCAGCTCTGCATCTCTCAATGACCTGCTGAAAAAGGCAATGGGCTACTCGAACCCTTCCTCATTCTTTTGCAACAAAATGACTTCCACAGTGTCAAATGAAGAAAAGGATAAAACCATAAAATATTTGGAATAATTAGGAATGATGAGCACAGGTTCTTTGGTCACAACCTTCTTTATTTGATCGAAGGAACTACGAGATTCAACAATCCATTTGATTTCATATCCTTTCCTCAACATAACTGTAATGTCCTTCACTAGTTCAGGAAAATTAGAAACAAACCTTCTCATAAAATTAATCTTCCCCAATAAAGACCAAACTTATTTCTTATATCTAGGGAGTGCTAAGGTTTGGATGGCTTCCACCCTACTGGGATCAATGTTTACTCCCTCAGTCGATACTATGTGCCTCAATAATTTTTTCTCTTTCATAGAAAACAATGACTTCTTGGGATTCAGGGAGAGGCCAAATTTTATGCATTTTTGGAAGACCTTTCTCAGATGATGACAATGTTCTTTATTAGTCCTGGAGAAAATTGTAATGTCATCTAGATAAATGACTACAAATTTATCCCTTTCCCCAATAAAGGCAATGTCCATAACGTGCTGGAAAGTTGTTCCTGCATTCATCAAGCCAAAGGGCATCTTGGCATACATGAATGTACCCCATGGAGTGGTGAATGTTTTCTTCTCTCTATCCTTAGGTAAGACAAAAATATGATTGTAGCCAGAAAATCCATGAATCATGGACATCCTGGATGCACCTATCACCCTCTGCAATATGTGCTCCATTTTTGACAATGGGTAATTATCTTTCTTGGAGATTTTGTGTAGGTTCCTGAAATCAACACAAATTTTGATCTATCCATTCTTCTTTCTCACTGGGACCAAGTTGGTCACCCATTCAGAATACCTCAAAGGAACGATAATCTAGGTATCTAAAATATTTTTTACCTCTTTCTCCATGGTAGGCAACATCATAGGGTTGATTTGTCTCAGTTTCTGCCTAAATGGATTGACCTCTTCCTTTAGTGGGATATTATGCTCAATGATGCTTGTATCATATGTTCTGAGATCCTCATAAGTCCAGGAAAACACATTAGAAAACTCCTTTAATAGCTCAACATATTTAGCCCTTTGTTCCCTTGACAGATTGCTCAACAAATTGACAAATTTTGGATCTTTCCTTGTACCAATGTTGCATTCAGTTACATTAGCGTCATCAGCGGATCATTTAACTTTCACTGCCACATCATTTATGCCAAATATTCTTTCCAAAGGAACTAGTCCCTTCAGAATGTGATTGCTAGGAAACTGAACAATATGGTGATTAACGATTTTTTTCAGGAAAACATCATTATGAGGATTAATTTTAGAATCCTAATCTTGGTCAATATGTAGTGCAAAATAATAATTAACAATATCAAGGAATATTTTTATCTCGAGATCATCCTCAAATAATTTCCAATTCTTGAGATTTCTAGGTACAGAGGGTTTGTAATTTACTTCTAGATCATACCTGAGCTTTGGTGGCAAAGGGACTCTGAAATTTCTTGTTGAAACAACCAAAGAATCAACCATGCTGTTTTCTTCTCTTGGAATAAATGAAATGTTGAAAGCTAGGAAAAAATTGTCAATAAGGCCCCACACTTCATTTCTATAACTTCTTAGCCTAGGGTGATTATCTTGGTAAATATTTCTAACTTGATGGACAATTAACTCAGCATCCCCAAATACTGATATCTCTTCAAATCCCATATCTTTTGCAGCCCTCAAACCTAAGACAAGTTCTTCATACTCTGCCACATTACTGGTAGCTTTGAATTCTAACTTGTAGGACAGAGCTATAGTCTCTTGAGTAGGCGAAACAAGAACCACTCCAGCACCAACACCTTCCTTAGAATATGATCCATCGAAGAAAATTTTCCACACAGAGGTGATAGGAGGGGAATTTTCACAAGAAGTAATAGGCCAGTTTTTTATTTCCAAAGGAGGTTCAGGAGCGTCGGTGAGTTGCAACAAACTAGATCCCAAATCTGTGTTAAGAGAAAATATAGAATGGTTCATGGGGTTTTCTTCATCACTAATAATGTAGGCCAACTGAGCTTCCCTATAACATCTCCTGTGCTCACCCCCAAACACCGGAATGGTATCATAGGTGAGGTTCATCTGCAAAGTTCCCCCTAGTCTTTTTATCCAAGATATAGATAGAAGCATCTTGAACTTAGGGGGAACATTGGCTACCATGATGTCCATGATCACGCTTTTTATTGGAAGCTGGAACAGAGATAAGGCCAAGTATTTGATAAACCCAAGGAACTTGACCTTCCTAGAGTCAAAATAATACAGGTCGTGGTAGGATTTTGTAATGTTCAGACCGAGCTCTTCCATGACAATATTAGGAATAAGATTGTGAGATGCCCCTGAATCCATCAAAACATAATGTAGCACCTTGTCATGTATGTTCAATGAAGTATATAAGGGAGGGATGAATCATCTCTATCTTCTACCAAAAGACCTAGGATGATTGTAGGATTCTCATATTGGAGGTTTATTGAGTCTGTGGAATGAGAAGAAGCTTCAGGCTACAACATTTTGGAGAGTCACCTTTTGAAGTCTTCATGCTTGACCAACTCTAAAATGGGTACAAGGATTATAACCTTTTGTATTTCATGCTCAAAGCTGAAAGAGGAGGGGGCCTTTAGAATTTCTCTCACTTCTGGAACATGAATTTTGACCACTGGTGGGGGTGTTTGTGCCTTCTTTTCCTTTCTTCAGTCTGTGATATGTTTAGCAGGTTTTTCTGCTTTGATAGGTCAATCATGGATGTTAGATTTCCATTCTTTCTATTTGGACCTCATTTTATATATGTTTGGAATGTGTTTGGCCTCTTCCCCTTTACTCATATCATTTAGTTGATTACTGATGAGGGCCTATTCATATGAAGACTGATTTAAATGAAGGGATGAAGAGGTATCTCCAAGGCAATGGATCTCAAGATCAATATCTTCTTCCTCTTCATCTTCATCAGTAACCAGGTTATTTTGGAGAGGAGTTTGGATTTTCTGATCATCTATGTCCCTGTTTCTCTTATCTCTTTGAATGGTCTGAGGGGCATTAGTAGGTCTCCTAAAGTTACCTCTTTTATCATAATTTGGGAGATTCCTATAGCTCTAATTTCCTTCCAATTCGACCCTTTCCATTCTAGCAGAAAGTGACTTTAGTAGTTTGGTTACTTTATCCATTTTGAAGGGGGGAAACAAAAGAACTAGAAGTTGAACCTTCAGACTTACCTTTTATTCTGTCTCTATTAGCCTTACTCCTAAGCTTATCAAATACCAATATATTAGATTCTACTTCAATGGTTTCATCTTTCATATGAGTCAAGGAGGTAGCTCTTCTTTCTCTCAACATGAGGCAAAAATCAGGGTCGAAAGCATTAGCATAAGTCATCTTGGTAGAGGTTTCTATGGGTTTAAATTTAGCGGGAATATTTTTATACATATTATTAAATCTCTTTGAGAAGTCTAAAACAAATTCCCCTTATTCTCTATTAAGTGCCCCGAATTCTGTAATATAATAAAGGAGATATTTTTTATTCCCCCAATTTCTTAAGAATGAATCATCTAGAGCGGAAATCCTATCAATAGATCTAGAAGGAATGTCCTTAAGCCAATCCCTAACATCACCATCAAGGATCTATACAAAAACTCTCATCCACACATCTTCATTTTCGATGGCATGAATCTCTGCAAATCTATAAAAGGATGCAAGGTGCTCTTCTACAGTCACGTTTCCCTCTCCTATGAACTGGGGCATGCACTTAAGGTAGTCCATGTCTGGGAGAGCATTCATAGGCTGAGGTAAAACTAGAGGGGCGTATCTAGCAGCCAATATCTCATCCATCATGTTCCTAGGAGGATTATCACCTTCCATTTGGATATGATATGGAGGAGAAGTAGGTGGAGATGGAGTTCAGATAGGTGATACTAGAACTGTGCTTTTGGGGGGGAAGGGAAACAACTGAGTGTTTGAGAAAAAGGTTGCAAAGATGATAGGAACAAAGTTTTCTGTTGCAACAACTCTAACATGAGGAGGAGTAGTAAATCCAGGGGTGGGGAATTATCCTAAGGTACTAGGTATGAGCCATGATACAACTTCAGGAGAGATAGGAGTGTTGAATCTTTCTCCTCCCAAAAAGAGGCCAGGAGAAGAGAAATCAGTTGAAAAATGTCTGAAATTCAAAGTTTTGGAAACTCCAGCAAATGGGATAATAGGAGAAATGTAAATAGTAACTGGGGTTTCTGAAGGAAGATTATGAAAATTATGAGAATCACCTAGTTCATAAGTTGAAGTACCTTCTTGAGGGGTCTTTCCTTTCCTGATAATTTTCTCTAGGTCAACTCCAGGCGTGGTTAGAGGCAGTTGTGGATGAGACCTCATGTGTCTGCTTTTCAGAGCCAGCTGAAACAATTGAGTTGAACTAGTGGAGTCGCCAAACAATGGAGTCAAACCATTGGATTTGCTAGACAATGGAGTCACTAGGTGCAGGTTGCAATCTTCAATTGTACTGAGTTCCGATGCACCTTCAAAATCAATAAGATTTGTCATTCTACCCAGGGAAAATCCTCAATTTGTTCCCCGACAACGGCGCGAGAAATGTTAGCACTAGAATTCACCTTTGAATTGTGACAGAGGTAATATCGGTACGCATCAATTTATATGTCACAGTTAATGGGTTTAAAGAGGTCAAATGGGGTAGACTTGAGAGAATATCATTTTAACTCAAAAAACTGGGGCAATATGCACAAGCAAATGAGGTCTTGATCAACTTTAGTCAGTAATTTGTAGTAAGGGTGAGTAGGAAGAAGAAATTGAGGAGAAGATGTAAAGGTATTCTCTAGACATCAGGTCTTCCAATAGCCTAAGGAGGAAAAACTATGAAAATAAGATCCTCTTGAATTCAAAGTTTCAAGAAACTGAAATTCTATAATTGCACTGCAATCAAACATTCATTACAACACAATCACCACAATCCATGCGAATCCTTCGATCATAAACATTCAGTATCAAACGCAAGTAAGATGGAAATAGAAGATGTCTTTCATTAAACAAAAAGTCTCATATCAATTTACATAACTAGAGAACCACGACTTCATTAAAACATTACAATATGGGAGCTTAGATCAACCATCGACCATAGAAAAATATCAAAACTGACTATATATACTAAAAAATGTTGCAACTACCAGGAGCATGATTGGATCCCTGCATTCAAAGCTTCCAGTTGGCACCCACTCTATTAGACTATGTAGGCATTCTTCTGTAATACATGAGCTCATATCAGCATGGGTTTTACAGGAAAATATGGTCGTAGGAGTACCATGGGCTGACAGTTTAGTCCCCATGGCCGAACCCCCATATCTTCCATTCATGGAGTGAGTCGAGGTTTCAACCACTACTCCTTTTTTATTATTAACTTCCTTCATCAGGATCAGTACGGGACTTAACACCCAGGGATATACCATGTGCTTCTAGTGGCCCTTCTAGTCAACCCAACACCTTGAAACCATGATGGTCTCATTCTTTAACTCACATGGTCATCTTCGGACTTTAGTACAGGTCTCATGAAATTCACACTCTTTTCTTCATGCTTCCAAACCTCTTGGTTCTATCTTCGCCTTCACCGCATTGTTCCTGCATGCGACCTCGGGCCATGACCATGGGCCCAACTCCTGGGCACATCATGATTTTTCATTTCAAGGCCTTCACATCACTTGACTACACTCTCTTGATACCCTTCATTACAAAATTTCCCTTCTTCATATTGATGGTCAGATATTCTATGCATATGACGACCACAATTTCTCTGAAAACTCCTGAAATTCACTTCCAAGAACCATCAGATTGGTTGCCACTTGTCCCTATAAGATCCATAGTCCAGATCTAATCTTCATCGTATCAGGATTTCACATCTTAGGAAGTTGAAAGCCTACTCACATTCCTTATCTTGATTTCCAATTATGTGCTCACCTCAGATCAATGGTCCACGACTTTCCTTGATCCAATGGTCCAGATAGTTTCGCGAGTTTGCACCTTGCGAGTCCTTACGACTCTTCCCCTGTACTTTTTTTACTCACGAAACCATGAAATTGTTGATCCTGCATGTTGGCATAGGGGAAAACCCAGGGTTCAATGCTCAAAAGATCACCAACAAAACCCTAACTACCAACCCTTTCAGCAACACCTGCGAAGCAGATGAAGTCTCACCCAAGGTAGAGGCAGGGGTGGTTGCAGGACTCAGGTGTCTACAACCTTATCTGGGACATAGATTTGTGATTATATTGCTTACAACGCACTTAGCATCAATTATTTCCTAACATACATTCATTAATACACTTCCCAGAAAGAACAAAGCACCGCAGTAATTACTCAGATCTAGCACTTAGCAATTATAAACAAGTTATACTCAATGGATTAAGCACTAATCATCTTATGTATCAGATCTAACATTCATTCATACACCATCAATATAGATCATAACTATATATACTCAATCACATCAAGCACTTAATCGAGAGAGAGATAACCACGTAAGAGCAAAGCACATAGCACCATACACATAGTTACCGTGGTTCACCCCCACCCCGGGGCTACATCCACAAAGTCTTCTTTATATTATCTTGGTCAAGAAGTCACAACATGGAGCTTCAAGGATCCTTACCCTGCATAGGATGAGAGATTGGTGCAGCTCACTAGATCCTCTTTCCCCAGGTAGATCCAAGCAGTAAGCCTTCTCACACTCTGTGCACTCAACACTTATCACAACACGCACAGAACTCTATCACATAGAATTCTGATCACATAGATCCAACTTATGCACTAAGCCATTGACTAGATTGGGCCCCCTTTCTTACATGGCCTAGACCTCTATTTATACATAGAAAAAGGCATAAACAAGGGCCGACATCCCTTTCCCATTACAATATTCCAAAAAAAACCCAAAAAGGTTCCACAAAAGGTGGAGAGATCTTATGATCTCCGCTTCGCCATGTGCTCTGTCTTTGATGGGCAATCGATGTACCAAATGGTCAACTATGACCAAGTATTCCTCAAAACTTGGTCGAGTGCCAACACTACACCATGTTCCCTTCTGAATTGAATGGTCCAGATAATTTCGTAGAGTTGGGACTATGTGAGTTTTAACAACCTTTCCTCTACACTTGTCGAGTTATGAAGCTATGAAATGTTTCTCTTTCGCCACATGCCCTTCCCAGTGCCAATGTATAGGATTGACCTCATGAACTTGGGCTTTTGTCTGACGTTAAAATTAGCATGACTTTATGATCCCGATTTCTCGAGGGACGCAAATATGAACTTTGAATGGAATATCTTCTTCTGAAAACTGAACTCCCTCGCTCTCCCGATTTGAGTCCATATCAAATCACTCTAAGTGTTGCACTTCATGTTCATGGCTGCAGCCTGTGTAAAATAAAAAATTGGATGACTGGTTAAGGGTTTGGGAAAATAGAAGGATCAGTGACAGAGGTAATGGAGATGAATGCCTAAACAAAAAGGGGAAAACAAAACGACTTTTTCGGCTGAAGGGGAAAATTTAAAGACATGGCCTATGAAAAAGAGAAGAACAAGGAACGTGCATAGACTCAGGTATAAATCACCAACTCATAGGACCCTGAGAAGTTCATGTGATAACATTTTGGATGACCGTTTTTTCTGGTTATTAGCTTGGTTTGGATTAACAATCTGAGTCTAAGCGTTAGACATTGTATTAGAAGGAAGAGTGCCTCCAAACAATGATTTTACTATAGGAGAGATTCAGGGAGGCCTTCTTATATAAGAATTGGGAGGATTGGCATACCTCCCGAAACTCACTGGAGTCACCAAATAATTTTCTTGAAACTATCAAAGGGATGAGGGGATCAACCTCAGTGGAGTCACTAGGTAATCTTTGTAAGATAAAGTCTTTGAGGAAAAGGCTTACTGAAAAAGTATCGTATTGAGGAATATTGACTCAGTGTTCCTTGGAAATGACGCCAAATTATTATCGCACAATTTCTACTTGCCTAAATCCCAAAGCAAGTAGATACAATATTTGCATAACAGGGGGTGACCTATCACTGCCACCTTAATAGAAAACCTATTTCTATTTAGGAGTATATCAATGTACCCCAGGGGATACCTCCCTAGTGAATTGAGGGTTTGAGAAGGCTAGGGAAAGAAATTTAACCCCTCTCACAAGTGACTTGATTTTAAGGGTTCTTTGTGTCTTATAGATGTGAAGAAAATGAATAATATTGTGTACCTTCCTAGGACAAGACAACAAAATAGAAAAAGGGCACTATCCAAGTACCAAAATGATATTAATTTTTCATAAGACAATGAACTCTTAAAAAATATACTAGCTGATATAAAATTGCAGCAGTACAACAGTTTACAACAGAAATGATAATTTTTTAACAACCACAATAACTATACTTCAAAATGCTTGAGAAAATACTAGAAAAAGTAGCTTTAACTAATAAAATTGATATTAGATAGTCACAAGTAGATTTAGCAATGTCTAGCTAGAAATATATGTCACTTTTGAGGTCAGTTTATTGTTGTTAGATGGTTGTAGCAATATTTTGCAACAACAACAAGTTAGTTAGTGAATTAGGCTAATCTAATGTTAGTAGGAGTTAGTGAATGTTCCAAGGAAGATAGTTTGAAATTTGTTTGATCAATCAATCACTATTAGTGAATAGACTGGTGCCTTCTAGGGTAATGGAGTCAATGATAGCATCAACAACTCTTAGAGGGAAATATACATGATAATACTTAGTTAAAGGAGATGGATAAGATGGGAGAGGTGTTGGTAACCCAAGGCCTCAAACATCCAATTCCTAGAGATAATTGCTAGAAAGTAAGGAAACTTAGGCCCTAGCGATTTATCTTTTCCTTAGACAATTTAAAATAAAATAGGAAATAGTCAATGTAAGTAGGGTTACTATATTGTTACAATGGTAGGGCTCTAGTATCTACTTCTAGATAAGGTGATCTTTGAGAAATTTAAACAAGTGGAAAATTATAGAGAAAAATATAATAATCTATGTCTTTCTCCTAGGGTTTGAAGCAAGAAATTTCATAATCTTTAATATGAAACAAGTAAAATTCACCATAAGCATTCATTCACAATAAATAAATGCATATTTTCTAGTTACTTCGCTAAGAATAATCAAGATCAAACCCTAGTTGAAGATTTCCCACCATGAAAATTGCCAAGATACACCAAAAATGCCTCTCCAAGAAGTTGTGCACCACTTAATTTCAGCCAATAACCCTTACAGAGGGCCGAATTTCAAACCACACACTTGTGTGATGAGATTTGTTTCTCTTATTTATACAATATAAATGACCTTTAATTACAGTTAGGTCATAAAAAGGCCAACATGTCCAAATTACATTAAAATCTAGTTTTTACATAAATGACAATAATTAAACCCTAATTTCATCTTCAAGGGTGACATCATGCCCTTCTAGGATGACGTTAGGCCCCTAAGGTGGAACTCTAGGCTTTAAATGCATAAAATTTGGCCTCCAAAGGCTCTGAATGTTGCCACGCGTGCCAACTAGCACACAACTTCCCATCATAAATGCAAACCCTAATTATGGATGATGTCAAGGTCAAAATGATCAAATCATGTTCTCTCAAGGGTGAACATCCAGGTGGAAAGGAAAAAAACCCCTGGGTCTAGCTCTGTTGGATTTTCCCTGGTGCAACGTCCTTCTTTCTTCCTAGTGCCAGCCTTTGGTTTCTCTTTCCCCCTGGTGGGGTCACAACATCCATATGTTGGGATTTCAACCCCATGGAGGTCCGACCTAATCATTCCCCCAAATGTACCTATCCATCGGGAAAAGTCCTAAAACAACAACAAGTATGCCCTCCATGGGCTCATAAGTCACAAGGATCATAGCAATGTCAATCACATCTAATAATCAAATTACCCAAACATGTGCATTAAACCTACCTTTACTTGGAAAAATGCTCAAAGACATTATCCAGTTTAACAAGTCAAGTTTGGAGAAGGTCTTAGGATGTCCTATTGGGCTAATTCTCCTTAAGTTTGGGGTGTTTCCTAGGTGAGAACTAATCTAGGTCATGTAAGTGTGTATGAAGTGGCGTGGGGGAAATGTTTGGGTAGAGGGTGTAGTGATAACATGGAAATGTAGGTCTTGCCTATGGGTGCCTCTGTAGAGGGAGAGTTTCACCTTATCATGGATGCCATTGTTTTATATCCCATTCAATGTATTGTATTCTTAGTCTTATTGATTTTGGTCTATTTTATTTTTAAGGGAAAATCTAGGGGACACTGTCCTGGCATGGTGACCAGAGGTGACAGCGTTACCCACAAGCATTTCATGGAAATGAGAAGGTTGGCTTGTTATGAGACCCCCTTTCTCTTGGAAATGCCACCAAGATCCACTACTCCAGTTTGGTGACTAGACAGATGCTAGTGTCATACCGCTACATGCCCATGGACCTAATAGGTCAGCTCGTGATGAGACCTCTCATCCACCAACTAGTAACTTGGGTTTTGATTTATTTTATGGGACCCCTTTTCTTACTGAGAATCCTTTTATTGCTTTCTCAGGAATCCCTAGGTGAATCATCTCAAAGGTTTCATTTTGTCTTTTAACTCTTGCAAGCTACTTTTACCCCTTGGGCCTTTAGCCCCTTCTTCCCACAAGGAAAGGTACAACCCTTCATAGCGTGGAAAACCCAATGCCTGAACAAAGGTGGGGGAATATGAGTGGAATAATGATGGAAAGTGGTAAGTATTGAGGGAATGGATGATGAACTTTCACAAACCCACCTAGTGGAAACTCATCCTAAAGGGTAATCAACCTACTAGGAAATCATGTCACCCTCCCATGTATGAACAATTTAAAGAGAATAATTTCCAAGAAAACGTTATGAAATGAAGGAGAATTCAGTGCAACATATTCAAGTGATTTAAAAATAAGAGTGACACATACCATGATACCCTGACTCATTACCTCATGGAGCAATACTTACTACTAATTTAGGACTGGGACAGTGGGATGTACGTTGTTGTTGCTAACAGGTGGGATGCACTGAAGAAAATACGGGCTTCATACAAGATTCATCTTTGATTTGCAGGCTCAAGAAGTCTCTATATGGCCTCAAGAACGCACCAAGATCAACATACGCCAAGATGGACTCCTACCTGTTGTCCTAGAATTTTTTGAGATGTAAATATGATCCAAATGTCTACATGCTTAGGACTACTGATTCACTTTTGATTCTAGTTATTTATATGGATGATCTATTGATCATTTGTTGCTTGATTTCATCGATTGTTGTGGTGAAGAGGATTTTGCATCACAGGTTTTTTATGATGGACATGGGTCCACTCCATTACTTCCTTGGTATCAAGACTGGTTAGGATGCTTTAGGAATCAATATATATCAAGCCAAGTATGCTCGAGATCTCATGGAGAGATTTCACATGGCATACTACAAGTCTTCCCCTACCCCCTTCCTATCTGTGGTCAGAATTGAGTATGAAAGGGACCCTTCACTGGTTTACAACACTATTTACAAAAAACTAGTGGGGAGTTTGTTGTATATTTTCCACTCCCAACCAAACCTATCATATGCAGTAGGAGAAGTCTTCAGGTACATGTATGAGCCACATGAGTTACACTGGAATGTTGCAAAATGTATCCTTCAGTATGTTCAGGGAACCATTAGTTATGGGATCCACTATGCATAAGGTTGCAAGTTAGATATCATAGGATTTTTTATCCCCAACCCCTAGGGATAACTAAGGAGATGATTTCTCTAGGCCCTCAAGTTATAGACATGGAGTATTGAGAGACAACTTGACCAACAGTGTCCACTTGCACAAAAGGAGACCCCCCTCACCACCATAGATCCATGTTGATCACGACGGTATCCACCACATCAAGTGGCCTTCGAAATAAATTGGGTCTTTCTCCATGAGGTACAATTCAAGTATTATGGTGAGTGTCATTTCAATATTTCAAGCATTTGAGTTTGTTGCATCTATTGCTACTTTTGGTTATGTGACATTTTCTTGGACATTATGCTCTTTTCCCTGTTTCACTTTGGTGGTTGGCATTGATCCCTAGTAAGTGAGTCACCCTTAGGGATAGGTATGCTACTAGGAGGTCCTTTTTATGAGTCATCAACCCATTCCCAACCATACTTGTCTCTTTCCACACTTCATCCCCTCATCGCATCTCCTCACCTTTTTGGTTTTTCGGAACTGACCTAGAAAGGGGTTGTCCCTCACTTCATGGGAAGAAGGATTTGAATACCTAGGGTATTGTGGTTAGAAAAAGATAAAATTCAAACCATTAAACTTCTATATTCTTTCCCATGGATCTCGAGGACAATGAAATGTCTCTCATAAAAAACTAATGGGACATGTAAAATAATGACTAATAACAAAATTCCAACGAGGGAGGAGCATGTGTACGATTTGTTTTTGTTTCTTAGGTAGAAGCCCCACACATGTTTCAAAATTGGGGAAGCATGATGTGACCAGGGTAGAGTCAAGGTGGCAATAATGTTTTATGCTTAGGTAGAATCCCCACCTTGTCTTCCACCTAGAAACATCCTAAAATAATAAAAGACAAAAAATGGGCTTGGAAAAAGGTTGCATTCAAAACGAAGGTGCAACACACCTTTTACAAAGGCACCCATAATTGAGACACTACAACCCCATGTATGTCATGAAACCCATGCCCAAAATTATTCCCCACATCCATGACACATCATATACATGACTTAGAGGGAGGTCCCCTCGGGAAACACCCCTAAACTTGTTGAAATATTGTAACTACAAAGAGTATTCTATTTATTTATTGAGTCATTATTCATTAGATCAATCCCCTTTTGTGGATTTATCATGTCGTGCATTGTAATTGACCAAATCCAATTTTGTGGATTGGTCAAACCCTAAGTATATTATGCAAATTGAGAATTTGAACCCTGGGTTAATTAAAGTGGTTTTAACCACTAAGAAGACAAGTCGGCCCTGCATAGTGAAGAGACACCTTTCTAGCACCTGCCAGTTTGTATAAATAAAGGAAGCCAATGCCTCATTTGTTCACACTCATTCACTCACTCAATGCGTAAGTTTGGTAGCTGCATTTGGGAGAAGAAGAAAGAGAGATGCACATTTCTCAGTGGAGGACATTCTCTAGTGTTTGGTTTATTGTCTTGGCATTGTATTGACTGTCTATATTAAGGAAGTTTTTGATGGGTTTTCTTCCCCATGAGGGTTTCCTAGGATAAATTTTGTGTACCTTGTGATTGTGTTTTTCTAAGTGATCCTATCTATGCTATGTTTATCTAGTAAATTAAAAATAAACCTAATAATATCTTAAACCTTAACATGGTATTAGAGCTAAGCTGAAGAGAGCATATTTCACTAGATAAAGAAAAAAGTCATTGTTGTTGTACAAGAAAATTGGGGCTTTTTATTGAAGAGGAATTTCAACCTAAACATCATCTAGAAAAGTGCATCTTAGCCTAGGGAACTCTTTGGCATATTCAACACACTTTTTTAGTGGATAGAACTCCCGAAAAGTGAAACCCTAGTTTTCACTGGTATCATAAAACCAAAAAACCAGAAGTACCAGAAAACCAGAACCAATACCAGAAGTACCAGTCCATAATTTTGCTAGTAAAGTTTGAAGGGGTAAAATTTGGATTTTCATAAATCTGACCGCACCAGATTACTCACCTCATCTCAGTGCATCTAGCCCCTGGATCATAATTTCAAAACTTGAAGTTTGAAAAATTAGGGTTTCCTCATAAAACACTAAGTTGTAGTTGCAGTTGCAATTTCATAATCATTTGCAGTATCAATTGTAGTTGCAGTATCAGTTGAAGTATCAGCTATAGTACTAGTTGCAGTCACCCTTGAAGTTTTTAAGAGTTGGTAATTATTACTGCTACTACGAGATGGTGCCACTACCTGCAAATATTATCAGAGGTATGTATTCACATATGTTTAAATTGTTAATCTTTAAAGGGTATTTGTAGGAGAAGGGATCTCTTACCATAGATCCAGAAGGATCTCAAGATCCAACACATTCGGATGAATAATGCAACCCAGGTTTGATTATTCTGATATGCATCTATTTGATATGAAATTATTTTTATCTAGGTTGCATGTTGAAGCTATGACCATCATACTAACCTTTGGTAAAAATTAAAGTCAAGGTATTAGATGGATTAAAGTTTAGATCATAGAGTTTATTTTCTAACCCAACTTTCTGTCAAGATAGCATACTGTCCTAGTACAGAAGATAGGTTGAAGAAAGAAATTTTCATGTTGAGTGAAGGACACTTGGAAGAAAAGAAACACACTCATTCTTGAGGAAAAGACTCCAAGTTCCAGTTTTTATTAATTAAGTTGATGAGATTCAAAGTTGCACATGACAAAGTTGATAACTACCCCATTACAAGTAAACACTATAGTTGAGGTAGAAGTCTTTGAAAAGTAATATACTTGGTAGCATTTGAGCATATCGAGATAAATTCTTAATGTAATCATTTACCAGATACAACTAACATCTACTCTAGGAGAAACTTCTTGTGTTGATTCCAGGTTACCTTGGATGAATGTTTGATCACAACACTAGAAGAGTGTTGATCTCATTTTGTATTGTATTTCTTACTTTTGATCCTTATTTCAGACATGTCACGAGTGAAATCTCTAAAGGATCTACTGTGACAATTGTTCGTGCTATTGTTTTATTTACTATTATCAAAAGAGTATTATTCTTGCTTGTTGTTTTTCTGACCTTGTTTTAGGTCACATGTGATAACCCTGTTGTAGATATAGTGAAGGTTGCAAAAAAAAACAAATTAGATACGACATGAAGTAGACTATGTACATAACCATATACATTCATGTACCAAAGAAAATTAAGAAGAAGCTATCTTTTGAAATCCAGGGTATCTCATATGGAGATTGATTGTAAGGAGAAGAAGGCTCCAAAGATGACTGAACATTAGAACAAGAACTCATAGTAGACTTGTTCAAAGGATAATGAAGCCAACTTGACAGGAAGTAGAATGCGTTTTAATTTTGACTCAAATTTTCATATTTAGACTTGTTATTTAACACCAAGTATACCTTGTAAGAGCTGATGAAGTCCTTGTAGAATTAGAAGAAATTGAGAGTAAGCCTGATCTCATAAAGGATTAGATGAAGAGACAACTTCCAGGATTGAGAGACAGATGCGATGAGAAGACTAGATCATAGCTTCAAAATATTCTAGGAGATATGAAATCTTCTGGGAATATTCCCTTGTTTCAGTGACAGAGAAGGAATCTAGTCAGAAAGACTAGGATATGGATTCTTCCATGAGACTAGAAGAGAATTCAGTATTGAATTCCAAGATTGATCTAAACAGATCAAGCATGATGCATATGTACAAAGCCTGATGTGTGACCAGAGGATTATCCCAACAAGAGGGAGAAGACTATGACGAGACACTTAATCCAGTAATTGAAGAAATGGTTCCAGTATTCATGAAGACAACCAGAACAACCATGATTCTTATATAGTATGAGATGTAGGGGGAGAAATACCCATATTTATAATTGAGTAGAAGTTGGTGCATTACATTAGTTGGGTCATGGAGACATGACTACATTAAAATATAGAGTTACCTCCATGAAAGAAGAAGAGATGCCTTCAGTATCAGTTATTGAGACACTCTTAGTTTCAGATGAAGTTGTTGTCATGATAGAATAGGAGGAGTTACTCACAGATTTAAACAACCACATGGAGGATGAAGCAGTCATTCTCAGCCTCGGAGCAGCTGCAGGTGTAGAATCCTAGTTCTATAAGGAACAATTGTAGAAAGAGGAGAGGACATACTCTTAGGCAGTGAGACAGATAGTGCTTTGCAAAGAGCACATAAATCTAGCACATGATTGTGCACATTAAGTTGAAGTTGAAGAAAGTATACCAGGATGGTACAATATGATGTAAAAAATCAGATTTGAAGATTGAAGATAGAAAGACTCATGTATGTCGATTGAAGGAATCTTTTTATGTGTTGAAGAAAGCTCCTAGAGCTTAGTATGGAAGAATTGATAGTTTCCTAACAATCTTGGGATTTGCCAAGACTAAAGTTGATTTGGGAGAACCCACATTAGGATACTCACCTATTCAATTAAAACTAGAAAATCAACACAGTGTCCTACCAATAGGTAGACTGAAAGGAGTGACAGTAGATATTGATGGAGTGCGCACTGAAGAATATTTCAAAGTCATTGAAATAGTGGATGACACAACACCTTACTTGACATTGCTTGGTCTGGATTGGGAATTTTACAATTAGGCCATAATCAATTTGAATACCAAGAAAATGACATTTGAGTCCGGAGAATATAGGGTCATCGCGCCATTAGACCCATCAGAAGGGGAGAGGTTTGTATAACCTACTTGCCTAGACTTAGAGGAAATCGACCAGTTGTACAGAACACTACGCATGATGAGGATTACGTAAACCCACCTATAGATGGGGTACTCAGTTGGAGGAGAATTATCTCATGCGTAAATGCCTCATACATCGGTTTAGAGAACTCACAAAAGAGGCTACATGAAGTATCCACAAGAAGATGTGAAAAAATAGACTGCGCAGTAAGATGGATAGGGACAAAAATCAGAGAACCACTGATGGAATAAATGATTTGGAAACATTCTTGATACAATACGAAGACGTAGTGTTAGAGAACTAGATACTATTAGCACTTGACTTAGCACTAAAGGTCACACTGACAAGATGGTGGAGCACACACAAAGAGACAATCACAGACTGGTACCAATGTAAGCGGTTACTGTGCATAAGGTTCGGTGCATAACAAAAAAACAACAAACAATAGAAATATGAAGGACATGGAGCACTAGAATAACACTTGGAGGCATGTAGAACGTTGTGGAAAATGACACCACCAGAGGAATGGCCTCATCACTTCATACATAATCTCGAGGGCATACCAGGGAATTGGTATATGGACTAGGAATTGCGCAAAGGAACTACGACATGGACGACATTGTGACAAAATTTCATAGTCACTTTCTCATTTGATCATGAGAACCCCAACATAGATACAACCCTTAAACAGATCGTAGGAGTAATATTACTCAAAGAACCAGAAATAGAATTTATCACAAAATATCAACAATGAAATAAACAGACAGTCAAGGAATTGTTGTCCTACTACCATGAATAGGAGGAAGCACCAGACGAAGATGATCCATGCGATATTCAGATCGAAGAAGTAGAAGGCGAAATATATTTGGAGGACCCAAACATTGAATCATAAGTCATTTCTGCGCCAATCAAGGTAACTAAAGTTAACATCAGGACAACTGAGTAGACCAAAATGGCCGACAGTGGATATTACTGGGATGAGAAAACAATAGAAAGTATCACAGATTCGTTACGCGAATACAATGACCTCTTTCCCACAACATTCACATATATGAAGGGTATATCTGGATAACTGGGAGAAATGAAGATACCACTCAGACTTGAAGCGAGACCTATTATACAATGACCCTATAGACTGAACCCCATATATAAATAAAAAGTTAAAGATGAGATCAACAGGATGCTCAAAGCCGACATCATAGAACCAATTGAGGAGCCAGAATGGATAATCCCAATGGTAGTGCAGGACAAGAAACAAGGAGGAGGGATTAGGATATGAGTTGACTTGAGGAATTTGAACAATTCATGCCTACACGACCCGTTCCCTACACGATTCACAGATGAAGTGTTAGAGAATGTGGGAGGACATGATGCTTACTCATTTACTGATTGATTCTTGAGCTACCATTATATTAAGATAACATAGGAGGACAAACACAAGACCACGTTTGCGACAGAATGGGGATATTATAAGTACACAATCATGTTGTTTGGACTGAAGAATGCACCAACAATATTTTCTAGAGTAGTCATTGCTGAATTTAAGGAATTCATCCATCATTTTATTGAAGTATACCTGGATGATTGGATAGTCTACAACATATTGAAAAACCATGTAGAAGTTTTACGACTGATGTTAGAAAGATGAAGACAGTGCCAGATATCACTGAATATCAAGAAATTCATATTTGGAACACCGTTTTGGATACTATTGGGCCACATAGTATGCAAACAAGGTTCATTAGTAGATCCAACAAAGATCACAATCATTGTTAACTTGCTAGCACAAAAAACAGTCTGTTAGGTAAGAGCAATGTTAGGACACATAGGATATTACAGGAAATTCATCAAAGGATATGCGCAAATCACAACACCAATGGAAAATATGTTAAGGAAGGATACAAATTTTCAGTGGAATGACGAGTGTCAACACGGTCTTGATACCTTGAAGGAAAATATGGTTACCATGATGATATTAGTATTTCCAGATTGGGAAAAGACATTCCATGTGCATGTAGATGCATCAACGATAGCAATTGGAGCTATCTTGGCACAACTAGGAATAGGAGACTTGGATCATCCAATAGCATTCACAAGCAGAATGTTATCAGACTCGGAACAAAACTATAACACGACAAAAAGAGAAGTCCTAGCCATGGTTTATGCACTACAAAAATTCATACATTACTTATTGGGAAAGAACTTTAAAATGTTCACAGATCACTCAACCCTAAAATACCTCGTCAACAAGCCAATGTTGGGGGGGGAGAATTTTTCGATGGTTACTACTATTCCAAGAATTCGACTTTGAAGTAATAGTTAAATCAAGGAAATTGAATGCAGCACCTGACCACCTGTCGAGGGTCATAAATGGAGAAGAAACTATGAATTTAGAAGACAACTTTCCAGATGCAAATTTATTCTCAGTATAGATTGTTGATGAATACTTTGGATATATTATTCAGTACTTGAGTACAGGTATTGTTCTACAAGACTATAGCACCGTGCAAAATAAAAACTTTGTAGTCTATGCTACCGACTATCAATTGATTGTCGGACAATTATATAAAATGGGTGCAAATAGCATCTTGTGAAGATACACGTTAGATCATGAAATACCAAGAGTCTTATTAGAAGCTCACAAGGGAATAGAAGGACATCATTATGCGGGTAAAGCTATCACACAAAAGGTATTGCGTGTAGGACTATGGTGGCCAACGATTCACAGAGACTCGAAAGAGTACTATCAAAGATGCGATGTCTGTCAAAGGGTAGGCAAACCCAACAGAAGGGACAAGATGCCATTACAACCACAAGTAACATTATAGGAATTTTACAAGTGGGCAATAGATTTTTTGGGACCAATCAACCCACCGAAAAAAAGAACAGGGGCTAGATACATTATCACTGCGACGAAATATTTAACAAGATGGGTAGAAGCCGCACTAGTAAAAGATTGCATCGCAAAAAAAACAACACACTTTTTGTTTGAACAAGTAATCACTCGTTTTGGGTTCCCAGGAGTTTTGATGAGCGACCAAGGCACTCACTTCATAAATAGTACCATCTGCACGATGACTGAAGAGTTTGAAGTCCACCATTAGAAGAGCACACCATATCATCCAGAGGCAAATGAAACAGTGGAAGCCTTCAACAAAATTCTGGAGAACACACTAACAAAGATTTGTAACATCAACAAAGAAAACTGGGACCTCAAAGTATCAACAATATTATGGGCATACAACATGAAAAAAGTTGACAGGGCACATGCCACACCATTTAAACTGGTTTATGGTCAAGAAGCAGTAGTGCCATTAGAATTTTAAGTACCCATCTTGCGCGTAGCAGCTATCACATCAATGATAGAACGAGGCACAGTACAGGAGAGACTGAATCAATTATTGACCATGGAGGAAGTCCAAATCTTGGCAGGATTCCATCAACAAGTGCATAAAGCAAGAGACAAAGCTTGGCATGATAGACACATCAAGAAGAAAATGTTCAAGGAAGGATATCTAGTATTGATGTATGACAACAAATCGTTATAGCACCGAAGATATCTTAGAATGCATTGGTTAGGACCATACAAAGTAATATCTATCAGAAACAGAGGCATTTTACAGTTAAGATATTTAGCAGGCGTAGAACTCAGAGGAATGATCAATGGCAGTCGATTGAAGTTGTACAAGCACAGTCGACCACCCACTGCACAATAAAAAATATATAGATATATATCAAAAAGGAAACAAAACTAAAAAGGGTGCAGTATTCCAAAAGTAGAAAGGCCACATGAATTTAGAAACACGAATGTGGCAAGGACAAGAATAACGGTTACATACAAAGGGAAACAAGCGGGAAAAAGAAAGGATACAAAAGCAGCATGACAAGATGACACTATGAGAAATTAAAGAGAGGAAAGGACCGATGGGATGACAAATTAATCACACCAACAAAACATGGGACAACAAGAGTAATGGTAAGTATGAAACCACCGAAGATGCATTGAATCCACAATTAAGGTGCATTTAACCCATGACCAAGAAAGCGTACTCGACAAGCTTCATGGGAAATCCATACAACACACAGACGTGGGAGCCCATAGTCTATTAATGAAGATAGAGCAGACAGAGAGTGAGAGAGGAAAAAGAAAACAAAGAGAGTTCAGGGAGACCATAGAGACTATTCTAGTCTAGCAGCCATTTGATACTCACCAGGATGGCACTGCCCAAGCAAGAAGAAGCGAGCCAGACAAACTAGAGTTCAAACCAGGTCACGAGGAGAGGCCAAAGAAAGTGAACAACAGTCATCGGAGGTCGTCAATATCAATGAAATCCCATGCCCATAGAGGATACTAGTACAACTGACACTGATACTAGAAGAAATTCAACAGCCAGCAGTGGAGGCCACCAATGTCGATATGTCCGAAGTGGTGCAGGAACCGCATAAATAGGACGTAGAAACTTTGAAGGAGGTGAAACCAAAGAATAAAGAAGCAACTTTGAAAGATAATGGCATGACGTCGAATCTGACAGTAGCAGTGGAGCCAGATGAGTCTCAAACGACCATCTCAGAACACTCAGCAGGGGAGACCGCAGACAATTTCTTGACTTGGCCAGAATGGCATACAGAGGAACAACCGAAAGTCATTGGAACTTAGAGCCAACCACTGCAGTAGAAGGACAAGATACAGATACCAAGTTAACCCCACAAGAAACCTGCACCAAAAATTGTTCTACCACACAGACCAACTGGGGTACAGGTAGGACCAGAGCTACTGGGTCATGTCGGGAAGCTCAAATACTCATACCATGATGTAGGATACTAAGCCAAGTTCCTGGAACTTGTGTAGAGGGTATTTATACATACCATAGGCACAAATCAACTTGGATAAATGATTAACCAACCATACCGGTGGGAAACTGGGCTGGAGAAAACAAGAATCTTAGGTCTACTGAACCTACCGCATTTTGGCAGAGGCCAGAATGAAACAACATGCATCAAGCAGCTGTTAGTAGTCACACATGGAAGGGACATATGGCTGGACAAACCTGTCCCCATAACTATTGAGATTATTGTGCAAATAACAGGCTTATCAATTCGAGGTATGCATCCTGTGTTGGTTATGGATGACAAATCTAAGGAGAAAGCACTGGCGGAAGAAATGAAGAAGAAGTATGGAAATGTTATGGGGATGAGAGACATCATCATCAAATAGATCAACAATGTATCCACACAATTGGGCACAAAAATCTTAGCCTGCAAGTTGCTAAGAAAATGTCGCAGGGAGGAAGTACCAGTTGGAGTCATTACAGTTGCAGCCCAGTGCGCAGAATGCATCTCAATGAGATGGGTGCCATACTTATTGAAATTATTTCTAGAGGAATGAAAGTACGCAGAGGACCTAGGAAAAAAATTCCACTACTCATGGTTGATTACTTTAATATCTTTCACAGGATGGTAAGAACCAGGCTATGTAGTTTTTTGTACCAGACCACATCCAGCGGGAGCGAGGTATCTATTGCTAAAAGAAGGGCCAAACTCCATGCATAAGAGGGATAATGGGATCATATTTGAATCATACCTAAGAGACATACAGGAAGTCATCATCCGATAATGGAGAATAACACCAAAGGTTGTTGTGTGATATGCGTACATCGCCAATTTCCAAGACATATGACAAGAAATGTGGATATAGGCAAGGCAGGATCTGGATAAATAATGGCTACATATGCACTACTGCATTACAGAGGGAGATATCAATATGGTTATAAATGAATGGCCCGACGAATGGAAGATTCCAGCCATAACCCAAGAAGTGTCGAAAAGAACAATAGAAGTAGAGGTAGAGCAGGGGGAAACACAGCCTCTGGAAATCCAAGTGCCCAAGCGATCAAGAACGGGCCAAGACAAGCCAACACAGATAAACAAAGGACCAAAGAATATAGGAACCCAGAAGGGAAAGAAGGAAAATACACAGCCGAGCAAGGAACAATAGAAATAGACCGAGGGAGCGCAGGATACCACCTCAAATCCCAACACACAGGAACCAGGGGGAAATAAGAGACTAGCCATGCAGGCAGGAGGTGCATGCAAGAAGTCAAAGAAACAACGAGCACTACGAGAATACACAATTATGGAGGAAAATGGGGACATGATCGCTAGAATGGTCCAGGATTGTCTAGTTGAGGACTTCAACCATGCAACACATCACATGGACAAACTGCAAAAAAAGATGGCAGAAATGGAACAGTTCCTTAAGAAATTTGGGGAAGTACAAATAGAAAGAAACAACAGAAGCATAGATCCATCAACACCACAGACCGATGAAAGATTGGAGGTAGAATAAGGAGATCCATTCCACTCATTACCACATGCAAACACAACAGTCTACATCACACCTAGCATGTTGCACATGGATGAAATCGTGGGGAAGACACCCTTGAAGGATTTAAACCACATCCAGTTGGCCTTGATGTCTATGCCATCAAGGGAACTACACAATTTGTAGGTTAGCGTCAACCACGAGGTACAGTCTCGCACACACAGAAATTTAGTTGAGTTACAAAAAGCAACAAAGAAGCGAGAGGTGCTAGAAAAAGTTTGTTAGTAGGCCAAGTTCGAAACTCAGGAGGAAAGAGAATGCAAGAATGAACTGGAACACAGAGTAGGAAGAATTTTTGAGAAACTTCCAAACACCATGCAAGGGAATGAACTTCCAGTAGAAGAAAAGATTGATTAGATTGCACAGGCCATCGAGCAATATCAGAAGGAGATCAAGAATCTCCAAGAATAGCTCATACCCACCACTCCATCGATAGTGAAGGAGAAAAGGAATTAGGAATAAATGACACAGCTACAGGAGATAGAGCAGCAGGTTAGCACAAAAACTAAATTGTTCGATAAAGAAGCTCAACTTTGGACAAGGTTGGAGGAATATCTACAGGTCCAACGGTGGCACAAGGAAAAGGAAAGGATCAATGCAACGATCCAAGAGATCAAGCAGAAGTACAAGACCATACCAATCTCAAAACATGTCAAAGGGACGCAGGAGATTAATAAATTGTAGGTAGAGATAATCTCTGCGCAAATCCAGAAACAAGAGCGTCAGGATCAAATGGAGCCATTACAGGAGAAGGTAGTAGAAGTATTGACATAGGTAGAGGAAGCTAAGATACAGATAGCATAGACCCAAGCAAAATGTGCAGGATTACTGAGCAACAAAGTGACAGTCTAGGTAGTGGACACAATCAAGGATAAGACCACACATGCACTAACACAAACAACAAAGCTCAAGGAAAAGTTCCATATGATCACCAAGGAGATCGAGGAAGCTCAGAAGGATTAGGTGGATCAGAACAAGCCACATGTTAGTGTTGGGGGCCTTTTGGCAGCAGGCCAAAGTGGAAATAAGGATGATCATGGGGAAATAAAGAATGCAGAAATGAAAGTAACAAGTGGAAGGAAACACAACATGCACGCATGCAAGAAAGCGTGCACAAGGAGAGAGACAACTGGAAGGAGGAGCAACACACACACATTAGAGGAAGACCTAACATCGGTAGGGTTAGGGTTTTGGTAATGTATTGTAATGGATAAAGATCCAAATATGTATAAATACTGATACTGAGGTATTATAGAGGGGCCCGATATGTAGGTATCACAAGTTAGCTTTTTGCATTGTTTAGGTTATTGTTACATCATAGATATGCACGAGTCGATGTGAGTTGTAATGTTGTTATGTACTATTTTGTAAGATGTTGAGATAGAGGAGAGGAGAGAAGGAGGATTTGAGGATTATATCTTAGGATGAGGAGCCTCGTGCGATCTAGTTCGCCTCATATAGATATTACCCATCTGAGGAGATTTGTAAGCGCGTGGCGCCAGATATGCAGAACTAACATAATAAAAGAGCCATGGGACAAATATTTGTGGACGTATCCTGGGAGGGGGTGAACCACGCTAAAATATGTGTAATGGGATTAATGCATTCATATCATTACCATATTTTCAATAGTTATTTGTTATGCTTATTGAAAGAATGAGTTGTTACATTGTTTGTTTAAATATTGTTGCGATATTGAGGGAATAAGTCGTGAATGACAGTAGGTTGCAATCACAAGTTATAATAAATGGTCAAGAATATAAATCCCATATCTTGAGCTCAATCCTAGGATGTAAACACATGAGTCTTACAACCACCCATTAAAGTTATCTCAGGTGAGACTACGCGACACATTCTACGTGTTGCGTTTCCTTCTGGTTTACCAGGAAGGCTGATAGTTTTAGAGGCTTTTGCTGGAAACCTGAAATACATGAACCTTGGGTCAATAACTCAGATGATAGAGTATAAATAGTAATTAGTGACCAATAGGGGACAAATACTTCAGTAAGATTGATCTTAAGTCTAGTTACCACCAGGTCCCAATAGAATAGACAGATGTATGGAAGACTGCCTTCAAGTCAAAAGAAGGTCTTTTTGAATGGCTGGTCATGCCATTTGGTTTGAAAAATGCTCCGACAAATTTTATGAGGATGATGGAAGATATGACCTTTCACCAATACTTTTGTAGTGGTGTATCTGGATGACATCCTAATCTACAACAAGACTTGGGCGAAACACTTGCAGCATATTCAACAGGTTCTACACACCCTGCGGCAGGACAAACTATATGCAAACTTGGAAAAATGATCCTTCGGCATGGACATGATCCATTACTTAGGCTACATTGTTGATCAGGATTGTGTGCATGTGGATCCAACCAATATCTAGATCATCCATGACTGGCCAGCCCGAACCACACTCACTGAACTTCAGAGCTTCATGGGCCTCGCCAATTTCTATTGCGGGTTCGTGCTGGGATTCTCTCATATCGCATGGGCCCTCAGCCAAGTAACTAGGGGTGGTGGTAAGGAAAATTTTTCGTGGGGCCTGTCCCAACAACAAGCCTTTGATGAATTGAATAAGTGTTTGTGCTCATCCCTGGTACTTTCATTACCGGACCTACAACATCCCTTTGATATCGAGACAGACGCTTCAGACTATGTTGTGGGCGTCATTCTCACTCAACACGACCACCCTGTGGCATATCACAGTGAGACACTATCATATGTTGTTCATAAGTACCCTACTTTCGATAAATAAATGTACTCCATTGTGAAATATTTCTTCCAGTGTAAACTTTACATTATTGGGAAGCAGAGAGTCATCCACACTAATCAGAAGCCACTATAGTTCATGCAGACCTAAGGAAAATTGAAGAATGATCTCCATCAAAAGTGGTCAACATACTTACAACAGTTCCACCTCAACATCAAGTATAAAACATAAAGTACCAACTGAGTTGGTGACTTCCTCAACTGACCTCCAGTCATGGCACTCACCACGGTGCTAGACTCTTGTGGCCATGAGACCTCCAGATGGCCCCACCTCTACGAGACATACCTTGACTTCTCCACCACCTACCAAATTTTGGGCACCAACTCAGTGGTCACTAATTTCCATCTTCAGGACGAGATGTTGTGTTGTCTGAGCCATCTCTTCATTCCATCAAGTGAGCATGCGAAGATTAATTGAAATCTCACAACAGTCAGGTGGCAGGACACTTTGGTGTGGAAAATATAGTTGCAGTGCTACAAAAACATTTCTATTAACCGAAACTTTGATAGGATGTCAGCAGGTATATTAGGTCTTACACCTCCTGCACTATTACCAAACTGACCACTAAGAAATAGGGCCTAAACACCACTCTGCCTACTCCTAATAGATCGTGGGAATCCATCACAATGGACTACATATCGGGCCTCCCATCCACCAAGAGGGGAAACGACTGTGTTTTTTTGGTTGTTGATCTCTTTTCCAAGATGGTGATTCTAGCTACCTGCAAGAATAATATCACATCAAAATCCACTGCCAAGATCTTCCTTGAACGAGTATGGGTACATTTCGGGATCCCAAAAACCATTATCGCATACTGTGACAGTTGGTTCCTCATCTCATTCTGTTCGAGCCTCTGGTCACTCCTAGATACCAAGCTCACCAAATCCACTTCCTTCCACCCCCAGAGAGATCGCCAAATTGATTTCATCAATCGGATGGTCGTACATATCCTACGCATGTACATTTCAAAACACCCCTGCACATGGGATGCCAGTCTTCTCTATGTCCAACATATCTACAACTGAGCCCTGCATAGCTGAACAACCACATCCCCTTTTAGGTGGGGTTGGGATTCCAACCATTGGGCCCCATGGATGTTGAAATACCCCTGGCGACCACCTCGGTCGAATCATCCCCTGCTCCACCAGAAGCTTACAAAGCCACCTGGTTCATTGAGCGAATTCAACACATCCGCCAACAGGTTCAGGGTATTCTACATAAGTTTAATTCCAAGTACAAACAACGCCACGATCAACATCGGGTGCCACATAATTTTTAGGTGGGCAACAAATTTTGGTTGCATTTGTAGAAAGAAAACCTTATAGGGCCTTGTCAAAATATGTTCCCACTCCGTTATGGGTCATACACCATCACCAAGGCTATGGGTGACAATTCTTTTGAGCTCAACATTCCCCCCTTCCTTGGTCTTCATCAAGTCTTCAACGTGGCTCTCCTTTGACCATATTTCCCACCATTATTGGACACCTCAGAGATAGAAGAGAAGATGACACCAATAGATCTCAACCCTGAATGCATGCAACAAGAATCCAGTGATCATATTTTGGACACACTGATCAAGGGAAATCGACAATAAAGGATCCAGCTTTATCGGGTCATCAAAGCAGGGCAACTCCTGCACCAAGGAAAGTGGATCAGCCAGGGCCAAATTCAATAGAAATTTCCTCATATGATGGGGGAACTCAATGCAATGGAGACCATTAATTCCTAAGGAGGGAGGATTGATATAGGTGGATATTGGTGGCCACCCACCTATTCCACTGGCTTGAAAAACAGTTTTCCACCTTGGCAGTTTTTTGACAGTTTTTAGGGTTCCAAACTTTTGGGGTCATTTTGAGGTCCTAAATGATGCTTTTTGGGGAATTGGGGCCCAGGTGACTATCGAAAGCATTGACTTGAGCCAGTTGAAAATTTTTCTTCTCATTTATACCTTTCCAACGGGGTATCGTGTACCTAAAATAGAGATCGTATGCAAAAGTTACGACCTTGGGAAGTTGATGTACTAACTTACCCAAACGGGGCCCACATGACTTTTGGTGCTTCATCTCCTAGGGTTAGGTTTTTGGATGTCTAGGTTTTTAACATTCCTGTTTATTGTAAAAGGCCTTCAAAGCCTCATTGTAATGATCTTCTTGTGAATAATCACACTCATCACATCTCTTCTTAGAGATAAGCCACCACCATTCCAACAAGCTTGTTTTCCACTACATTTTACAATTTCAACTTATTTCCTTATTGAATAGAAAACCAGTTTTACTGTATCTCTGTTATTTTATGTTAAGCATCTTTTAATAATCTGTATTTATTTTGTTCTGCTCATAAAATCCAAATCAATACCCTTCTAGATTTAACTTAGTTTGATTTGCATGCCCTGGGGAGTAAGAGGATTTACACCCCTAGGGATTTTGTTGAACTAAATCATGCTTTAAAGACTCCATTCACCCAAATTTTAAAGGCACTAATATGAATTTTTCATTGGACAAATAAATCGTTTGCATTAGTAAACATGACTTAGAGAGATATTGATATTGTTCATGTTGGAATATTTTCTTGATGCTTTGAGGTTGCTAAGGCCTCTAGGGAATATTTGTGTGCTTAGTGTTCTTGGAGATATAAATCAATAATAGCTACAAACATTAGGGATGCATCAAATCTCTCTCTACTTTGACTTTCATTCACTTTTCAATCGTCAAAAGTTGCTAATTAATTCCCCCTATAATATACTAGCCTCAATGCACTTTTTGGGTGGTTTACTTGTTTTGTGGGTTGAAATTTTATGTTGTAGAAATAGTTTTCTATAGCCATAAGGATGATAAAATATCGTTGCAATACTTGTTTATAACAGCCTTATTTTATTGCTAAAGTATTATTCTTTCATACTTGAGTTATACTAGTAATTGTTATCTTATCTCTTTCATAATTTACCTGACTTTTAGCATCTTGTCTGTAGCTTTAAAAATAATTTACTTTCTTATATATATCTATGTTGACTACTTCAAATAGGGAAAACAATCTTAACTTTCTTGTCCACTTAACCTTAAACTTGTATACTCATATTTTCTTTTGTTTCGGGTAGGTGCAATCATCTTTTGTAGGTACTCAAGTTTCTTGGAAACTATTAACCACTTCTGAGACTAATTTCCAAGCTATACTACACTTAGTGTCTTGACCTATAGGGGAATCACTTCCATCGTCTCACTTTTTGTCTCATTCCACCCTAGGGTCACCTGGGACTCCCCCCTTGTGTTGGATTCTTTCTTCACTAAAGAGAGGGGAGGGTTTATCTGCGATGATAGCGGGTAAAATATCCCACCATTATTTCCATCTTGTGGATTGGGTTGGGATTTTTCCAACCTACAGTTTATACGATAATATTGAACAATAATGTTTATATCATACCGAATCAATTCCAACTTAGACAATTGCAATACCCCAATAATTCGTGCATATCAATGCAATAATTTTATGTCTTTGATGAAAATTATATTAGTGCCTTATCAATTGTGTTATGGAGTCTCTTTTTGTAAGAGATAGTTGTTTTAATTCTCTATGGGTGTAATCCTTTTTACTCCCTAGAGAAAACAAAACTAGCAAGGTAATTATAGGAGGGTGTAATCCTTTTTACTACTCCTAGCAACCTTTTCAAAGTATTTTATCCAATACAATAGTGATATATCTTGGTGGAGGGTGTATTCCCTTATACTCCAATATTTTACCAAAATCAACCTTGCAACCAAGAAAGAAACAACACAAAGAATAAATTCCTTACCTACTCCAAGAGATAGAAAGATAAACCCTTCATTACCAAGAATATTTCATCACATGAGAAAAATAAAAGCATCCAAGAGATAGTGCCTAGATTATTCCTCCAATAGATAAGTAGTATCATCCACAAAGCATAGAAGAGAGAAAGTGCTAATTTCCCAAGTAGGGCGAAATTTTCAGCCAAGAATATGTAATTATTAAGTGTGTTATATGTCTAAAATGACAAAGGGGTGATCTCTATCTATATGAGGTCACCTAAAACCCCTTTTCCACAATTCACAAAGTCAAAATGAAATTAGGGAGGCTGACCATCTATTTTTATCCATTTACATCTTAAAAGTCAAATATTACATAAAGTAAAACTCAAAATGATGATGGCATACCCCTTAGGGTGATGTTTTGGCATAATGAGCAAGACGTTGAGGTTATCGAGGGAGACATTGGGCCTCCAAAGGCCATATATTTATGTGCAATGGTTTTCCTTCAAATATATGTGCCAAGTCATCATCAAATCATCCAACACCACCAAACCCTATCCCTCCAAGTATGATGTCATGCCCTAGGATATGACATGTTGAGCCTCAAAGGAAAAATGTTCGGAAAAGGTGGGGGCTAGTCCCAAGGTGTCTTCTCATGCCTCCAATGGAAACTTTTACCATCCACATGTCCAAAAATAAGGGGGCACATCATCCAATACATGGGCTTCATGCCCCAAATGAAGTTCCAAGTGACCTTGTGCCTTCATGATCAAACTTTCACCTATCAAGGCCCTCCATAGACAAACAAGTATGCCCTCAAAGGGTCCATAAGTTAAAATATCATTATTGTAATGTACCCAACCTCCAGTTGAGAAACATTACATGCATAAACTCATTAAATTATTAATATTTATTTCTAATTAAATTCATGTAGTTTACCATCTATAGATCAAACCCAGATTTAACCATTTGACTGATACCACAGTTCTAAATGCATTTAACATCATACGTTAAAACATGAATGCAATTGTTCAGGAAATAAAAAACCACACAACATTCATATAAACCATTTACCTAGAGGAATAACATAAGAACATAACATAAGCATGTATCTGTTAATGATTAACCAACTGGTTGCAAACAAATGATGAAACTTCCATCCACATAAATTGTTGTTCATTTTCTCGCAATAGTAGGCCACCCCCAATTTGAGGCTATGATTCCACAAGGAGATACATCCCATTGAATGTCCACTCTCCACACATAGCAATCCCAAACCCAGGTTCTATCCTCGTAGAAGTCCCAAACCTCTAGCTCTATCTTTTCCGCAGAACCTGCACTACCCAAGGAATGTACCCCCTTCACTACTCATAGTCCCTTGGGATGTACCATTCATTTGTTAGGGCTACTAGCGCATTCGGTTGGCCAAGAATCACTTAGATGGGAACTCTAGGAACTCTCATTTGTTTCATGTTTTCTCACAACAACATTCACAAGGGTCTAAGTCATTTCCTCCATAGAAAATTACACCATAGTCTCATAGCCCAATTTACGGGCACATAGGCCTCTTTCGCAACATAAAAACATAGTCAAACAATGGATTCCTTCAAGTATACCATGGAATGTACTTTTCCCATCCCTCTTCTCCTCCTTTGTTGCCCAAAATCTACATGTAAAAACTGTCCCTATTCTGCATACGAATTTCCTCTTCTTCCTTGCTTTCTTGACTCACATTCTTCTCAAGGATGATTGTAATTCATCCCATGCTCTCAAATAAATATGGGATGTGGGTTGGATTAATACCCATGAATAATTCCCCCCATAGTTCTTCATCTCTTTGTATCAAATCCAACAATTATTACTTTTATTAATTATTTCAATGTTCATAATATGTAATTCATCCCTTGGCCACATTAAATCAATACAGACTCTTCACCCAAACACATCGTCTCACCAACCTAATTCACATTTATACAATTACATTATAATTCATGGGGATTACAAATCGGGATGTTACAATGCCAAGAAAGTCATATCTAATAAAATAACCACCCAAACATGTGCATCGAATCCCCCCTTTTCAAAATAAACAAATGCTCAAAGACCTTATACAATTTTCCAAATTTAGATATGGGAGGGATGTCATAATGCCATGTTTGGTGAACCAATTCCTCAAGTATGGGATGTTACCAAGGAGAAGCTATTCTAATTCATGTAGTGAATGTGAGTTGGATGGGGTTATACTTCTAGGTATGGGGTTTCATGACATACAGGGGCTCGTATTGTCTCATTTATGGGAACCTTTGTTGAGGGCTAGCCGCATCCTTTTCCTCTTTTTGTTTTTAAGGCACATTTTTCCAATACCTTTTATTAGTGATTTATTTTGCATGCATCACCAAGTTGAAGACAATAAGGGGAACTAAAAATGAAATGCATGTCCCACATGAGCTCTACCTTGTTTTACATGCCTTTACAAGTTTAATACAATCAAGAGCACTAAAAAGGAAATGCATAGCCCACAAATTCTCTACCTTGGAAAGAGTTATCGATTAATTAATTATTTATTTATGTGTCCCTCACTTTTTCTAGAAGTGTTTCATTGATATCTATATCCTAGGGAAATCATTTATTGCATGATGTTTTTTCTAGGATACCTCCAAGCCTAATGGCTCCTTCTTCCCTTGAAATGAGGTACATGACCTTCTTGGTTCAATAATCCTGAAAACCTAAAAGATTTGGAAACGAAAGGGAAGAAGTGATGGAAAGTGGCTAGTATGAGTGGGAATAGTATGATGACCCTTCTAGGAGACCCCCTAATAAAAACTGTTTCCCTAAGGGTGGCCACTTATTAGGGAACCATGACACTCACCAAGGTGAAATAGGGAAAAAATCATAATTTCCAATCAATTTTTTACAAAATCAAGAAAAGATCCTTAGCAATGTGTTCAGATTCTCCAAGTATTAAAATGATACTTACCCTCAAACACCAGGCTTGTTACCTCATGCAACAAGACATGTTGTCCTCTATGGGACAAGATGGGTGTGGTGTATGGTGTTGTCATCGATAGATGGTGACATGTCGTATGATAGGGGCCTCTTCCTGCTCATCTTTCCTCTCAGCACGCCATGTCAGAAATGTGTGGGCCTCAAAACATCATCTCCTTAGTTATCCCTAGAAATGGGGGATAAAATGTTTCTCCTACTTGGGGACATGTACTTTCCATAGAATGTGAGAACCTAAACATCTCTTGGTAAGACTTGTTTCTACACACAGTGAAAAGAAAAAACTGTGGATATCTAGGGTGGCTTTCTCACCCTTTGTCCATATGATCAAAAATAAAAAA